>JACEII010000009.1:3193998-3261105 GCA_014332785.1 Antheraea mylitta
ACAATCGGAAACGAAAGGTTCCGTTGCCCAGAGGCTCTCTTCCAGCCTTCATTCTTGGGTATGGAAGCTTGTGGCATCCACGAGACTACTTACAACTCCATCATGAAGTGTGACGTCGACATTCGTAAAGACCTGTACGCCAACACAGTATTGTCCGGTGGTACCACCATGTACCCCGGTATCGCCGACCGTATGCAGAAGGAAATCACAGCCCTCGCTCCATCCACGATGAAGATCAAAATCATTGCGCCACCAGAGAGGAAGTACTCTGTATGGATCGGTGGATCGATCCTCGCGTCCCTCTCTACCTTCCAGCAGATGTGGATCTCGAAACAGGAATACGACGAGTCTGGCCCTTCAATCGTGCACAGGAAGTGCTTCTAAGCGCAGTGCGCTCCGCTGCTTCCAGCAGCCCGCGGTTCGGTCGTCCCACCGACCGGCTGCTCAACTCAGGCTTTGTAATCTCAATTACTTTAATTGTACGTAAGATATTATTGTAATTAAATCGTTAATAGTGACGGCGGGAGGGAGAGCGGCGTCGCGGGCGCGCCTCTACACCCGCCTCGGTACTGCACTCGCCAAAGGATTTTGTGTAATCTCATGAATGATGATTGTATGTGCTGAAACTGATAAGACTACTTTCTTACTAGGTCATTTATAAATTATAAAAAATAACGAAAATACAAAAAAAAAATCTCAAAAATTGATGCATGTCTTTCTTTTTAACCCTGAAATTCACTTGGTAATGCGCTGTTGAGTGTAACGACCGACATTGACCTACGTACAGAAATAGATACGCGCTCGGGAGACTAAGCATTGCCAGAAATAACTGATCGATGCTTTGAGTTCGTGTACTATTTAGTCGAGAAATGCATTTATTGTATACAAGCAAAATTATTGTTTTTATCGGAATAAAACATTTGAGCTTGCTAATGTGAGTTTCTTTCCGTCCCTGACTTATTTATAGTATACTAAACATGTCAAAACGAATCTATTATCTAAATACCGAGATAGTTATGTACATATAAGCTTTAATAACGATGTACATTTGTAACACGAAATGTATGGAAGAAAATAGCAATTTGGAAAGGAGAACGGATCATAAATTGTTGATAAGCTAATTTAATTGTATTTTACTATTTGCCTCAAATTGAATGAAGAATACACGCTATATCTTATTAATTATCTAATAATCTGTAATTGCATTACAGCTGCAAAATGGATATGTCAGTTGATATTCACATAAAGTTCCAAGCGATATACATTTCCTGTATTTATGTCCGCGTTAATTAAGGTAGGGTTATATACGTACTACGTACTTTAATATTTTTATTTTTAGCCTCGTATAATTGATTGCATATTATATAGTGCGAGACGTTGACGCTGATAGTAACGTGGGTTTATGCGATGTAAAATCAACTAACCACCCACCCTGGTTTTACATGAGTAGGTATAATTCAGTAACGTGGGATTGATAAAGCTATTTTACAATTATTCATCAAATTCATACTCTCATGTTGTTTTTTTTTGTTGCGTGTAATTTTCAATTGTGACATCTTTCAAGACTCATTGAATTTTTTTTTCAAACTACGCTATTGGCCTTGCAAGGCCTTTACAGCTTCACCAGACTACACTTTCATTGAAGTCATATGATGTAAGAACTAATTATGGCCTACATTAAATGCCTAATGTAACTAATATTTAATTGGATAAGGATTGGTACTATATTAATGAAGATAGTGCCGCATAACATGTAGAAGACAAAAATTGTTAATGTGGGTTCTCTTTAGGAAATAAATGTTTGGGTAATTCGGACTTTCTTGTAAGCATTTATAAAAGATTTAGATATATTTAATATCGTTTTATATAAACCGTTTTAGTCAGAAAAGTATTTTATACGACATGATTGAACACATTCTCAGCTTTGTATAAACATAATATGCATGTGTTATACAAATAACTTTTATTACAGATTTCAATCAACTACAGATTTTTTTTATACTTTAAATCGTGTATAAATCCATTACTTTTAAAAACAATAAGGGAATACAAAGTCAAACTCCAAAAGTAACCAGCTTTACATTAAATGATAATGAAGGAAAACAAATATTTTGGCGGACTTTTAAAAATGTTATATTATAGTTTTTATCTAATTATTTTTACTTCACGAACATAGTGTGTAATGTTGGGGACATCGGTAGTAATATTATGTTGAAAGGAATTTCCTTTGAGGAAACCTGAACCTGAAAAATGTTCTTGTAGAACCACTGTAAGGGCGAAAATGTAGAATTGGATTTCTCCGAGTTTGAAATTGCCAACACGTCCTGGGCCGACGTGATTGATCCCATACATTCCTTCGGGTAATGCAGTCAGTTTCTTGCAGGCTAATGTGAATGTAACAATTGGCAGTAAGCAATTTTATTCTATAAATAATTATATGCAAAATGCATTTAACGGCCTCTGTTTTTATTTTAATAGAACATTATCGTTTTTCATCTCCACAAACTTACATAATTTACCCTACCCTTGTAAATTATGATCCCTGATAATTCGAAGTAAATCATATGTCAATAATAATGGACATATAATTTAAAATCAAACACAACACT
The DNA here is from genome assembly GCA_014332785.1 of Antheraea mylitta. Classification (NCBI taxonomy): domain Eukaryota; kingdom Metazoa; phylum Arthropoda; class Insecta; order Lepidoptera; family Saturniidae; genus Antheraea; species Antheraea mylitta. Next base: position 3,196,608 of record JACEII010000009.1, read on the forward strand.
TTAAAAGAATTTTTATTTCGAACCTTAAAAAGTATATTTATTTTTTAACATTAAATTATAAGCCAGCATTATTATCGGGTTAGTTTAAAATCGCTGTACAAAAGAGATACAAGCGTCAAAAATACATAAAAATATTCCTCTTCACGAGTCAATTTCATTATATCAAACTTACTGTGTTATGTTTTAGTTCCAAAGAAAATGATAAAATAATTGACAAATTGTTGAATAATAATAATCCCATGTGACAAAAGTTACACAACATCTAGTAACACCATCTTTTCTATTAGTTTCACCTGTTTATGATATTCATATATTACCATACTTTTATTAAATAATATTCAACATAATTTTAGGATGACATTTTCATTCGAAATGGTACAAATACTTTTATTACTTATGTAAATAGTATCCAAATGGTTTTACAAACTATGTCATTATTGAGGACAATTTTACATAGAAACAAATTAATATACACATACATTGTAAGTTTTAAATAAATACAAGCTTCATGATTTAAAAGATATAAATAAAATGATTAAAATTGTGATACAATATAAGAAATTATTTTCACCATATTTCCAACCTTATAAATAGAACGTTACAAAATTACAAATAAATTAAATAGATTTCGTAATAAGCGAGAGTACTTTGTATAGTTTTTGGTTAAAATGGCATAGAACTAAGGAAAGCGAAATATTAGTTATATGTTGTAGTTATTCAGTGGTAACTCTACACAACTAATTAAATCTAACTCTAATATTATATTAGATAGTGCGAAAATGACAATTGCATTTTTATCGTGCTTTCGAATAAAGTAATGTGCAAGAATTCGTTTAAAAGGAAATAAGGTTATAAAACATAACTTGTACATACTGCGTGAATTTTTAGTTTCGATGATTATATGAGTCACATTAAATGGTCAATTTTTGTTAATATTTGTCCATAAATAACGCGAATTCAGAAGTCTAAAACTTGTTTTTTTCGCTACATCCACAACGAATTTCCGAACGCTAGTATTTTTAAGGTGATGAGTCAGTCAATGTTTAAAATAATGTACACTTATTTGTAATATGTAATTAACACGTTTATTATATATTTGTGTGATATCAAACATAGACTATACACAGTCGCATCTTTTACTTAAATATATACATCTGAAAACCCTATTTGATTACTGAAAATATTAGTAATGATTCTAATACTATGCCCACACTTATGTGACCAAGTCTCAACTATTTGTAGCAATAAAATTAAATTTGTTCCGATATGAACTCTGATTAAATACAAACACACATAATTCCAATATATGTAATCAATTTCTGCAAAACTTTTCTGATGTAAGTAAAAACCGCGACCAATGACGCTAATATCTTTCTATACTTGCATTTATTGTGAACATAGACAAAATTTAATGGAGGTAGGTATGGCATTAGCATAACAATGCACAACCTTTGAGAAATAGTCAAGTTACCTTGAAAACAGAATCATTAAGCCTAAATTCAAGCATCTAACGTTATAACTAAGTGCAGACTCGATCAATAAATACTAGAAAGTCTAAGAAAAAGATCGAATAAGAGTCGTCTAATAGACTAGCATATCTTACTCTAATAAGATTCTAACAGATTAGTAGCAGGGATGTTATATCTCTACTTACTATGTTAAATGTTTGAGACAAGTGAAAAAACATCTTAATTTTATGTTGGTATAGAATATATTAATTATCTAACTGGACTAGCTCCTTCACTAAGTCTATTTCCATTCATGAAAACAACATAATTTAATAGAAACGATGGGATTTCATTAAAAAATATATTTATTGCCTTAAATCAAATGTAATAGAAGAGTCCAATATCTATTGTGGACAACTGTTTTATCATGGAGCAGCTTTCAAAAATAAATTTACAAGAATATTATTCTAAATATTTGCATATAGTAAAGTGTTACATTAGTATTAGAATTGTATCAACCCAAGAATATGTTAAAGACGCCCAAAATAAATAAACCTAATAAGTTGTGTAACATAATGTTCTTCCCAAATAAAATCGATACAAAACACCCAATGATATTTGTGGTTGAGGATTTAACAGGTAACGGTTTTGACGATAGAATGATGTTTAAATCAAATTCTTCACTGTTTTTGTATGAAATATATCCATTTTTAAACACCCATCGTTTCTACTTTCATAGTAAACAAAACTAAAAATCAAAACCACAATTATATACTAATGTTACTTCTAATTTAGTTATATGAATAATTACTTAAAATTAGTAAGAAATTAAAAACGAAGCGTATCGAGAGGGTAGAGTGGCATTGTGCGGGTGGCAAAGAGATTTTATAATATCTTAATTAATTTCTCTTGAAAAAATTACACGATAATAATAATTAATTTTTGATATGTTTATAACATTTCATGAGAGCTATTTCTATATAAACTAATTATTTTCTTAACATAACCTTTAGTCTACAGTTTGTATTTTTATTTCTACAAAAATCCCAAATGGAAATCATATACAGGTTGATTTCAAATTGAAAATAGATACCATATTTATCACATTACGGTATACAATACAATAACTGAATTAATTTTTTATGAAATAGATAGAATATCTAACATTGTAAATGTCATGTCTCTATGTTTGTCAGGGAAAAAAAATCTAAATAAAGTACATAAAACAACGTACTTTTATTACTGTTATTTTTTTTATTATAATATATTATTACTTCAGACATTTGAGTTAATGGTTAAGTTATAACTAGTCCGGTGAAGCTGTTAAGACCTTGTTGGGTCAATAGCGTAGTCATTTCGAAAAAAAAAAAAAAAGTTAAGTTATAAAAAAAATATGAATTGGTAAGATATACTCGGAATACGATTCTAAAATGTGAAATAAACCTGTATATATATGTGAAATACAGTAATATACTTCTAAATGATACTAATATATAAGAGATGTACTTTACCAAAAGAGCACATCCATCGGAGTCCTTTTTGTACTTTTCAATGTTAAGGCCACATGTAATATATTTCACTTAGAACTGTATTGATCTGGGAATGATCCGATTTGAACACAATCATCACTACACTATTTTAACCGTTCTCACAGTAGTTCGTTTGATTGAGGAGTATGGACAATAGTTTGTTCACGTTGTCTTGTCATCTCCGGAGTGACTGCTACGTCTCGCTATCATGTATGCTGTCTTCTGTGGCTCTCCGGATATCTGTGAGTGCGTTGCCGTGTACTCTGAAGCGGTATACGCAGGTGTATGTAGGGTTGCCATGGTTACTCTCTACACGTAACTCCACAATGTCATATGCAACGGGGTATTCAACTCCACCAATGTTCGTCACCTTCGGATATTTAACTGGGAAGTACTGTATAGCGGTGCCGTTAGCGTCATATGTGTAGTCGCCGAATAGATGTGGCTCGGGATCCATTTCGCCGTGAAGGCCCTAGAATTATATAAAGTGACACCTGGATAACAGTGGATTACAATTTAAAGTTTCCTACCGCGCCTGTCTGTCTGTCTGTTCGCGATAAACTCAAAAAGTACTAAACTATAGAATGATTCATCAGGAAGGTTTAGGTATATAATTTGGCAAGTTTTTATCAGGGCGGAACGACATCTGCCGCGTCCTCTAGTAAAGGATAAGAATGAAGCCGTTATAGAGGAAATAATTTCAATGAAAAAATATGTAACAAATATAATGTAAAATAACGTAACATAGCAAACGTATAATATTTAATAGTTAAGTAAAATAATAACAACAGTTGCACACACATTCAACATTTTAAGAGATTTTTAACAAGTCTATTAAAATTAACGACAGCAGATAAAAGTGCAGACCAAGAGTCTGCAGAAAAAAAACCTGGATAAGCAGGCTCTGGATATGTAAAGAATGTCTTTTACTAAAAATGACAATGACGTCCCGACATGTTTACAATGAAAAATACCGATGTTACTAGAAATTTTAAAACCTATGAAGGTTGAGACTTGATTGCTTAGATTTTTTCTAAATAATAATTAAAACTATGTAAATTATTGAAAAAAAAAGACATGACACCTTTTTTGTAGGGCATTAAAAAAAAAACACGAGTATAACACGAATTTTACTAAGCAGTGTCTAAAATATAAATCTCATAAAATACTTTATTACAAAAGCGTGTCCAAGCGGTCTCTAACTAAACATCTTATTTAAGTTTTTTAAGCAAGCAATTCCGAATAGCATTCGTTCAATTTAATTTTATATGATAAGGATATTATGCAAACAATTCCAATTTATAAAAACTATTTTTGCTCAGATCTTCATTAAAAAGAATTGCTTATTATAAATTAAATTGATGATTATTACTATTGTGATATTTTAATTAAAAGAAAATTGTGTATAAAATAAGCAATTTATAATATTTATATATTACGTCAAAGTGCGTAAGGTGGAACAACAATATAATGACAGATTATAAATACACTGTCAGGGCACATAGTAGTAGTTATGATTTATTGTTTAATTTATTTATTTCTTCCAAATTAAATATACCAACGAAATGTCTTTTGCCGGCAAATTGAAAATCAATAAATCGCAACAATAACATAAAAACTGTCGACTTCGAGAAATGTTACAGGACATTTCAATTTAAATAATGACCATTTGTAAACAGAGACACTCTTTTGTGAAGAGTTCAATTCGTATTTAACTTTTTTTGTAATAACACGTTACGTGTTTATGGAGTTAAACGAAACATATGATTGAAATCTATCTAGCAGTTTGCTGCAAGGACACTCGCCCATTATTTTATTTATATAAGATTATTAGGAATCAAATTTTCATTTATTTAATAATTAGGTGGCTGACTAATAAACTCACATATACAGAGAAGTTTTTAGGTGCTGATTCGATCTTTCCATCGGTGGCCAACAACCTCGACATGTGCTCCAGTGAAAAACCAGTCACTTCTATTATCGCGTACGTCCGTATAACTGAAATTAATAATAATAAATAGCTTTCTTATACTTTGTAGGCCTTAGTATTTAACAAGAATCTCTTCTGAAGTTTGAGCCTTTGTAGTCGAGGGCTCCGTATTGGAGCCATTTAAAATGTTGTTGACAAATTACGATCACCAACATTTTAAATGGCTCCGCTCCGCAGCCAAAGAGCTCGAGTACAGAGGGTTAATTACGATGTGGTCTAACATAGTAAACACAGGGTGCAATTTTTTTAAACTATAGTCGGTTTCGACGCAAAATTTTGTTGAAAATCTGTCTGGTTTCATATTTAAAATACACGTTTTTTTTCATTTTCACTCGGCGGCACTTCGTTTGGTATTATTTCATTTTATCTTTGGGGTATGTCACAATTTACCTAGTTATAGTACGTGAGATTTAATTATCTAGTAGGTTAAATATTTTTTTTTTGCTGGCAAATCTTTATATATGTATTCTTCTATACATATGACTATGGCTGAATTCCTCTTAAATGGGTGGACAGAAATTAACGAAATTTTATATTTGTTTTGTGTGTATTCAGGTGGCTTCAAGAATGGTTTAGATTCACAATTGGACACCTTAGGTGGCACTGGAGTAGAATTTTTAGGTTTTTTTAATTATAGGCTAACCTAAATATCCCGGGAATCCTTGGAAGGCCCAGCACTCGGCCGGCATGGCGCCGGGCGTGAGCGCGTACCGCGGCGACGTGTACACCCACCACACCGGCAGGCCCAGGATCGAATACTGCTTTGTCTTTATCTGGTACAGCTCAGTACATTTCGTTGATATTACTTGGCCACCTGTAATACTTAGTATTTAAATAATCGTACGAGAAAAACAGAAGAAGAAAAAGATGTCCTAATTTTAAGTATTATTTTGTGTGTTTGTTCGAGTTTGAGTAAGTTTCTTTCTGTGATGTTTATTTACGCTTTCACATGATTGTATGTATTTTTTTGAATGTTACGCTTGCACGTGATTGTCTGTGTTTGTTGAAGTTCAAGTGAGTTTCTTTGTGTGATGGTTACACTTTCAAGTGATTGTGTGTGTTTCTTGAAGTTCAAATGAGTTTCTTTGTGTGATAGTTACGCTTTCAAATTGTGTGTTTGTTGAAGTTCAAGTGAGTTTCTTTGTGTGATAGTTACGCTTTCACGTGATTGTGTGTGTTTGTTGGAGTTCCTCTGTGTAACCGTTACGCTTCCACGCAATTATCTGTGTTTATTCGACTTCATGTAAATTTATTTGTGTGATTGTTACGCTTTCACGAAATTGTGTGTGTTAGTTGGGCTTCAAATTAGTTTCTTTGTGTGAATGTTATGTTTTTACGCGTAACTACTAAATGGATCATCATGAAATTTTACATACATTTTGACAGAGGTACGGAAAAGAACATCGTGTATCAATCATCCAAAAAGAATGTGTTGTTCCCAAAGGACAGACCAATCTACATGAATGCTCGTGAAGCCGCGCCTAACAGCTAGTAATATTATAGATGCGAATGTTAATTTGTATGATCAAAACACAGAATCCTGCGATTATCCGTGCTGAATATGTGGTCGTATTCTCAATTGTAAAGCGTGTTACAAATAAATATTGTAACTTTTTTGACACTAAAAAAGAAATTATAGTTTACATGAGAGGAGAATAAAAATAATTAATTGTAATTAATATAATGCGATAATAATATTCGATTACTTTTAATTTTTTAAACTGAAGCATTGATATCTAAACATATCATTGTATTATAATCAAATCGAAACTTTCTAGACTGGAAAATTTTCCGCCTCACGCCAAACTTACCAAGCCTTCCTAAAACTAATTTCAATTTTTGATGTGGAATTGTAACAGATGAGGTGACAAATACCTCTAAGAATTAAACAAATACAATCTAAACACAAATTTAGATTTAGATTACATATTTAGATCGATTTTTTTAATTGAGATTATTGTTTTTATGGTTACATTTTCAAGAGTAAATTTTTGAGGGTTACATCATTGCTTCTAGAAGCATGAAATTTCGAACTTCTCTTTCTTACATAATGTAAACCGGAGAAAAAATATGTTTTCTCGAAATGAATTCTTAATGAAAATTAAATAAAGGTTTTAATTAGGAAATGTCGGCGATGAGACATGCGGATGGATTTATAAAAACTTACCTGCAGACTCTAAAGCATAGTCAACAAGCCCAGTCTTATCAGCGTCGTAAACATCCAGCATTCCCGTGACCAGGTTCCTTATCGCCTCAGCATCGAATCCAGACTCCGTACTGTGAACTTGAACATCCCTCACATACTCTCTGACCCTCTCCGCAATTATTTCCATCTGACGGCGTTCAAACACAGCCAAGTACTCTTGAACCATTCCCCGAATCTTATCCTCATCTAACTCCGGTCTCCAAGTATTGATCAAGCGTTCGTGAATCTCCTGACTGATCGTTTGCAACTGTTCACTACTTACATAGTTCTTATCAAAGTAAGCTTTCAATTTCAACGCGATCGCATCGGTATTGTCTTTCGTTAAAATTTGTATCAAATTTTGCTGCAAATGTTTTAAAGAGTATCGTTCGATTTCTGTTTCGATATTGTCGTATTTCGATAGTTTTTGATCGAAAAATTTAAGTCGGTTATCGACACCGACCGCCCAGTCCTCGAGGGCTGCTACGCGTTTCGACAAATCAGGATCTTGAACGATCTGAGGCGGTTTGTAAGTATCGACAACTAGTTTCTCCTTTGGTAATAAATCATCGATGTATTCGTAACCTGAAATCGATATATCGACAATTAAAACCGGTTCGCTGCTGCTCTGTCCTTCCCACATAATTTCTTTAATTAAAATTTAAAATATAACATAAATGAATCAACAAACAGGGAAGGACAGAGTTATATACGTATATAAACTAATTACAACGAAATCGACTCACCTAAAAGTGTAGCGTCCCTCAAAGTACGTCCACTTTCTTAAAGGTGATGTATATGGACCTCTATCCTTCCCCGATAATCGATTAGTATTAATAAAAACAGGGAAGAATTATGTGGGAGAATACAATAAAAAAAGAAATTTTAAAAAATAGTATAATTAATCAATACCCAGCGTTAGCAGAACACATAATTTAAAAAAATATATCTGATACAAGCATTTTAAATAAGAGCCCCCTGTATATTAAAAAAAAAAAGTTAAAATAACATTATATTGTCGGTATATATAACTAAACACATTTTTTTTTAACATCCTTTTAATTATTATATTAATTGTCATGCGACTTTTTAAGTAAACATGAAATAAAATAATCTTAAATCATAAATAAAACACTGGATAACTTATTTTGTGACGTTAGTTGCTCACTGTAAATATTTTTAAACATGACCTTAATCTGACATCATAATATCGTGTGTCATACTTATATATTTGGGAAGTAAATTACCTGTCAACAATGTCAAAGTAGGTCATTTACATACTGGGATCACGTAAAGATTTATTAATTATTAAGCCGCAAAAAATAATATTAATGTTTTTAAATATCCACGCAAAATTATAAAATCGTCAATTCTTCATAACCACCATTTTTTGTTTTATCAAAAATTTCAATACTGATAGACCATTGTATAAACACTTTTTTTTAAGAATTATTAAAAATTGTAAATATAAACGAATTGTATATGACTAGGGATTAATATTATTAATATAAATATTTATTGAAAGGTCACAAGTATTATGTCACAACACATTTTTAAGACTTCTAAATCCCTTAAAATTACTAAATGTTAATAATTAATAAACATCGCATTCCATCCTAAAAAATATTGTAGTCTACAAACATTCGTAATACTGGAAGTAACTGTAATAATTTTTCGGTTCAGGCAAGGTTCTTTTATAGCTGCGGAACCTTAAAAAAACCTTTTATTTTATAGAACCATTCATAAAATCACAACAAACCTGAGACAGTAAAATTATTTAACGACCAAAATAATTCACAGATTTAATGACTAACCAAAAGTGATTGATAAGGTATCCAATTTTTAGCATTTATTTTTAATAATTTTTAATTATCTTATAAAATAAGTACGTTATTGAAGATATTATGAACACTATATCGAATCTAAAACAGTATTTAAATATGAATTAACCTAGACTACAATGCAAAAATAATATATATATATATATACAGCATACAGTTGATCAGAATATTGTGATGAACAAACAACATGTATCTATTATTAAAAAAAAAGAATCAAAATAATTTCGTTTCACGAATTAATATCCAATAAACCTCAATATTTTGATCACATATCTATTATCAGAACAATATAAATGAAACAAGTCTGTTAATTTTAATTCTATCTTCATTAGAATTCAGAATCGCACCCGTTTCATTCAATCTTTACGTAAATGAAACATTTTCATATAAAACTCTTTGCAGAGCATTTAATAAAGGGTTATCATTTCTATATCGATTAATATAGTGACCGTCTTTACTCTTAGTGGTGCCTTTCTGTAAAATAAACTTTCATTATAAATCAGAATCGTTTCATTTATATTATCAAGTAAATATGCGACTTTGTTAATTTATAATTATTTTCAACCAAATCACTATATCTAAACTTAAATAAAACTTCAAATATGGCCACGACATTTGAAATAAGGTACACAAATGGACTAAAACAATTAAGCTGATAATAAATAATTCAAAATAAAACACACACATTCATAGCGGAATGAATAATGCAACATAATCACAATTAACAAATTTTTAAAATTGTTGTATACATAAATAATTTAAAGTTATTTGAAATAACTCTTTATTTTGATAAAATGTATTAATTTTTGTACTTATAGGCAACATAAACTAGTAATTAACGTGCATACACAATATGAGACAGCCAAATGTCAATAAAAAAATATGCTTAAATTATTTTTTGTTAACATAATTTATTTTTAAAATTTTTGTAATTTAGTAATCTACTTTGTAATATCGTCAGCCACAAAAATGTAATATGCATTTACGAAAAATCTGAGGAAAACATCAATATTTATTTACAAGAAAATGGAAAAATAATTCGTTTGGAATTTTCTAGAATAAAAATTGGACAATTTTTTATTTCTTTAATCTCTTCCAGCTGAGTTTAATAGAACGGTATCGCGTATGCACATAACTTATACATAAAATGATAAAGCATTCGTTGCATAAATAAACATAAATACTAAATTCTTATAGTATATTAAACCAATAAAATAAAAAATTGAAATAATTGCACACAAGAAACATTTTTATTTTCATATTGTACTATATGTCAAAAATTGCAAAATTAATTAACTACTTTTCATAATCAGTTTTTTTTTTTTACTGGATGCACCTTTTACTTATAAACAAGAGTTCTTTAATATATGTATGATGTACATTTCTGTTTTAACATCGCTTATTCTATTGATATGAGAGAGACGAAAAATAAAGAAGTACCATTAGTTACAGATTTAGATACAAAGGAGGAGCAATAGGTGCAATTGACTCCTTATTATGAGGTAGTTCCTGTCGAGACTTGCAACAGGACCAATTCTAAAATTCAAATCAGGTGTCCACTACACTGTTATGAATTAACATGAGAAATGAGAGAAAAAAATTATTTTTTCTTTGTCTAAAAACAAATTCATAGGATATATGATATTATATGAATATTATCCACTTAAACGAAATCCTACATCTTGTCTTAATCTCTTTACTTGAATAGTTCTTGAGTTCGATAAAATCACCGCTATAGAATGTTCTCTCACATTTTTATTAAAAAAAAAACGATGATCAAATCAGACGGTGTTTTTTATAAATAAAGGGGCATAATAACAATCGATCATCCGATAATACCGCGCCAGAAACGACGCATCTCTTCAAAACAACTTTCAGCGACAATCTGCATATAGTCGGATGCATCTACAACCCTATTCTGTACTATCTCCTTGTACTCCCTGTAAGTTCTCGTCACTTCCGGCAGGTTGTCTCTTATATCCGGCAACGTTATGTTAATATCCGGTAATTTCGGTATAATATCGGTTATCGTTATCGGTATCGATAGAGCCGGTAGTTCCATTCTCGTGAAATCGGTTAAATTCAGTTGAAAATCGGTAAAGTTTACCATCGCGAGATGTTCCCAGTTTTCGTACGTATAATAAGCTGTAATAAATTTTTGTTATAACTTTACAATCTAAATACATACATACTAATAAAATAAAATAAATAAATTCGTCAAATTAACGATTATAAAAGAATAGATTTATTAATAATTATATTTACTACATATAAACAATATTTCGACTTTTATCAAACAAAACGCTAAATCGAAAATAGGTTTTTAATCGATTTTAATAGCAGATTATATATTCGACCAGTCTACTCGTATGTCCCCAGTTTAATTAAAAAAAAAACTGCTGATCCGATTAGGATGGGGTTTCCCTTGTTTTTATTCTTTAATTTCAATGAATAATATTCTCACGACGCGTCAAGCTTCATTGAACTTTATAACCAATACGATACCATTTTTGAAATCACAAATAACTGCATCAAGATAAATGCAAGATTATGCAATAAAAAAAAAACAGTTTTTGTCACTAGCATGTAGTTAGTTGACTTGTACCGTATTTTTTGCTAAGCGACGTTTTTTTTTATATAATATGGGCATTTAAATTTGTTTGCCATACGATGTATGAATATGATATTATTTTTAATATTCATTGATTTTAATAACAAAACACGAGATTTAGACAGCATACTCAGTTCAATTTCCACAATTTCAATGTACCAAATTCAGCTTTTAACCTTCTAGAAAGGTATTATTTTTTGGTGTTTTTTGTTAGGATTTATTTTTAAAGATTAAAATAACTAGTAATATACGTCTATTATTAGATACTCACATCCATAACCGACAACCGGTAACAGTAACAACAGCATCCAGGGCCACCAGCTACGCTTATGAACGGCCTTCTCTTTGTAGCTTCTCGATATATACGTCTCACTCTCACTCACATGGTTCGGTGTTATCTGTGCGAAAGGAACAGCTAATATTAAAAACATAAATATGACATCATCTTTATAAAAGTTTTATAATTTTCAGTTAATAGAATGTATGATTAGATTTTTTTTGACAGTTTCATAGTAGCACGGTAATGTGACGTCATTGTACCAACGGTTTAACATAATAACAACATATCATACAAGAAAGTCCTTTACCGCGTCTGTCTGTTCGCGATAAACTCAAAAACTACTCAACGGATTTTCATGAGGTTTTGATTAATAGAGAGAGTGATTCACGAGGAAGATTTACGTGTATAATTTGTTAAGATTTTGTGCAAATTTATTGAACTATAGCGATAAATGTTGAAAGTGTCGGAAGAAGTCAAAACGCCTGGAAGCTTTCGTCGAAACCGACCTTTGAGCTATAAGAAAACAAGATAATAAGCGACGCAGACGAAGCTGCGGGTAATAGCTAGTGTAATCTTAAAACAACGAAGATTAATTTTTTTTTTCAAACTGACTACGCTATTGACCTAGCAAGGTCTTAACAGCTTCACCGAACTACTAAGGCAAGCGCTTAAAGCACTCAGCCGACTTTACCTGGGTAACTAGCTCAAGGGTGCACGGCACACCTCGGCTTGGCTGTTGCCTTTTACATGCAACTCGCGACCTATCTTAGCTAACCTAGTTAACTATTCATATATGTTTGAGTTGTTGAGACGCATATGTGTACCAAGCATACACGACTCAACAACCCCTCCATATATTTTTTATCGGAAAATTTGAGTTTTTTCAGTTCGATAAGGGAAAAATTAAAACCCTTCCACTTTCATGTGTAAGCGTGTTGTGGCGTGCACGTGTGTGAGGGTGATCGTGTAGTGTTGTAGCAGTGATGTAAATTTTGTGTCACTGTATCGCGCAAGTAACGCACTCAAGGGCTCCCTGCCGAGGGATCGAACCTAGACTTGAGTCGCTACCGAGGGAGGCCTAATCTGGTGTGCGGGAGCGAAATCTACCCCCAGACCACGGTGGCGTGATCTGTGGTTACGCGGGTTTCGAACGAAAATTAACAAGAGGTCAGTTTATTACGGAGTTGTGATCCGTCAGCCGCGCTGGACGCACGCATTTGCTTGCACGCGCCAGATGTTTATTTCGACAACGCAGTACTGTCGAGTGAGTCATCACTCGACACTATTGTATTTTGGATCTGCGATTACTTCCAAGAAACGTACCAGTGTGTCTACCTTGTTCTATTGCTCTTTTGAAATTCGATTAGTTCCGTGAAACGCAGCTGTGCAAGTGTAAACATTTCTTTTTAGTTTTGTGCTACTTTTAGTCCGGACTCCGGAGTCCGTCAAATTCAAAAGACACGCCCCCCTGCCCAGAGGGCAGGGAGGTTTTTAATGTCTTCCCCTGCCCCGCTCCCCTCCTCAGGCCTGGGTATGGCCTCTCATAGTGAGATTCGGCTTTTAGAAGCTGAACTCGCTAGGTTTCGCGGCTTCATCGGAAGCAACTGTCCCTCCCTAATAGAGAACTACGACGCGTTTACGAAGAAGTATCGCGCCGAGCACTCTTTCGCGATGCCCGCTTCCTCGGTCCTAATTAGGACCGAGGAATCAAACGACTTCGAGCTGACGAATCGTCACTCCTCTAGTGACGATACATCCGGCTCTGACCCCGACATGGAACAGGATCCCCCCGCTGACGACGGCTTCACCGAAGTCACGCGGCGACGAAAACCGCGCAATAAGCGCCAGAATCCCTCCTCGTCCGAGAATGAAGGCGCTAAGCCTTCTAAACTCGCAAACGTCGACGCCGCGAAAGTGCCAACGGCGACTCCCGCACCTCCTAGACCAGTCTCGCCCAAAGCTGCGACTCCCGTAGTCACGGGTAAGAAGCTCCCGCCCTCCACCTCCTGTCACGATCCAGGACAAAGCGTCCTGGGTCGAAATCTCTAGTCTGCTGCAAGAAGCAGACATTCCTTTCACCTCTGCCATGAGTACCCTCGTGGGTATTCAGGTAAAGGTAGCTACCCCTACTATTCATCGCAAACTTCGCGTTTCCTGCGCGATAATAAGTTTGCTTTTTTCACCCATGCGCTCGAAGAAGAGTGTATGCTGTGTATTGTCATCCGCAGAGTCCTTTCGGAAATCCCAGTCGATGACATATACGAAGACCTCAGGGAACAGAAGTTCCCTGTCAAAGAGGTGCACCGTATGCGCTCCCCGCGCACAAGAATGCCCTACGATATGGTGTTGGTCATTCTCGACCGCACCGTGGAGGGTAAGAAAATATTTAATCTCTCGACCCTCTGCGGCCTCTCCGGCGTCACCGTAGAGCCGCCGCGCAAAACATCCGTACCCTCGCAGTGTCACAACTGCCAGATGTACGGACACTCCGCACTTAATTGTTACCTGAAACCCAGGTGCGTTAAGTGTCTCGGCGACCACTCCACTAAGGAGTGTCCTCGCACAAAAGACTCGCCCAATCCTCCGAGTTGTGTCTTGTGCCGCGGTGTGGGCCATACCGCGAATTATCGCGGGTGTCCCCGCGCCCCGCGTACAAAACAGCCCCGCTACGCTAGCAGGTCTCGCCGTCTAAGGCGCCTGCGGCGTTAAGCCGTCCCTGACCTCCACCTCTCAACACTAGAGAGGCCTTCTCTAACTTGGCCGAGCACATCTCGTGCACCGGTAGCGCCCGCACCCGCGCCCCTCCACCCTGCACGGGCCCCTCAGGCGGCTAAGCCTTCACAGGCCGACCCCGCCCTCTCCTTCAAATTATCTGGTATGGACTGGTCAGCCCAGCTCTTAGTTTTCCACGAGATCTCGGAGATCTCCGCGTACGATGAAGTAGCAAACGATCCATAACAGGGCCCTATTCGTGCGATCGCGAAGTTTCCCGCCATCGCGGCTACCATTCAAAGGCTCGCGCGCGCCGACGTCTCGAAATAATAATAATTTTTCTCAATATAAGATAGAGTAAACTTGCGTGTTTATATCTATCTTCCCCTAAATTCGATAAACAATGTCGTTATTTCTATTTTTAGATACCGGCGCCGGCGCCGTTCGTTTAATCTGTAAATTAGATCTTTTCAATTCACGTGGCCGGCCACGTCACGGACCCCTCCCTCGTGCGTCACGAGGCAGGACCCTCACGCACATACGTCGCGTCATCTCGGCAGCATCTTTGCTCGAGATTACCCGGGTGATCACAAAGATGTTGCTATCGCGATACAGTACACGCCACACCGATTATACACACACACAGATATTCAGACACGCACCTTTACACAAACTCGTGGAAGGGTTTACTTTTTCCCTTATTCGAACTGAATCGAGTAGTTTAGTTTGTTTCTTTCCGATTTACATGTTGTTTTTGAATCATTCAATTTTGATTGTATGATTCAAAAATGAATCCATGTATAGCTTAGCATGGTTTAGCTAGGTCAGATCGGGTTATTTCCAGTAACAGCGCAAGCCGAGGTGTGCCGTGCGCCCCTGAGCATGTTACTTAAACAAAATCTACTGAGTGCCTTAAGCGCTCGCCTTAGTAGTCCGGTGAAGCTGTGAAGGCCTAGTAAGGCCAAAAGCGTAGTCAGTTCGAAAAAAAAAATCAGTTTATTACTTGTCGTCGCTATCGTGGCGACCTGTGTAAATATCCCAATAATAATTTGATACCAAATTGACACTAAGCGGTGCTTTAAATAGACTAAACTAATATCACGATTGGATGTCAAATTGACATCAAAGCTGGAGAGCCATCATTCGCTACCAATTGGATACTACAGTGTTATATCAATAAAAACATTCGTATGATGTTGTTTAATTATTACATTAAAAAATCACATTACATAAACACATTTTGACGCTTTTAAAAAATATTTAATACTTGTTTTTTTATTATTATTAAGAAATATAAAAAAGTTGGTCGTCACATGTAAAATATCTAATATTAAATAGAATTTATAATTAAAACGGTGACAAGTATACTATAGTCGAATTATATATAGTACGTAGCTCAAACAAAAAGCGAACCAATTGTATACGCGTGCACACACGCAAGAGTCATGCCGTTTGCCGTGACGGCATATTGGTCAATTTTATTATTAATACGTGCCAATACGTGCCTTCAAACGAGGCGTGAAGAGGCACATGTGCAAGTCGGCATGATAGCGATGGTTGCCGTTGTTATTTAACAGCGACAGTCACCGTTATCTGTGGACTGTATTGTACTTAACATCAGGTACCGTACAGTCATTTTGCCGTACCAGTTTAAAAAAAGTTACATCACATGAAAATATTACATTTTAGTGTCATTTTCACGTGAGAAAAGAGATACCTAATATTTAGATTACATTTTGTAGTTATTGGTAGTCGTTAAAGTTTTATTTCAAGGACTCAATACCGTAAAAAACAATGGAATATACGGGGATATTGTTCTACAGGTTCACGATACATTAAAAGTCTGACATAAATAATACTTTGGTTCATACGGAAATGGAGGCTCCTATAAAGTTGTGGGTTTGGATTTATGTAAATGGCTCTATTATGGTACGGTTATGGAGAAATCAGACAGAACAGTTCTAGAAAACATTCGCACTAATAAAATCTTAAAATTAACTCAACTGCATTGTTGAGTACACACATACACCTACGAATAAGAAATGTTATTTTTTTTGTAGTATCTGCATCGTGCATAATAAATCCATCTCTTTGCAGTCTGTCCAGGGTATCGAGGAGTTATTTTTCGCATTCATCCACGAGGCGATATTTTGTAGGTGGTAGAGCCACGCTGAAGCTATTGTTGGTTTCAGCATTGGCACGTCCGGGATAGCACCACCCTCTCGCAGAAAACCGACGTGAAGTAACAATGCTTAAATTGTTGCATTTCGTTCGGTCAGTAAGAGCGCCGGAGAGCCATCTCGCCTCCCTAACCCTCTCCCTTTCTCTCCATCCCCCCAAACACAGGCTGGTAACGCACTTGCGACTTCTCTGGGGTTGCTAGTGTCTATGAACGGCGGTGATCGCTCAAAAACAGGTGACCCGCATGTTCGTTTGCCTCCTATATGATATATAAAAAAAAAGATGTGAACAATATTTCATGTACTGAATTTCTGCCTCGTAAAGAAGAGGTAGGTTGGGCGTGAAGAACCGTCTGATTCTATAACTTTTAAGACTTAAATTACGTAGTATTAATCAAATAATACTCACGGTTTCAGTTATAGTAGTTACTGTAGTCGTTATCGTATTCTTGATAAGAGTGTAGATCCAGTAGAAAGGCGCCACCGCCGCAGATGAGGCTCGAGATACTAGACTGGCTGAAATTGTCAAGTATCAACTTAATTATTATTCTTCGCAATCACTATTCCGATACATTTAAGCGTGAAAAAAATCACATCTAGGTTCAACGAATAACATTAAAGGGGGCTTTCAAGGTTAATGATTACATTAGTGGGAATGCCGCGCGGTTGAACAAAGGGAAGCGGTAGTGGTAAAGTCACGGTGAAATTATTACTGGCTT
Source organism: Antheraea mylitta (assembly GCA_014332785.1). Classification (NCBI taxonomy): domain Eukaryota; kingdom Metazoa; phylum Arthropoda; class Insecta; order Lepidoptera; family Saturniidae; genus Antheraea; species Antheraea mylitta. Next base: position 3,214,103 of record JACEII010000009.1, read on the forward strand.
CAGCACGAATGAGTCGGCTCGCCCGGGGTAGTTCCACCCTCTCACAGAAAACCGACGTGAAGTGACAGTGCTTGCATTGTTGCGTTCGGTAAGTGAGAGCGCCAGAGGCCCACCTCTCCTCTCCTTCCCCTTCCTCTCACAACACAGGCTGGCAACGCACTTGCAACTCCCTTGGTGTTGCAAGTGTCTATGGACGGTGGTGATCACTTAACTCCAGGTGACGCGCCTGTTCGTTTGCCTCCTATGATATAAAAAAAAGCGGGACGAGCTTCGAGGTGCGGGGTACGGGACTGCGCGATTCATTGCTTTTATTATATTTATTATTAAACCAGTTCGCTTTCGCGTAAATCACCTGATGTTTAGTGTCTCAAGGTAATAAAGTCAAATATTAAGAACCTATTGTGTTAATTGATTCAGAACGAAAATCGACTAATGATTATCCAGTAAAAATATTGCCGGCGACTAACCAGACGCGCTGTATATAGGCAACTAATTTGATAGAGATTTGCCGTTGTAAGCACATCACGATCACGTAAATCAACTTCAGTTCGATCAATTTTTTAGTATTACTTCATAAACCCTTCAATATTGCGTTCAGCGATGTTGTATTTTATTGTCGTGAAGTGGGTAAGCGCTGTAGTCCACATGCGCAGGACAAGGCAAACGAAATCTCGGATATCAGCCAGTTTATACGTAAATAGATAAGTATGCCTCACCTTGATGAGGTCTGCGGTCCGTGTAAGGGTACCGATGTGAGGGTCCGACGAGACGTCGGTACGCGTTGCTGCTGGTAGTGGTGATGGTCGTGAGAATGGTGACGAGCAGTCGAGTTATCCACCACGGCTGATCTCGTGGCATTGATACCCTTCCCTGAATGTAGCCACTTTCGTCGTCCGAACTCTCCACTGACTGAAAATTTTTATTATTCTTCTAAAATATTATATTGTTAGCGGCCGAAATTCGATCATAATTCATTTTTTAACACGTTCCGTGTAACGTGTACCACCTATGGAACACGGTAAGCTTGATCTTTAGGCCATATATACCACCGGTGATACACATTAAACTCGATCTTTAGGCCACATGTACCACCGGTGGTACACGATTTGACAACTACTAAAAACGAAACAATTACTTATGTCATATTCTATCATTACTAACTTATGTCATATTGTGCATGATAATGTAACGTAATGCAGTCCAGTGAAACTGTGCAGTCAATACCGTAAACGGCGTAGTCTATTCAGTAACAAGTATGATAATACATCTATTTTTAGTCAAAATATCAAATTGACTGAAGAACATGTATAGCAAACATGCATTGGCAGGAAACGTGTTAAGTTTCATCTTTATTGAGGTTTTTTTGACAAAATCATATAACAATTAATTTATTTCCTCTGTAATCATTGCATATAATTAAAATATATATATATATATTGATAAAACTCGACAAATCTTATTAAACATACCAAAAAAAATCGATTCACAAACAGGAAAAAATTTACTCAGCTATTTTTTTTATTCATTTCACTTTTTCCATATAAAATACTAACTTCAAAAGTAAGGATCTAATAAAAATATAGATAATATAGACGTGTAAGTAATACAACGCCGTTTATCTATTTTGTTAGACCTCATTAGTAAAAATTCTAGCGTAAATATTATTTATTGACATTCGGCTAGCATTTACGTTGGTTAATATGATCGATCATAACGGTACAGTACAATGGCACGGTTAGAGTAAACATTTGTATAATAAATGATGCTGAAAGTAGTAAACTTTTTATAAGACCCATTAATTTAATTGATTTTCTACGGAAATTGACATTCGGCTAGCATTTACGTTGGTTAATACGATCGATCATAACGGTACATACAGTACAATGGCACGGTTAGAGTAAACATTTGTATAATAAATGATGCTGAAAGTAGTAAACTTTTTAAAAGACCCATTTATTTAATTGATTTTCTACGAAAGCCTTCAGAAGGGAAATCATGTAAAAAAAAAGTCGAAGCAGACATAAGGACTGCCGACAGAAGTAAAAACTCAAAACGATTGAACAACTGTGTCCTATTTAGAAATTGTAATCTATACTAATATTATAAAGTTGAAGAGTTTGTTTGTTTGGTTGAACGCGCTAATCTCAAGAACTACCGGTTCGATTTGAAAGTTTATCTTAGTGTTAGATAGCTCATTTATCGAGGATGGCTATAGGCTACATATCATCACGTTAAAACCAATAGGAGCGGAGCACTAATGAAGAATGTCTCAAAATCGGGCTATTTTTAGAGCATACGCTGCGTGTCAGTGTCAGTAATATATGCGTTGCCATGGTAACATGATAATATACTGTCGGAAATATTATCATGGTTTATTTTCTGTTCCTGTTCAAAAGTTTATTCTACGTTATTTTTAATTCCAATTTTTGATTATATGTAAGTACCTTGCTATCGCAAATATTTTTAGTCTTTTATTTTTTATAATAGCACGGCAAAGTGACTGCACTGTGCCTGATGGTAAGCACATTGCAATCCAAAAACAACGGCGATTGCCGAGAGATACGTCATCCTTCGTCGGTCGTCGCTGTCATGCTGGCCTGCGTCTATTTCGTGCTACTATTCTAAAAGGTCAGTAGTAATGATATTTGTCCATCAATACAGGTGAAGGAATTAATCCATACTGCCAATTCTGAAGCTGTCAATATAGGTAGTTCTTATGTATTCTCTACCCAGTTTTCTTCTATGTCTAAATTAATGTAAAGGTATAAGCGCCAAATCTTCTATATAATATTTCGTAGATTTTTATCTTCTTAATTTTCAAGACCTAGAATACATGCTCCGTGGTACTATTTTTCAATCATTTCACTTATGCACAATAAACAAACCATATTACATAAAACGCTACCAATTGAACACAATATAGAGTCAAATAACACAAGATTATGAATAAAATATCAAATCCCCTACATGAGACTGAAATCCCGCCAAAAACTCCTCAAAAAGTTTATTCTACGTTAGTTTTGTTCCCAATTTATGGTTTGTGGTATATTACGTATTATAATAAATAAATAAATTATAATAATAAAAATATATAAATAAATAAGAATAAAGCGTGTGTATATAGTATTAAAATAAATACTTTTTGATGAATACATATATCTGCAGTGCTACAAATATCAACATTTTTTTTAAGTATATCGATATGTCTGTTTGTTTATTTGTTCCGGGTAATCTCCGAAACGGTTGGACCTATTTGAAAGGTTTTTTTTCTTAGAAATGACTACGCTATTGACTTAGCAAGGTCTGAACAGCTTCAACGGACTGCAAATAACAAACTAATTAGCTGTTTTATTTTAAGCTAGCTGGTTCAGCAGACGTTACCCGCCCTGATAATAAGACAAACTATACCTAAACCTTGCCCAAGAATCATTTTATATATTGGTGAAAACGGCATGAAGATGCGTTTTTGTTCTTATCGCGAAGAGACAAACAGACAAACGTGACAAACACGACTTTGTTGACACTATGTTGTGATGAACTGGTATCCGTGCATTCGTATGTGTGAAATTGACCAAAAATATGTTGTTCATTGTAAACATGCGCGTGTGACGTACATTGTCCTGGACTCCGAGAATAAATATAACTAAAAGTCATATGTTTATATGTGGTTTAAATTATAGCAAGGTATATTAATAACTTGATTATATCAACGATATGGACAAATTATATCTATATAATAAAAGATTTAACACATATTGTTTGATAATGTATAGCTTAATATTTTCATTACCTTCTTATATAGTGTAAGTGAGCACTGAGGGTGATACATAGATAGTAATTTAAAGTACCAGCTATGTGGCTTATAATAAATCCCATCCCATTCGATACACTATTAGTATTGTACACATGTATAATGTACATGTTACTTGTTACTGTAGATGATGTGCGTGTCATATTTACAAATATTTTTGAAAGAGTATTATTGTTATTTAAACATCTAATAACAATTTTAAACTTATTTAATATTTTCAAAAAACGCGTGCGAAGCCGCGGCTAATAGCTAGTTATAAAATATAAACATAAGTCTAGTTTTCACATCTATTAGCACACCGGGCAATGATTATACATTTTTTTATACAATTAAATAATTATTCAAATATATAATAGGCTGCACAAGTTCAATATAAGACATTTTGTTAGACGCTTTATGTGTCGGGTCGTCCGAGGTAGTACCACCCTCTCACAGAAAACTGACGTGAAGTAACAGTGCTTGCATTGTTGCGTTTCGTTCGGTCATTAAGAGCACCGGAGACCCATCTTTCCTCACCTCTCCTCTAACCCCTCTCCCTTTCTCTTCATTCCCCTAAACATAGGCTGGCAACGCACTTGTGACTCCTCTGGAGTTGCTAGTGTCTATGGACGGCAGTGATCGCTTAACAACAGGTGACCCGCCTGTTCGTTTGCCTCCTATATGATATTTAAAAAAACAGGCCGCTATACTATGCGTCGCTAGTTTGGCGCAAGCGCAATACGTCACGAGCATGTTGGTGACAGGAACCCGAAGTTTTCTCCCACCAAAAATCGCTCAACGAGTTGAGTTTTCTCGTAAAAAATATTTATTAAGTTTCAAAATTTTAATTCATTTTACCCCCTACATGAAATAGTAATCTATGGGATTTCAAATACTCAATATTGGAATTAGAAGAAAAAAAAAACAATTATTTACAAAATAGATAATACAAATTTAAAGCGTAAAAAACAACAAACTCATCTTCTCATTAATTATATTAAAGTATGTATAAGTAAGGATGTAAGTATATTAATGTTCTGTTAAATGTAGACCTTTGAAGAAGTCAATACAGGTGTCGATTTTCAGACCCTCAGAATCCGTCACTAGAAGCCATCTTGTACATACTGATGCTCGACCCCAAAATCAAATATTAATTAATTTTACTAGAATTTTATTCAATTTAGACCCTGACCTTCTCAGGATCGTCTCATGAACGTCAAAGCTACCATCGGTTCGGAAAACAGCCCAGTCATCGAGAAGAACCGGTAAGAATACTTGATCTGGTTTATCTCTTCGTGTTATGTCTTTACGAAACATAGATAGTTACATTCGTTGTTAGTGGATGCGCAGAGAAGGGTGTCATTTCCCAGACGTCACCTTCGTTATGATGACAATTATACCTTAAAAGACGCTACCTACGCATCCAATAGTACACAAAATGCAACTCACAGTATACCGCTTGCGTACAGTTGTTGCGGTCCAAGCCGAAGTAGCAGCTTGTCTATCGATCTCATCAGCACTAGTGTTGGGACCTTGAACTCGGAACTGTGAGAGCGAACGCCGAGACATATTCGGCATCGCGACTTGCCCCGGCGCGAGCTCCACCCTATCCTTCGACAGCGGCGAGTACGTGTAGTCGGTCTTCGGGTATTTACTGTAATAAAATAAGCCTATATATTATACCGAAGTTTTTAAGAATAATTCTGAACTTTCGGACAGTTTTCAGACTTTCGGGTAAGTTTTCAAAGTTTCGGGCAGTTTTCAAATTTTCGGGCAAGTTTTCACACTTTCGGGAACAATTCAAATATTCCATACATTCGGGAACTCTAATCATCCAATTAAATTATAAGCAATACAGACTAATATCTCGAACATTCAACATAATACACGATACTGACCCTAAGAAAAAATTGAACCAATAATATGTTGAAATTGACATGTTATCATAAATATTTAAAACAAAATAAACTTACATTTTGTTTTCAGTCCATAATTCAGTATATAATATCCACACGTCTGAATTAAACAATTTCACGATGTTTTATAGGTTAAAATTCACTCGATATCACGTTATCGTCTGAACCAATAATTTATCTAATAATGAACTACTTTATAATGTTATCATAGATAGAACTAACTGTTTAAATAAACTGTGACTGTAGGTTTGACATTTGCACGTGCTTCGTTGTATTGTAAATATAGAATTCGTCTAATTCTACCGTAACTCCAGTTTATATTCTGTAGTTGTACTATAGCAATCATTTGTAGTTATTAGTTTAATTATAACCCGTACAAACATAAGAGTATAGCTGTTATTATGATAATTAATAGTATGTAAATCGACTATTTCTCGTGTTAGAATAATAAGCGTAATGAGACGGATTGTGTTTTGTGAATAACTGATTATATCTAAGGTAGATGACTAGTGACACAATTATTATGATTTGAGTTTAAAGACTTGGCTCTATGTTATTAAATGTCAAAAACAATGTAACAAAAGAATGAGCTATAAGAACAATGGAGATAATCATATATACCTACTTTTAAACTGTAAATTAAATACCGTAAAGTAAATTTAGTAGTGGTAGAGGCAAGCTGAAGCTATTATTGTTTTCAGCACGAATGGGTCGGCTCGTCCGGGGAAGTACCACCCTCTCACAGAAAACCGACGTGAAGTAACAGTGCTTGCATTGTTGCGTTTCGTTCGGTCAGTGAGAGAGCCGGAGACCCACGTACCCTCCCCTTCCCCTTCCTCCTTCCCTTCCTGTCCCCCCCGCCCTCCTCCCAAACACAGGCTGGCAACGCACTTGTGACTCCCCTGGTTGTTGCCAGTGTCTATGGACGGTGGTGATCACCTAACATCAGGTGACCCATCTGTTCGTTTGCCTCCTATGATATAAAAAAAAAAACAACAATAAAAGTTTGCGATTTTTGGTGTTTTTGTATAATAATAGGATAAAATTCCACAATCGGACATTTAATTCCAAATTACGCTTAGCTTATATCATTATAACTGTTTAAAAATAACCACAAAAGATAGGACTCCTAATTGAAGAATTATTATTAATTTCATTCTTCTAAAGATTGGTTTGAAACACTCTGTGTGACAGAAACATCCTACGAGCACTGTTAATTCGCCTAAGATATGGATGGATACTTGCATAATCAAAACTTCCACAGGTTATATGACCCTTAAATAATATTACACGTTAATCGACCATGATTATTAATGAATACTGTACGAAATAAAGTTATCGAAGCAATGCTGATTTAGTAGCAGCGTGTTCGAAAACTGAGTCTGTAGACTTGGGTACTTGGGTAGCTGTAATAGAAAGTACAAATTTAAAAAAAAAACAGATCTAATATTCGCTTGGATTAGCTTTATGTTTTATATCTTTCCCACACACCTATCTTAATAGTGTTACAAAGAAGCAAAAATGTCTGCATTGAACAATTATATTCCTGACAAAAATTTAAAGGTATATCTTCTCAAAGAATACGTGCTATGAAAAAACTTACAATATATCAAATATAACATTATTACCTCAAAGTTAACACTTGTTCAATAGTCTCCACTTCCATATAGGCCATGGGGTTAGCCATTATTGTCACAATAAATGATATCGAATTATTTTGTCTAAAAAGTATTAAGTCAACTAGCAACTAAGAACTAGGTCGTTGAATTGTATATATTTTTTTCTAAATACCCCCTATTTTAGCAACGGATTTTGTAACTGTCATTTCGTATTGTTCCATATTCATAAAGATATTGATCTTTAGCATGATTTCTATACTGAAGTTTGTTTTTTAGAATTAAAATACACTTCTTCTTATAACATTATAGGAGTTTAATTAAGCTATCCACTGTCATAGCTCTTTGAGAGATTAAACAATAGAGAGACCGTATCTTATTACATTGTAGATTCAAAAATATATATGTAAATTATATTAATTGCTTTTACTTAATTAATTTATTTGATAAAAAGCGAAGTTACGGAACATCTAAAATAAACAAATCAATTATATAAATTAGAGATATAATATTAAAGGCTTATATCTATACTAATATTATAAAGAGGTAAAGTTTGTGAGTTTGTGACGTTGTGATGTTGTGACGTTATAGGGGGTAATCTCAGGAACTACTGGTCCGATCTGAATAATTTCAGTGTTATATAGCTCGTTCATTGAGAATGGTTATAGGCTATATATCATCACGCTAAGACCAATAGGAACGGAGCACAGATGAAAAATGTTTCAAAATCGGGATGTTTTTTCCTTTTGAGAACTGCTACCCGTTAGTGTATCTATTCCACGTGAACGAAAGCGCGGGCAGAGGCTAGTGTCCTTATATGCAGGCTTTTTTTATTACTTCTTTTTTGCTGGCACGGCAATTTTCAAAAGCTGTAAGTCTACAGTTTTTCCAATTTTTATAACTAACGTTTCTGTTTCTCAGCCCGTTAGTGTGAACTGAGCTGATTTGCATAATTCTTTAACTCGTAGCCATATTCTTTCGCCGTTTTCTTCCAATAGATAATATATTATGTAACGTATTTTGTGGTTTTCAATATTTGATTTCTACATAAAATTACTTCCAGTACATTATATTGAATGTTTTGCGTAAACTATTAAATACTAAGCAATACCTAGTAAATTGTTATGAAGAAAAATTAGTTAAATAATTGCCTGTATAATAAATCTAACTTTTACGTATAAATTTCAGTTATCACTTTTAATTGGCAGAGTAAAAGCGACATGCGAAACCTTAATCTTCGTTGAATGGAATGATTTCATCACCATATTATTCTTTTACGACATTATTTTGTTTCTCAGTAAATTTGTTTTATTACTGAAAAATCCTAATTCTATTAAAGTTGAAGTAAAGTTTCAAGTGTAGTCATACGAAATATTAAGATTATGAATTTCAAGTATACTCACTTCCAGTACTCGCCCGCCATCTTGTATAATCTGGAAGGCAGATGATCGCCGCTGGGGTCTCTATCCAGCAGGGCACTTGTATCGGCGAGCGCCTGCTCCGCGAACGAGCTGTCCGTTGAGCACGCGCTGTATGTCGGGCTACCGATACGCGACGACCTATGACATTATAAACAATTTCTCACATATTATTACTAACAAAAACATTCAAGAAATTTCATTACAGTACACTTTTTTATTAAGGGCGTGTGAATATTCGAAGTATTAAATATCCGATAACGACTCTTTCAAAATATTTATGAAAAACTAAATAATAGGTACTAAATAAATACATTCTTCTGTCAGTCAAAGAAACTTAATGAAAGTAATTTGAAAATGTGTAATAAATAAGAAAGTTTATCCTATAAATTTTTTTAAGTTTTATGCAAAAAAACTGGAAAACGTATCTATTCATATAACTATTAGTGTAATGCCTAATTCTTCCTTATTTTAAATTCATTCGAATAGATCAAATATTCATTTCGAGATTGGTATACGAACATCATTCTTTGATTCGAGTCGAGCGTTATTTGCACACTTCTACTTTTTATGTAAATACTAGCTGATATCTCCCCTTTTGCAGCGCATTATTTTTTTTTTTTATGGCAAGGGACCAATGGAATCAAAAAATTAAGTAGCTTAAAACTAATAATGATTAATTCCGAATTGAATAGCCATAGTCCTATGGCGATACGGTCTACTGAAACTCGCTTTGACATTATTTAGTTAACATTTTTTAACTGTTTAATTTTTAATTGTTATTATCAATTTTCAAAATCGGTTTAGTAGTCCCAGATTTACCCCCAACAACCTCACAAATTATACCTCTTTATAATATAGAAGTATAGGTTGACATAATATGACTTTTAAAAAATCTTTTACAACCAAATAGCATAATTATTTAGTTGAACATTTTTTACTTTAGCACAAATTCTTATTTTCTCATAAGTCACATTCATGCTCGGATACCCAGTGAATAGTTAACATTAACATACTATAAAATGAAACAAAAGACGACCGAAGTCATATTTTCAATAACAGTTCAACTACCTCGGTTCAATAATGGATTCTACTCTGTTAAATACCGTTCAATTAGTGTATTCATAACAACTTTCATTTTTCTAAACACACACACAAGCACAGATGTTCTATTTACTTTGAATTGCTCATAACATGTGGCAGAAAAAAGTAAGCGGCCCTTCGTGATATCTCTTTGAACAAAGGTCATAGGAACGTTATCAGTGACCTTCAAAACTTGACGTTACTCCGTCCTAAGGCTTGACATACATTTAAAATCATTTCTCTGAGCTATAAAATGACAAAATACCTACGGTAGACGTAAATAGGACTCGCCGAGACGTCGAGAGGCATATTGGACGGTTTCCAACTGTATTACTATGTTGTATTTTGTTGTTTTTATTTTACTAATGTTTTAAACGAAGCGGAATGAAATTTATTTAAATATCATTTTACTCGAACTGCGTACAAGTTATAAGAACGCGATAATTCTAAAAAAGAATGTATATTTAAAAAAAACATACATAGTGGTAACTACACGGAAAATTACACTTTTCATATGGATAAATAAGGTTTGTAATATAAAGAAGAAAGCATAAACTCAGTCAGGATGAGGTGTAGAGTATTAGTAGTACTGAGTCAGAAGGAGAAAATTGTTTAGCAATCTATATTAGGACGTTTAAGTACGGAATGCCTCTAACATTAAATGGATAACGATTCCTGCAAATCGTTAAAGTTAGCATCAAATAGGTTTTAATTCTTATTAACTTTTTGAATCTATACTACACAATGTATCGATTCTAATCATTACCATTTAACGATTTCTGTCATAGAAAATCAAAACCATCATTTTCTTTTTTTTTAAATGCATTATCATTATTAAAATTATTTAAATTTTAATAAATACCAAGGATTTATTTAAAAAATCTGTCGTCCAGTTTGTCCCAATAATTCTATTGTTCATCTATATTTGTTTGTAAATTATTTTTATCTAGTAATTACTGTATATATTGTACATTAAAATAACGTATACAACTTTTTAAGTAAAAGTGGGTGGTCACTGTGTTTGTAATTCTATATAACTAACTTATACGCAACTCCATTATTATTTAAATTATATAGCTATAACTATTACTTAATTTACAAAACAAGAGTCGTTAGAAAACTAAATATTCAACAAATAGAAATCAAGACGTGGCATATAGTGTTAAAAAGAAAAATACGGAATTTTTTTAAAGTGATACCACCTAAAATAATTCATAATTCTATACACGTAATTGTAACTTGAAGGCAAAACGTGAACCCAGTTAAGTATGCAGGCGGCAACGAACTTCAAGGATGTGTAAACAGATACCATTTTCAAATAGCTTAAGAGGTATTTATGGAGTTGCTTATCAGATAAACAGTGATTATTTTTGTAAAAGTATATGAGATAAGATAATCCGAATTTTAGGTTCATTCATGTACACAGACGTTGAATCTAATATATGATTACTTTACACTCCCATGTGAATATATTTCTTCAGTTTAGTCTATTCTTAAGTTGTCATTTTCTTACACAAACTTTTCCCATATGCTGTATTATAACTTTAAAAATAAAATCATATATATTACCTAGCTATGCCCGCGACTGCCTCCGCATGGACCCTAATTAAAAAAAAAAAAAAAAACAATGTCTAATCAAACCATCTGAATGTATGAAGACCATTTTCTCCTTTTCTCTCATTCTTAAGTCGCGTTGTAATTAAACTTTTGATAGAAAGAACCGATTTTAATGAAACTAAGACTAAATGTTACTCGATAATATGCTTTTTGATTTCTTGGTGAGATTTTACCGTGAAAGCGGTACTTTAGCAGAGATGCGTGTTCAAACCAACAGACAGATTTCCAAAAATGATTGAAATGTATTTTATCACTTATTCCTAGAACCAGCAACAGTTTTTTGTTGCAATATAAAAAGAAATACACGTTATATTTACATTCTTAATGTATAAATTTTCGAATAAAAATATTTAGCTACCTCGCCTAGATGGGTAATATTTTTCTGCAAGGCAAGCCTGAATTGCGTTGCGCCTTTACCCTTGTCAAATTTGGTATTTTTATATCACAAGGTAACTTGTTAAACATTTTTAAAATTAATAGTATTATCAAAGCATTATAAATTATAACAGAATATGTGTCATATAACGCAATATCATAAGTGATCCCAATTATTACATATCAACTTTATTTACATATAGATAAGAGTTAAATTTAGGTGGAATATAAATACACTATTTTGATATTTTATTTAACTTCATAAAATAAAGTCCTTTGAGTTCACGTATGTCTATTTATTTACTACACTCTATAATAGCCTCTACGGCTTGATGAATTCTAACCTACGTCGCTTTGATTGATTCTTTTTATTTGTGACATACATTATAGAATGTTTCATAGGGCGTTTTAGATATTAGAACAAAAAACCAAACTACATGCAGTGTTCTCAACCGGTCACCCAACCAAGTAATGATCGCATCCGGCATTGCTTAACTTCGGAGAAAACAGTATGTGTCTTAAAGACACACGACAGAAGTGAAACTTTTAATAAAAAATATAACAAAAAACCAAACTAAATGCAGTGTTCTCAACCAGTCACCCAACCAAGTAATGATCGCACCCGGCATTGCTCAACTTCGGTGATCGGACCGAAAGCGATGTTTTCAACACTCTAACCGGCACAGTACTTCCACTACTTTTCGTCACACAAAAAGGTTGCCGATCAGAATTTCAAAGCCCTGTCATAAGAAGTTTAACTTCAAAAGTTTTTTTCTTTGTTAATAACTCTAATTTAGTCAGTCATTCATAGTATCAAGTAGATTGTATTGATGTTCCGGACTTTATCATTATGTCAACATAAAGCTCACCAAGCACCAAAGTTATACCGGATACAGACCATTTTAGTGATGGGCTTCTTCCACCAAACTACAGCAATGGTCCCAACTATGAATTTAGTTATGTAACCGAGGTGTACAATCAAAAATAATCAAAAATAAAATATTAAAAATTAAAAAAAAGGTGGCTATATATCGAATATACATTTATGTTCATTAAACACAACAAATCAAAATTATATAGCGTGGTGACGCTTGCCGTGGCGACGCGTAGCCACGCCATCGGTACATCTAATCAGCCGCTATAGATGTTTCAAATTAAAAGAGATATAAACTCACCTGTCATTCACATTGTGCGTTGTATATATAGGGCTGAGAGTAACGTCGGTTAGTGTGCCGTAACGCTGGGAACTCGTCGACACACGTTCATACTGTGAGTTGATTTGATTCTGTAGGAAGACATGAATGCAATTAAATACAAATACATAGATAAATAATTTAATACCGAATTAGTTGAGTCCACGGCTCTGCACGCATTTATTGAACAGTAATTATTTTCGATCTTAATTTATTTTATACTCATGTATTATTTTTTTATGTGAAACATCTATAGGCGAGGGTAAACCTAATTGTTGGCGTGGCGATAAAGGCCGCGGCGTGTGTATGAGACGTGGCGACGCAATGCCATGTACAAGTACATATAGTGTAACTTGAGAATTCGATAATTTCGGATTCGTTCGATTCGAACAATTTCTATGTTTCACATCTGCCACACGTCCCGTGACGACTCGCCAATTGTTTTTTCACAAATACTATTGTCTAGTTTAAGTATCATTTTTCTTTCGAGAACAATTAGTTTTCGGGTGAGCGATATCTATTCTGTACTACTAAGAATGTCAAGATTTTATTTTGATCGTGGTTTATATTTAAGAGAAATACTCTGATAACACAATCCGTTTATTTTATTCCAAATGACAATCAACGTGGGTGGTTTAACTAATCACACTTCATAAGTATCCTCGTATAGGTACATTCTTTATATATATAAACAGGTGTTACAGTATACAGTAATGCCTGAAAGCGTAACAAACAAACTCGCATTTATAATATTAGTACGTATAATTGTCACAGCCTAATAATTCAGGAACGTACATATTGTTCACGATGACATTTCATTAAAATTAGCCGAGCATACGTAAAGTTAAATCCCGACATATAGTGACAATCAAACAATTTCTTAAACGTCAAATTCTAGATCAAGTAGCCTCTGAAATGGCTAACTAGCATAAAATCTAAAAAAAAAACACTAAAGCTCGTCAGCAACAATAACAAAAAGAAAAAAAAAACGGCAAACCGAGAACAACCAAGTTTATAATGAACTGTTTATATCATTAACCTATCTATGTACAGAGATATTAGCTTTTGTCAACGCCTTCTCTCACGTTAATATGGAACGGACTAATAATATAGAATTAATTATCACTATCCTTTTTTCCTGACTAAATAGTACCCAATGCCCTCTTTAGCAGGAACCCCTAGGAGCTGACCGTTATAATAATCGAGGCGTCAAAGCGTAACAGACGAGATTCGCATTTGTAATATGAATTACAATTAATGAAATGAAAATAATTCCGAATATATTTTTGCGAAAACATCAAAATTGAAAAAAAAAGACAGGCGTTAAAAATAAAAAGGTAAAAAGTTGAAATAAAGCACATACATGATCAGACGTGAATGAAATAAATTTAGGAAAGCAAATTACTCCAACCCATAACTACATTAACATTATCGTCAGCGCCGATGCATGAATATAATGGGTTATTTTAAAAGTAGGTCAACATATTTATTGCAAGTCGTTGGAGAGCAATGGCGAAAATTGGGCTAGCTTAAAGTGCTGATTCACAAGTAACAAGAGACTTAAAATAGCCAAACAAGATTAACCGAATTACTTTACTAATAAGAAAGTTATAGCACTTGAGACAAAATCTACTTAAAAAGCAGTTAACCACATTTTTCAATTATTATTAATGTTATAAATCCGAATGTATATTAGTTTATTACACATTCACCAGTGATATGATAACTAAAAAGATACGTTACCTACATGATATTTTGACCAAAACAAATGGCACGATAACGCACACATACTTAAAGTAATATTGTAATGTCACACTGTCTTAAATAAAATGAGGATGTGAGATGGCATATTCTCAATATCTGTGGTGAAAAAGAAATATTTATATGCTTAGATGCTGGCGAAATGACGGGGCAGTCGTCTAAAATAAGCTAGTTAGTCGAGTTTTAACAAGGCGCTTTCGAAGTGTTATCACGTATCTATTGTTTTTTAACCGACGAAAATAACGGAGGAGGTTCTCAATTCGTCGCGTATATTTTTAATTATAATATCGTTGGATTTCACACCTTAACTACTCACAATTGAGTAAAAGGCATCATGTGAAAGTCATCACGAAAAGAACATAAGGGTATTTTTCGTCCAGAAATAAATACAGTTTCCGAGAAACAGATCTAATCAACATTAAAACGAGCATAGCTGCAGGCAAAAGTTAGTTTAATATGATCTCTAAGAGAAACATAATATTCTAGTTCATTTTGTACAATATATTTATCATGAATAGACCCAACCAAAAATAAATAAATACAATTTTATAAATCACTCGAATGTCAGTACTAAAGTTTCCAGAACATTCCTATTAAATAACCGAAAATAACTCTAAAAACTCCCATAAATATTATATACCGTTACAACGGATCTAACCCTTTTGGATAACTTATATCGACCGAAGCGAGGTTATAATTGGTAGAAATTATGGTAGTTCGTGGCACAGAGAAGGAAGGGTAAAATGCACCCTCGCTATTTTAGCGCGTTTCTTATAGGGCATAATAAAACATAAGACATGTATTTCTTCAATTAAAAAAATAAAACAAACGCACCAGTTATCTATACTTTATACTTTTTTATATTGGCAGTTCCCAGTATTCAATTTACAGAGAATATGAATATCATGTTGTCATGTACCGGTAATCTTTCCTATTCGATTTTAAGGAGTTCGCTGGTTTATCTTGAAAATCCAAGGTCCAAAGCTAATGAAATTGTTGCCTTTGAAAAGAAAACCAATAAAAAAATATCTTTTCAAATTGATCTATAAATGATGAAGGTATCAGATCAAATGACAAACAATACAATCGACCGTCCTTCTTTGTAGAAGTCTGTTAATGTTAAAACATGCTGTTTAGTAGTATAAGGGCGAATTAATGCCACTTTAAAATGAAATAACGGTGATCATCGAGAAATCGGAAGAGTCACTCTGATCGGTTTATCATCACATACAAGCTGACCGCGACGTAATTCTGTACCTATTACCTCAATTGGTTATTGAATACTGATTTATCCTATTGCCTATTATATTTGGGGTATGACGGTATTTGTAGATGGTAGAGCCACGCTGAAGCTATTACTGGCTTCAGTATGAATGGGTCGGCTCGCTCAGGGGTAGTACCACCCTCTCACAGAAAACCGACGTGAAGTGACAGTGCTTGCATTGTTGCGTTTCGTTCGGTCAGTGAGAACGCCGGAGGCCCATCTCTCCTAACCTTCCCCATCTCCTCATCCCTTTCCCTAGATATGTCTAAACATTATAAATAATCATTATTTAAATAGACATGATGCGTATATGAATTGTTCTATTAATGGAAACCAGTTGACCATTTTTTGTATTTCATGGACACCCATTTTTTTTTTGCTAGTGCTCTTGGACCCTTGGGGATTAATATAGATCACTTTGGGAATCACAGCTCTAAATCATGACATGACTAACCTTACTTGTGCAACGCGTGTAGGGGAAGGGAAGTGACCCTAATCAAATAGCGGCCACCTCTCCGATTATAATGTCAGTTCTAAATTTATTTATGCAAACAAAATGCAGTATCCTATCACCCAGAAATGCTATACAACTATCGGTATAATAATATCTTAAAATACATTGATATCCTAATAAACTACGATTTAACAAGAGGCTAAGAAACTCAACAAGCTATGTCTATAAAGTATGCACATAAAACCTCATTCAATCTCCAACGATGATATCATTCGGAACAGTTATTATTAAAAAAAAGAAAAAAAAAGCGTTCGCTATTCTTAAAAAATTACAACACCGAGTGCTAATAAGGCCGTGAAGCGCTGCAGAATGTTCAGATAGTAAGCGACATGACTCACAGTGTACAGTAGGACTTTGACATTGGAGTTTTGGGGCCACGAAACAAACGACTGAAGTAAAGAAAGCCGTGTTTTGTAACCTTGAACTTGTAATATGGTTGTAAACAAACGGAATGGTAATAATGTGCAGTTGTCGCTTCGATCTAGCTCGCATCCGGTTAATAAAGAAACAGATCGACCATCATAAATGCCGGACGTATAAACTTTGTTTTAAAATTTTGATTACATTCATTACATATTTACGAATTTAGGAAAGCGTTACAAAACCTATTTTAACATGATCTCACAAAAAATAAAACCGAAAAAAAAGTTCACTAGAACGTTTTTGATTTAGATTGTAAATATCTCAATCAATACCATTTTTTATACAATTTTGAAAAGTTTCCGGGTATATCTTTAAAGTCCAACGTCCAATGTTAATGACAATAAAATAGAACGCTTTGGAAATAACCTGTTTACAAAAAAAATAAAATATTTCCCAATTCGGATAATAAATACATGATCTCAAAAATTAAAAACAAAACACAAGTGAACTGTGACCCATCCGCTTCTTGAAGTCGGTTTCAGGCAGATCTTTTCGTATATACCGTTAATACAACAAACGGTTGTTCTCTAGGTTTTACGCTAAAGAATGTAGCGACGAAGCGTTGATGCTTTAGTGGATAGTGTGTTCGGATACCGCGATGGACGCTGGCTCGAATCCTAGCAACTGAGCCGAAGGTTTCGGTGAAGCAAGACACCGTGATGAAACTATAGCATGGTTGGAGGGTCTTTATTTAAATCCGCCTGACTAGGTACCACCCTCATATTGAACGTCGCTAGGTACCTTTACTTGAGAGCCAGTCCCCTTTAGGTTTACCGTGTTTACCATCTTAGACGACGTTGACATTTAACACCGGATGAGATCGTGATCAAATGCTAAAACCTATAAAGTATAAAAAAAAGTTAAGGTTATAAGTACAAACTCAAAACAATAACTTTTTTTATACCATAGAAGGCAAACGTACAAGTGGGTCACCTGATTTTAAGTGAGCACCACCGTCAATAGGCACTAGCAACACTAGAGGAGTCGCAAGTGCGTTGCCAGCCTGTGTTTGGGGCAGGGGGCAGGGAGGGGAGGTGGTTTTTTTTTCGAAATGACTACGCTATTGAACCAGCATGGTCTTAACAGCTTCACCGGACTACCGGGGAGGTGGTCTTCCGGCGCTATCATTGACCGAACGAAACTCAACAATGCAAGCAGTGTTATTTCAAGTCGGTTTTCTGTGAGAGGGTGGTGCTACACCGGGCAAGCCGACCCATTCATGTTGAATTCAGTGATAGCTTCAATGAGGCTGTACGACGTACAATATAAGCGTTATATTTTGAATTTTTAAATTAATTATAGTCTGAAATATTAAAATTTCGCAATTTGTTCATTGACATTGTTAACATTAGTGTGAATTTAATATCTATTGGCACTCGGAGCAATAATTATAGATTTTTAAGCTATTGCATAGCTTCTATCGCGGGCCTTGAGCGTGGAGACCGAATCCAAAAATTCCGTAACGAAAAAACCTAACACCCCCCACTCCGCCTACCATGTAGCTCGGCCGAGCGTTCGCTTAACGTATATATGGTACGACTGTACAAAGCTCGCACGGATCGAGACGAGCTGCTCCGAAATCGGACGAATATGTAATCAGCTGTTTGTGAGAAAGTATACTGGTGTATAGGTATTTATCATCTATGTACAACAGTGAATATCTGTACTCGTATAATTTGTGTACAAAGTGTTTTCCAGAATAACCTACATGTATTGTAAGATAATAAAAATATTTTGAACAATATTAACTTCTCATTTATTTAAAAAAAGAAAAAAAATTGTTTTCTTATCGGTCACCACGCTCAAAAAGTGTAACTTGAATTAATATCAAAGAAAACAAACCAAAGGAAAAAAAAATACTGCATAAATAAAATAAATAAATAGTTATAATTGCCTAAGTTAATAAAAAATTCTATGCAATAGCTTTACCGCGGCAGTCCCCGAGTGCCACACGTATTTTTCTTTTATTAAGTCTATTAATCAGTCAAATGTATGATGAGCTGCAAAATATCAATATTACACGCGTCGCTAATTTGAAGTAAGCCGCGCAAGCGCAATACGGCTGGTCATGCTTACTAGCATATCATGACGCGAAATTATAAATTTATCACCTGCCAAAAATACCGCTCAATACACTTAGAGAAGTTTTCGTTTCAAAAAGAATTCCTGAAAACAAATGACACTTTTTTTCTCGAACTGACTACGCTATTGACCTAGCAAGGTCTTAACAGCTTCACCGGACTACTAAGGCGAGAGCTTAGGGCACTTTGAAGATTTTATTTAACCCAATGACACCTAGTATTTAAACTATACGCGTGTTGTAAAACTTAAAGTAATAAATACATTCATGAAATTGATCTAAATATAAACATAACGTATTTCTCTATAGGTGCAGTATCTATCTTTTAATTCTTTAGATACCATATCTTTGACGTAATCGACATATTTATTTACCCTTTCGAAAGATTATTAAAACAGATATCACACAAATGGAGAAAAACGTGTTCATAATTCGTATATTAACACGTTTACGAATTAAATATTAATCATATTTAGATCGATCACGTTTCAAATCTAATCAAAAAACAAAGTAGTTTACAGAGGAAATTAAATTTCGTACCAGAGAATATGCATATCACAATAAATGAGATATACTTATGCGCTGTTATTACAAAAAAGTTACATACGTAATGAATACTTGCTTTAAAAAGGTTTCGTATGAAATACACCGCGCTCGCTGATTGTTTGCCACCTTGCTCTTTTGTCTCGCTTTGGTTAGGTTACGTTAAACCTGCGAAGAAGGATAACACGAACTTGCCTCGGGCGAGCGCGGTTCATTTAGTACGAAACCTTTTTAAACCAAATATTTAATACGTATTAAACTTTTTTTGTAATAACACCGAACATATTTACGGTTCTGCTGTTAACAAGTGCAAGTTTGCCATAACGTTCGATATTATAAAAATCAGTTACTAACCATTATCATTACAAACCTTGTAACATTATTTATCACATATCTTTATCTTCAAACACGATATGTTTTCTTCGAATCTTGGCATACTTTGTCAGAAGAGCAAAATGTCCCTCAGACATAAGCTCACATTATATTAGATTTATATCCGTCCGATAATGGCGTATAGTTGTCTGGTCTTTGCTGACGCGAAAAATTTTAAAGATTTACAGACTCTGCAGAACCGGGGTCTGCGTAAAATCACCGGTGCCCCAAAGTACGTCCGGAATGCGGATCTCCACCGGGACCTGGAGATGCCGTCCATCTGGGCGTATATAAAATCACTTACGAGTAGTTATTTCGAGCGAGCCGCGAATCATCCCAGTCCGTTAGTGGTATCCGCCGTAAACTACGAACCCGTACCCAAGGCTGGGCGATATAAAAGACGTCCGCGACACATTTTTACCGACCCTCCTGATAAAATCACGTCAGCGAACGATTAATACCAGCCTGTCCCTCGAAATAGAGCGTGCTCACGCCCACGCCCGCATAACCACTGATCGCGCCGCTGTGGTCTGGGGGTTAACTTCGCTCCCGCACACCCAATTAGGCCCCCCACGGCAGCGGCTCAAGCCTAGGTTCGATCCCTCGGTAGGGAGCCCTTGAGTGCGTTGCTTGCGCGATACGGTGACACACCAATATACATCACTGTTACAACACTACACGATCACCCCCACACACGTGCACGCGTACACGCTACACATTTTGGTGGAAGGGTTTACTTTTTTTCCCTTATCAAACTGAAAAAACTCTCAATTTTTTCGATAAAAAATATATGGAGGAGTTGTTGAGGCGTATATGCTTGGTACACATATACGTTTCAACAGCTCAAACATATATGAATAGTTAGCTAGGTTAGCTAAATTAGGTCGCGTTTTTGCATGCAACAGACAACAGCCAAGCTGAGGTGTGCCGTGCACCCTTGAGCTGAAGCGCTTGCCTTAGTAGTCCGGTGAAGCTGTTAAGACCTTGCTAGGTCAATAACGTAGTCAGTTCGAGAAAAAAAATCGAATCTTGGACAATCTTTTATAAATAAAATGATAGCCGTCTGGCATTACGTACACATCATTCAAAAAATACTGTTTCGTAGAAAAATAATATATATAATAATACTAAGAGGCCAACAAAAAAAAAAAAATATTTACATGATTTTGACGGTGTGTATCTAAATTAATGTTTTTTAGTCCACGTAACAATACACGAAAATGAAATAAAAACAAAATGGCTTATTTCAAAATGACCGTAATACACATGAAAAAAAAATTGATAAACCTCCTACATTGTCCAAAACAATAAAGATTTAAGCTCCATACAAACGAATGTAGATCTCAAGAGGCACAGGTCGATAGACTGTTGGCAGGATAAGCTTAAAAAAAATCTGATCTATTACAAAACCTTGAAAAATAACAAATTATATATTTTAAAATATTTTTTTAATTTGTGCCAACTTTTTTGTACTAAATCAAAAAATTAACAATTTTTTATGTAGGTAAAAAAAAATTAAAAACACGAGCCGTCATTTTCAGATCTGGGTATTAAAAAATGAGCCGACAGGTTAAGGTTTCTAGTAAATTTATATAAAATCTTGCTTCTAATTATTAATTTATTTATTTTTCGAGTCCATGGTTATATGAATATCCGTTAAAACAGACGTATCATACATACAAAATAGACTTTGACATATTGGGATGATCTTTTTAGCACAGAGAGAGACTAACTATAGCTTGTAGCAGTAACTGTAAATTAATAATATTCCGACAACGGTTATTATATATGAAAATTCCAAGGTACCTGAAAGAGTACCATCTAGAATTTTTACGGAAATTTAGTGCGAACGGAAGGCGACATTAATAACAAACGGATGTGGCTGCGAAAGAATTTTATCAAGCATTTTATACGAGTGTTTCATTGTGTTATTGCACTCATTACGTTTAAAAGAGGATGCTTTTATCTTATATGGAGATATTACTGTATGAACGTTGTGAAGCACTCATCTTCAATAAACGAGATAGTAAATAATTAATAGTCCAATAAATCTCGCTATATCTTTCTCGTGTAAATAAACTTCATTGAATTTTATTGAACTCTTTAAAAACAACATAGATATCAATAGCTTCTTCTGGGACTTTGTCCACGTAGAATAGTTACTATGGGCTAACGCTAACACGCAGCGGAACCTCTCAAGAGAAAAAAAACCTCGATTTTGAAACATTCTTCATTAGTGCTCTGCTCCTATTAGTATTAAGGTGATGATATATAGTCTTCCTTCATAAAATAAACTATCTAACACTCAAAGAAATTTTTCAAATCGGACCAGTAGTTCCTAAGATTAGCGCGTTCAAGCAAATAAACTCTTCAGCTGTATAATATTAAGTATAGAAGCATAGATAGTAAGATTTGACCAAATGTAATTGCTATTGTTTACATTGTTTCTGCCTTAAAAGTCGCAAGCTATTAGCTATTATGGATGATAATATCAATCACTCATTTAATGCAATTATAAATAACTGTCACTCCGAATCAATACGTAATAAGAACACCATCTAATGAACTCTAGAAGACTGACCTTCAACGCTAGACAGGACATCATCAATGGACACTGGTTGTAATGAACCAAAGCGATCGATTCAATCGCACAAATTGCGTAACACACTCACCGTATCACCATAGCAACTCCATTGGGAAGTAGCAACCGCTTCGGAATCCTTGCAAACTTCTAATTAAAGCACAAGAATAGAAAACTAGGTCAACAAAGCGACAAATAGATCTTTTGATACGCAAATTATCATGGAAACAGCGAAAATACTGCATACTCCACTATACACTAGTTACGACTGAAATGCGCCAGATGGCTTAAAATAATAACACCCATATGGGTGTTGTCTAAAATAAACGACGCGGGGGAAGCTGTTTCAAGTTATATTTGGAAGGAATAGTGTTCCTGTTAAGTGCGGTTGACCAACGCGGCAGCGCTGTGGGCAGAAACTCTTAAGGTGACCAAAGTCGTAAATAGACGGAGCGTCTGCTTTATTATAACTCTGATTGAATGTATTTCGAAACAGTAATAAAATTGTACATCTCAAACTGTGGAAATCAGGTTCAAATTATGTTCATAGTTAAGTAGTGAAGAAAAATGTTTACTAAGAAAGTTTATTTTAGAGATTAGCGGTGCCCGCGACTCCGTCCGCGTTCCACCTTGTGGACCCTAAATAGTGACTAACATAATCATTTGAATGTATTAAGTCCGTTTACGTATCTACCCTTCTCTCGTACTTAAGTCGCGTCGTCATTAAAATTACAATAATTTTTGATAGAGTGAACCTATTTTAATGAAACTAAGACTGAATGTTACTAGAGGACATGTTTTATGATTTCCTTGGTAAAGTTTAATCGTGGACGCAGTACTCTAGCAGTGGAACGTTTGAAACCTACATACAAACAGACAGACTTTTCTAAGAATGGTTAAAATGCATTTTAGTACTTATTCTGAGACACCTACAACAATTTTTTTCACAAAAATCTTAAACGTATAGATACGTTAGATTTCCATTCTTATTATATATAGTAGGGGTGTGCGTGTAATTCGAAACTCGAAACGAATAATCGATTTTTTTCGGAATTATTATATTATTCGTATTTTTTTTAGTACTATTCGGAATTTTACGAATCATTCGAAATTTTTCGAATTATTTAATTTTGTTCGTGAATTGCGTATAATTCGATTTGAATTTCGAAACGAATATTAAAATTCGATTCGCTTCGAACGATATTCGCATACCCCTAATGCTCTACGCAGATGCGAATACTTTTTAACTATCTGATTTTTGTCCGCTTCGTTGGGCATTATAAGAATGGCAAAAAATAAGTAGCCTAGAACCATCTATAAAAATTCCGTACCAAATAATCATAGTACGTTTTATACAGAGAACTGTATAAAAACTCCATCTAAATACGGTTCAATTGTAATCGAATTTTTCACTTAACTGCACGGTTTTTGGCTCTTCCGCCTAGAAATACTAAACATCGACGTAGACGGAATATATTTACACACTAATCTGAATTGATAAATTATACACATCCTTGTCTGGACTACTGCAATTGTGTTGAACAATAGAAAGTTGTAAAAAAACTTTAGAGCAGTGGGTATTTGTTGAGTTCAATTGTTTAATTGCTTAATGCTCACCCTCATAATTTTGTTTCAATTAAGATAAATTACTTATAACAGGAACTAAATAAAAAAAGAGTGTGTGTACTTATGTACACGCGTTAGAAGTGATACTTCTTTGGCATAACAAGATAAAAATCTTTTTACAAATTTTATCTTTCGCCTTATTCTACGTTTATAGAAAAAACGACACTAACAGTAGCAAAAAGTATTTAATACAAAGAAAAACAAACAACAAATACAAAGAAACAAAATGTTGACTATAACTAACTTCAGGGTGTCGGTCTTTCGTGGTTTGCGCGCGCATTGTAAAAAAATTACTCTCATCATTTTTCCCTAAAAAAAACACTGCTTACGGGCGATCATTTTACGTGATAACATCATAAGAAAGTATTGATAAAAAATTGCATCTTTTATCAATTGAATTATTCTACACTAGCCTCTGCCCGTGACTTCGTTCGCATGGAATAGTTACTTGCGATAATGTTAACACGCAGTGGAAGCTCTCAAGAAAAAAAACCCCGACTTTGAAACATTTTTCATTGGTGCTCCGCTCCTATTACTCTTATCGTGATAACATATCTAGTAGTAGTGTATGTAGTTTCTGAAATTACCCCCTACAACGCCGCAAACTTTAACAACGTCACAAAATCACACACTTTACCTCTTTATAATATTAGTATAAATATATGCTTCACAAGCACAATGATTAATTCGATCACGCATCTCTATCGCTTGTTCAACGCTCACGTTTGCACGCACGGCTCAGGCGGAACATGACAATGAGTTTTTTTAGTGCGTGCAGCCGGCGTTCATCGATTTATAAGACTTTATCACGTCAAAAAGATATGTGTGAATGAATATCTATACTATAATAACACTGTAACAAGTCGAAATCTGTACATTAAATATTTTTTGAAAATGTTAATCAGGGTTAGACTATGTTATCGATATAGAAGCCAAAAATAATATTTTTACAACTTTTGTCTGTCTTTCTGTCTGTCTATATGTCTGTTTGTCTGTCTGTCCCTATGCACACGCATCACTCTGAAAGTACTGAACCAATCTTGACGAAACTTGACATAGTGATACCTAAGATAACGAGATTACATCAAATTAAATCAATTTATCCCATAAAACGCAAAGAATTCTCCAGGATTTAGGATTAAAGTCTAGAATCTAAGCCCGTATTACTCTGAAAGTACTGAGCCATTTTTAATGAAGTTTAACACAGTAATAACAAGGCTACATCCAGGATACTCTTTGTCCCATAAAGCGCAAGGGATTCTCCAGGATAACGAAAAACAAAAATTTGTAGTTAACGTAACTAGACTTTTTTGCGACACCTTAGTACAATAGCCGGCAACGTTGGAAGAACAAGAATTTTAGAATAGCTGGTTCTTTAATATATATTTTTATATCAAAGGAAGCAAACGAACAGGTGGGTCACGTGATGTTAAGTGACCACCACCGGCTATAGACACTAGCAACACCAGAGGTGTTACAAGTGCGTTGCTAGCCTGTATATGGAGGAGGGGGAAGATAAGGGAAGGGAAAGGAGGAAAGGGGAAGAGAGGTAGGCCTACGGAGCTCTCACTGACCAAACAAATCACTACAATACAAGCAATGTTCTCTCACGTCGGTTTTCTGTGAGAGGATGTTATTAGCCCGAACGAGTCAACCCATTCATGCTGAAACCAGTAATAGCTTCAACGTGGCTCTACCACCTACACAAATTATCAATACAGAATTTCATATACCTGGTAGCCGGTTAACGTTGTATTTTTAATGCGCATTTTGATTTAATTAACTTTGATTTATGAATAAGTTTAAGAACATTTTTTTTCAGTAACTTTTAAACGCATTTAAAAACATGAATTTATCACAGTCAGGCACATTTTTTTATAAACAATCATATGCCCGCTGATATGAATAAAAATAATTAATTTCTCAACAATATTTTTTTTCCATAGCAAAGAATAAATTTCATTTTATTAAACATTGTTGATATTAAGATTTCAAAATATACAATGAATAAATCAACGATAAACGTGAACGTATGACTTATGACTGACACCATCTTAAATATATGCGTCGATAACATACGCTGCCACAATTATCGCTCTTTATTGTGCAGCCATTTTTTTTTTCGAAATGTAAACGCTGTTGACCTGGAAAGGTCTTTACAGCTTCACCAAACTATTGCGTCGAGCGCTATAGGCACTCAGCCAATTTGGGATGTTTGGGTGACTAACTCAAAGGTGCACAGCACACCTCGGCTAGGGCTGTCGCGCGTGCCTCAACAACTCCTATATATATTTTGTGTCGTGAAAATTCCTCGAAACTATATAGGATAGGATAGGATAGGGAAAAATAAGGGTACCGGGAGTGGGGCTCCCTGACGTTCAGGCTGATGCAGGTACTGACTGGACACGGTTGTTTCGGGTGGTACCTGCACCGGATCGCTCGCATAGAGCCGACCGCCGCCTGTCACGAGTGCGGCGCTGAGGTATACACCGCGCAGCACACTCTCTCCGAGTGTGTTGCGTGGGAGAGAGAGCGCCGCACACTGGCGGCGGTGATGGGAGAGAATTTATCGCTGCCTGGCGTGGTTTCGGCCATGCTCGGCGGCGGACGAGGTGAGGCAGCTGGTGTGTACCCAGTCTGCCTGTCTATAGGAAGGAGCCCGGTGGCCATCTTCCGCCGGGTGGACCGTTGGGGTGGCTCTATAAGGTTCATTAGCTAGAACGATCCCTTGCCGCCCCAACAACACGGTCTGTCGGTACACCGTGGTCCGTGAGAGTCGGATATAACCCACCCTCTCCCCCGGGAGGGTGGGTATCCATAATGGATTTCCTTACGTTAAAAAAAAGGGAAAAATAAGGGTCTCTTTGTCGTTTATTTCTCTGAAAATTTATATCTAAATATAATACTAATAAAATTACTGCTATTCCAACATGGTTTGAAATAACTTTTATTTTTACTTCCAAAAAAAAATAGTATCAAGCACATAACAAAATCACACATCAATAACAAAAATCTTTCAATAATAATTCCATTTTAATAATGTTTTAAAGTAAGTGAAAAAAACATCCTAGAATTATTTAAACAAATTTTTCTCGACCTAACTACGCTATTGACCTAGCAAGGTCTTAACAGCTTCACCGGACTACTAATTTAAAAATCAATATTTTTGTCTATAAAGGTACGATATGCATAAATAAATGCAAGGCAGGCACGTTGTTTGGATGAATATAAAGATATATAAAACTGGCTTGATTGATTCTTTACGGTATGGCCTTTATCTATGTAGGCAATTTCGCCAATATCAAGTGTGACAAACACACGTTATAAATTTAATGCCAAATATTCAGTGTAACAACGTATAATAATCTACAATACAAACAAACATAGATAGATTACCAAAAGGTGTCGTGAGTGGTAGTGATTATTCAAAAAAAAAAATTGGAAATATAAATTCGTTATCGAAACAGTTTCTAACTCTTAGACAATAGTTACAAACAAGTGACAGATGACGCTTCAACGCGATGTTTGACGCTTCGACGCGGTGTTCATTATTTTTCTTCAATACAATGGAGTATAAAAAGGTTTTAATAGAAGTTGAATATAGTTATGATAAAGTAAGTCGTAGAGATGTTTATTTAGCTTTATGTAGGTTAGTTTATACCTTAATTGAACCTGGCAGATGATGCTAAGAACGGGTTCTAGGCTTATTTATAAAAAAGTCACATATAATTTGGGTATATGTTTGAGTGAGTCCGTGGATAGTTTGGATTTTCGATTGGAAACAGTAGTTGTGGCTCCAATCGGATATCAGTTTTTTTTTCATCGCATTATAAATACAATTGAAACCAGTGATAACCAATTTGGTGCAGACGAAGTTGCACGGGTCAGCTAGTACTATAATAAAGTGTTCATATCGAGTTAACTTGCTCAATTCAAATAAGCTTAATTGGTAGATACTATGGGTAGGTTTTCTAATTAGTATAATGTGTGCGATCCTCAATCTATTATATAAAGTTATCGTCAAATATTATTACATATTGTATTGAAGTTTATTTTTCATGTTATTTGTATTCAAATGAGATCCAAATCTTTTAAGCATTCAACATCGTATAGTCTCTACACGTTTTATTCACACCCACACACACAACTCACAATTATGTCCATAGCAAAAAGTCAGCCACGCGTCTGAATCGATCGATATAAATAGTAACTTACTGCCGATAACAGGAAGCAAGGCAAAACAATGATAAAATACCTCAACCCATGAGATTCACATACAAAAGGAAACCATAATCTATACTAGTATTACAAAGAGGTAAAGTTTGTGCGTTTGTGACGTTATAGAAGGTAATCCCATGAACAAGTAATCCGATTTGGAAAAGTTTTTCAGTGTTTAATAGCTCATTTATCGAGGAAGACCATATATCATCACGCTAAAACCAATAGGAGCAGAGCATTAATGTTAGGGTAATAATGTTTCAAGATCGTTTTTTTTTTTATTGAGAGCTTCCGCTGCGTGTTAGCGTTAACCCAAAGTAACTATTCCACGCGGACGAAGTCGCGGGTAGAGCCTAGTCTACTATAACTTACAACTACGGCACAGATTACTAATACCAATTGCACAGAACATCTAGAGTTGTGGAACAATTTACGATAAATAAGATCTTCATGAGTTTTTGGCGGGATCTCAGTCTGTCATGTAGTGGCTTTTTTATTTAATAATATTGACTTCATATTTTGTAATATTGGGGCCATTTTACATAATATAGTGTTATAGTGCATCAGTGAAGTGTATAGAAAATAATATCATGGAGCATGGTGAATATACAGAATACATGCTACAAAAACTCATTACAAAATTCCAATAACGAGGGTTACCATCTTGCTAGAAGACATTATCGTAAGAGACTTGTAATATTATTAGCTACTCGACAATGCCACTAATAAATTGGAAGATAGGTTGCCAAAAAAAAACTCCATACGTTCACATGTTGAAAGAGGAAAAACATGCCTATTACGCCACGTGACGCCGCACCACAAACTCCATTGATGTTGTAAGACCTCGAAATAATAAAACGCCTCATCTTCTTAACACGTGTTGACGTAAACGAGTTCGTTTTACACAAATTATCGCGAGCATTTAGTGTAAACGTTAGGCTTGTTTTTATTGACGGTTTCAATAAATTTTATTGGAACGAAGTTCCTTATCGCGCGTTGTGAACGGGGGCTAGATGGAAAAAATTCTTACGAAAAGTTGTAACGACACATTTTGCTATAGTAAGCTATTGTTAAGCTGTGCGGCGTCGCATGTTTCTCTGTCTGTCTCTCTCTCTCTCTCTCTCTCTATTATAGAAAGCAAGCCAGATATTTTATTTCTATTTCGCATTGAACAGTGTGGTGTCGCGACGATTATTTTTGTTGAGTGTATACAGGTTTTTTGTAAATAATAAATAATAATTTAAATAAAATAGAATCCCAAACATATGTTTCCTACTTCAGTTACCACAAGCCAATTATTACGAAAATTGAGCCTACTGATTAAGTTTATATAACATTATATTTGTTAATAATAAAAAAAAAATTATTATAACTTAAAAAAATAAAATTTTATTACAATTCCTTCACTAATTAATCGAAAGGAACTTCGTTCCATCCGGGTGTCCTTTGACACCTCTCAAGTTTTTTATTATTTTTTCGCGGTACAATGAGTTTAACAAGTATAAGAAATAAGCATAATTACGTGTATTCTAAATCTTGACGCAATCTATTTCATGTTGAATAAAATTAGTCATAAAATTTTTTTATTCGATGGTATTTTACACAAATTAACCCATCAAGTCCCTAGAACTATAATAGTTTAAGCTCCTTACAAACGAATGAAGATGTTATGAAGGACAGGTCAACAGACTTTCTGGCAGTATAATTAAAAAAAAAACTGAATTCATTACAAAACTTAGAAAAAAAAAAGTATAATAAATGTCTTAAATTCTAAGAATATTTGTTAACTAAATCATGCTTTTTTTATTTTAACTATTCGTTTATTTTTAATCTAGGATAGAAAAAAAATTAAAACATAGTATTCGCCATTTTGAGATTTTAATCTTAATTCGGAAGCCGTAGAGTAAGTGTTAATCTCATCTTTTAGATGACAGACAATAATGGCTATTTCATGACATAGGTTTATCTCATGTAAGATTTTCTATTTAACCCGTTCTTCAATGATTTAAGAATAAAAGAGGGAAGTAATTTGAAACTCTTGAAGAAAAGTAACAGCAACAAATAAATATTCTTATATTGGCAAATATAAACGTCACACAACCGCGTATGAACACGTCATGCCATGATGACCTCATCATGTTATCTCGGAATCAATGTTCACGTGCGCCATATTCAACGAACTTTTACTTAATTCAAAATTTGGATTCAAATTGTAGCCGTTACAAGAATAACTAACGGACTGGCTGACTGACATCAACGCACAGTCCAAACTACTGAGGTTAGGGGCGTGGAAATTTGCATGCGAGTTCCTTCTACTTTGTAGCGCAGTACGAAGAAAGGATTTTTAGGAATTTAACCAATAAGGTGGTGAAAAAAGGAATGAAATTTTATATGAACATTCGTCATTTTTCCGTTAGTTATTTTTATAGACATAGTTATAAAATAAATAGTCGAAAATAATTATTGCATAGAAAACGCGTGTGAAGAGCCATATGAAATGGCTAGTATATGTATACCTGTAAGACTTGAATCATATCGATGTGAAGTGCTTTATCTTTATCTGAAATTTGGGGTTTGAAGTATTGGTACTTAAAAAGGAAATACTAATACTTTCCTCTTCGTTTAAATGTATACTAAATTGGATTACTAAGCAATTTAAAATTCAATCTATTTTGAAAATGGAGATATTAATTTCTAAATGAGTATGTTTTTATTTACAGTATTAAGTGTTACAAAAAATATATATCTGATTTATATACAAGAATAAGGCTAACCTCCTTGATCCTTGCATGCGATACAAGTTTAAATAATTGTACATTTTGTTCATTTTGGTATGGTGACGCATATTTTTAAACTTGAATACTCAGAAATGTAGACATAAACATTCTCTACGTTAAAACGGACAGGCCTATAAAATGTACAATGGGTTATAACGAAGGTCACCATATGGTAAACAGAATTATAATCTTTAGGTACTATATAATACGGAAAAGTACAGTTTGCGGACAAAATAGAATGCAGGTAATGTACGACGTCGATTAAAAGATAACGATAAAAGCTTTTAATTAGCACAAAACTCAAATCGCAACACGAATACATACTTATGACGTCATTAGTGTAGGAGATAAAAATTTATTTGGCGATATTTTGGTAGAAGTTTTAACTGTGATTTCATTAGGAATTACATTTTTTTTGTATAGGATGCAAACGAACAGGCGGGTAGGTCACGAAATGTTATGTGACACAGCAGGAGAGTCACAAGTGCATTGTCACTGTGTTTGTGGGAAAGGGGCAGAGGGGATGGGCATTGGGCCTCTGCCACTCTCACTGGTCGAACAAGCATTGTTACTTGACGTCGCGATTTCCGTGAGAGGGTAGTATTACCCCGGGCGAACCGACCCATTCATGCTGAAATCAGTAATAGCTTCAGCATGGCTCTACCACCTACAAAGAAATTATTATCCTAATATTTAATTAATATTCTTCTTCATTCTTGAAAAAAATTCAACACGAATCTGTAGAGATCACATTATACTAATATTATAAAGCCGAAGCCTGTTTACTTGAACGCGCTAATCTCAGGAATTACTGGTCCGATTTGAAAAATTTTTTCAGTGTTAGATAGCTAATTTATCGAAGAAGGCTATATATCATCATGCTAATACCATTAGGAGCGGAGATTCAATGAAGAATGTTGTGAAATCGGGATATCTTTTCCTTTTGAGAGCTTCCGCTGCGTGTTAGGGTTAGCCTAAAGTAACTATTCTACACGGCCTAAGTCGCGGGCAGAGAAACCAGTGTAAAATATATGAAACTTCATTTACCTGAAAAATTTCCTTTCTATGGCTCTTCAGCCTGTCCAGACTTTCTTCTGAGGAGTAATCGGATGTCTTAGCGAGTTTGTCGAGGGCCGATCTTGTGTATTGCCTTGTACGGTGAACTGGAGGCGATATATAATCTTCTACAGTTTCTGTGATAGTCTCTGTTGTAATTTTACCCGAAGTGTGACCAAGTTGTCTGAAAGAGAAAAACATAATTAATAATGTTATAATATATGGCTTGGTGGTAAGGTTTTTGTCAGGCCACCTGGGTAGCTACGATCTTAAGCACGTATACGTGTGTTCTGGCAGCTACATTTAAGGTCCAGCGGCTTTTTAAGTGTCTACCGCCTTAAATTATATCGTGATTCAGACAAAATTGATAAATAAAAAATAATGTACTCAAAACATCCATCAAAATGACCTTGGCTATTGACAGTTAGATACCTATCTAGTATTGATACCTATGTTAGTTAGATACCTATGTAGTATTTATACATTTCTTATTCGATTTTGAGAAATTCACCGATGTATTGTATTGTAATCTTTCATACTAATTAAATTAAAATTGAACCCCTTCAAACCATAAAATAATTTTCAAAATCGGTTTATAAATTTTAAAGTTTTGAGATAACCAACAATTAAAAAAAACACAAGGAATGGAAAAACTCCTTTGAAGACGGTTAATAACAAAGTTTTTTAGTACGTTTCATGGTGAACATGATTAGATGTAATAACAGTTGGTTAGCAAAAACAAAGGGGCAATAGGGTATAAACAAAATAACAAGTGAACATATTTTGTACGATAATAGGGTAAATGAATAACCAAACATTCGAATGACACTTTGTAATAACATTCTTTTCAGTTCCCACGATTTAAAAGTTAGATTTCTTTCGAGAAACACGTAAATTCGTCCTCTTATCGTAGATATAAAATCGTTCAATCACGTATGTTATCTACGTGTCATCCTATCAGACATTAGGCCCAGGTTTGGTTCAAGTTACGTTAACCTTTTTATGCGTACTGTTATAAAGGGTTCCCGTGAATTAAGAGCGAAGGCGAACCTTATTTTGATTGCGAGCTCTTGAGCTTTCTTTTATTATGACATTCTCAGAGAAGTCAGTTCGAATCCATTATCGGCCCGCGTGACACTTGCCCTAAAATAAGGCTTCCTTGTTGATTATCTTTATTTGATTAGTTTTAATAAACAATTTATTTTATAAACAGTTTCGTTAAAAAGGCCTTCCATATACCAGTACTACATTCATTAATGTTATTAACAAATTTCATGAACTCGTAAATATGGGGCATTTCCCATATTTTTTTATAAATGGTTATTTGTTAAGACGTGGGCTTCTAAACAATAGTCGTATTTAAAATTCGGGTTTTTCAAAATTACTTTTTCGAATTAAATAAATTTACGATAAAATATTAAACACAAACGATTTATACAGAAAATATATTGTTCTTTCTATAAATAATATTTAAAAAAAAATGTTTTTTGTTACTGTACAAGGTAAGAAGTAAACATTTCAAAAGTTATAGTAATTTTGACGACTTTCTTTAATTGTTGTTTAATTGTTCGTTAATTGTTCAAAAAACTGAAACTACATTTATAATACATAAGAAGTTTTAAAATCAGATGTGTATTAACTAAGGAGATAGGTTGAATAAATTACATATTTACATATCACACTGAGCTCGATGTCTGGCGCTGGCCTAGGTCGACTGAGTTGGCAGATATCGCATTGAAACGACACGATATTAAAATCTATCACACTGTTTAAGCGTATTTAAGGTTGTGAAAGTACAAATCCAAATCACAAATACAGCTCTCCCTTACAAACTCTTAACATTACATATAAGCAACAAGATAAAAATTAAGCGTTCACCAACTAGAGGTATCACAAATAGATCTTTTTTTTCTCGAACTCACTACGCTATTGACCAAGGTCTAACCAGCTTCACCAGACTACTAACACAAATAGATCAAAGATAAACAAATCTTAGTACTTTACTTTCCCTCTAGTTCGATCAACGTGAAATGCCGTGCCATATGTTAAAATCATTATTTCCGTAACTTTGCATCAAATAGAATTTAAACTTTTGGGATCGATAACTCAATTATCGTTGGATTATCTCTATCGAAAACTTCAATATAATGTTTATCTTTTAATTTATGTTTACTTAAATGACTATGTAAGAAGGCGACAGCTATCAAAAGTAATGGATATTTATGTTTATGGTCGAACAGTGATAACAATTAAGTAATTGTATTTCTATATTAAAAACTCCCAAAATTTAGTGCAAGTTATGTATTCAAATAGAATCTATTGTACTTATATAGGACTAGTCTCTGCCCGCGACTTCGTCCGCGTGGAATAGATGCACTAACACTAACACGCAGCAGTTCTCAAAAGGAAAAAACACCCCGATTTTGAAACGTTACTCATCTCTGCTCCGCTCCTATTGGCCTTACCGTGGTGATATATAGCCTATAACCATCCTCGATGAATGAGCTATATAACACTGATAGAATTATTCAAATCGGACTAGTAGTTCCTGAGATTACCCCCTACAACGTCACAACATCACAAACTTTACCTCTTTATAATATTAGTATAGAAGTATAGATTATAACCACTATATATTATCAAAGAGTTTTACTGTTGTTCTATTTTGCAACAACAATTATACAACAACTGTAGTTGTAAGCTGTTGTCATCAATATTGTATCATTTTATAAAAATGACATGGTAATGAATATTACTCCTTCGGATCTTGACCGAATCTGAGCAAAATGAAACTGTCTCTCTCGCACTAGTAGGTTGTTGCATGCTTGTTCCTCCACACGTTACGACAACACAAGCTAACATTGTCAATAATAATAATGGACAACTGATAAGTAACAGCAGAATTATTATGTACTTTATAATTTATTATCAATCAAATAGAAATACCTGTTTATCAATGTATACTTCTACTTATATTCTATTGTTTGAGAAACAAAAGAATGATGACTTCAAAATACAAAACAGGAAATTAAAAAAATACACTCAGAGTTATCACCAACTGAACAGTCATCACTAAAATTTACATATAATATACAACCAACTTAAAATTTCTCACAGGCATAATCAGCCAAGTAAACATGACAGAGGACCTTGAATTGTAACAATGTTTAAACAGTTTCACACATCCACCAACATAATTAACCCAGACTGATTGCATATTCATTAATTAGCATTAAACATTGTGATATGCATTTGGTGAAAAAAAAAAAACATTAAAAACCAGTTCACAATCATAGCACAGAGATAAGGAGTAAAGTCACCTTTATCGAGGACATTTTATCACATAAAAATACAAGACACTTTTTTCGAATTTACTACACTATTGGCCTAGTAAGTTCTTAACAACTTCACCGGACTACTAAGGCGAGCGCTTAAGGCACTCAGCTGATTTCATTTTGACAAGTAGCTCAAGGGTGCCCGTCCACCTTGGCTTGGGCTGTTGCCTGATTCGTGCAATTCATGACCTATCTGAGAATACAAGAGGTTCTTGGGAATTAAAGTAAGAAGTAATAACGATAAACTAAGCCTAGTTAGCTAAGCCTAGTTACTAAGCTACTAATGTTATAAAGCTCGAAAGTTTGTTTTTTTAGTTTGAACACGCTAATCTCAAGAACTACTGATCCGGTTTAAAATATTCTTTCAGTGTTAAGGATGTAACATTTATTGAGGAAGGTTATATATCATCAAGTTAAGACGAATAAGAGCAGAGCACCATTGAAGAATGTCTCAAAATAGTTTTTTTTCCTTTTGAGAGCATCTGCTGCATGTTAACATTAGTCAATAGAAACTATTCCATGTGAATGAAGTCACAGGCAGAAGCAAGTATTGCCTATATTATTGATATTGATCATAGAAATACTAAACCCATATTAAAATTGATTCTCTGTATTTAATAATAATTTAAAAGCATGTTTTAGATATTCATGAAGGCTAGCTATTTGCTATTTATTTTATACCTAATTAATTCAAAATAACCACTATTGCTAATTTAATGAGTTCTAACATAATCAAGGTCACATCTTCCGGTATGAAATTAGGTGGAAAAAGTTTTAACATTCATCATTTTGAACATAATTATTAGGTATTCTTACAAAAATATACAACATTTTTTTCTGTAGGATATTGATAATATTGAAATAATAAAATAGTGTACTGAATATTTAACACACTAAAAAAAATTGCAATTAACCATTAACATAAAAATATATGTAACAGATCTTCATCATTAAATATAATACTATGATAAGTTTTAAATCTAGACTTTAAGTATATTTTTATAAAAAGATAAAAAATAATTGTTAGTTGGTATTTAGGACTTATATCACTACCAGCTAAGTGCCTTAAACGCCTGCCATAGTAGTCCGTGAAGTTGTTAAGGCCTTGGTAGGCCAATAGCTTAATCAGTTCGAGAAAAAAAAAATCACTAGTAAAATATAGTATAAACTATGTCTAACAACAAGAAAATAATAAAATTCAGTGAATTGTGTGCAATTTCACAGTCATATGTGTACACTGCACCCAACATAAACAATAACTAATGTGGCTTTTGTAAAAATTTGTCAGGCAAATATTTTCATGATTTGTTAACTGCATTCCAATGACAAGAGTTAAAAATTCTTTTGTTTAGAATGAAATAAAATTGTGGAAAATATTTGTTGAAAACGCTTGTAAGTCACAGTAATGAGTCAGAGCTTTCAGTCAAAAAACATTGTGATGAAACCATTGTATAGTTGTAAGCTTAAACTCATCTGGCCAGCAATCACTCTCAAATAGAACACTATTAAACGGAGTCTGGTGAAGCTGTTAAGACCTTGTTGGGTCAATAGCGTAGTCAGATACAAAAAAAAATTATTATTAATCTAAAGAGTGGCTATAGGTGTGTTCTGGCAATTGTACTTGAGAGCTAGTTCCACTCTAGATTTAGAGTGTTAATTATACATATAAAAGAATAATTAACTGACATTTTAATGCGCAATCAAAACTTCTGGGGCTAGAGGTATAAAAATTTGCATTAGGGATCTTTTTACAATGTGGTAAAATAGCACTGAGGCAAAATTTTTGGAAATTTAATCTCTAATGTGGTGAGAAAGAATATGGAATTTTGTATGAAAATTCTTCATATTGCTACCAGTCAATCAATTTGTTACTCTTATATTAAACAAAGATTCATAAATAATTACTATATAAAAAATGTGTGCAAAGCCAAGAGAAATTGCTAGTTATTTTATATTTATCTTTAATATCAAGTGTGTCTGTGGTGAACTACAAAAACCTACAAAGTATAAAAAAAATATTTAAAGACTCTTTAAATTTATTCTGTAAATAAATCATAAGTTATTTATGTTGAATTATATTAATATTAATGACATCATTATTTCCATAAAATACCATAGAAGTGTGATGTAATCATCACAAACACAAGTTGTCCTTACTACTAAGAACCTTGAGTAATCTCATTCATACAGTAGCATTCCATAATATGCTAATTAATCTATGTATATTGATTTTCTTTCATGGACATTCCAATCAATGTCTGTTTGAATTCCAGTTCCATATGTATACATACACTACTAATTTCTTGCAGCTTCGCATAAGTTTTTAAGCAACTTCAAAAAAAGGAGGAGGTTCTCAATTTGACTGTATTTTTTTTTTCAAATCATATCATCTACATAGGTACATAGTTAAGTTCACTCTTGCATCTCGCGATGTGTATTTGTATAATATACTTTTCTACCTGGAACAAATTCGAAATTTCAGTTGGCACTGACTTCCAATACATCTCTAGGTAGCGCACTTATTCATATGTTTTATTTAATTTGGTTAATCTAATAAACTATTCATTCTCTGCTTTTTAGTGCCTTATGGCTTCTTGATTGATATTTGAAGTCTGTTAAATTTTGTATGCAGTAATTATTATCAACTCTTTATTTTATATTTATATATGCATAAAAAAAACTGATGTTGAAATGATAGATTTCCATTGAAACATTTACTATCTTAGGTGTTGAACTTCCATAAACACTTCCTTACTGATCCCCTATGGTGAAAAATGAACCTACATTGTATGAATAGTCACAGCCCTAGCCTATTTAGTTTGGACTGTGTGTTAAAATGTCATTCAGTCACTGATTTTTCTTATAAATAAAATATTAAGTAATGCTATATAGTGTTTTTTAAGTATCATTATATGAAATCTACCAAACAATTAATATCTAATTACTTAATCATAACTTTTAACCTTGATTATTTAATTTTTAAAAGGCAAAAATAATATGATTATTTTGGATTTAAGGTGCTACTTTGCAGAAATTATCAATAAATATTATAGTGGAGACTATTTAGTTTCAGATGGAAGTGGAAAGTAGGGTCCACTATAATATTTATGGATATTTTGTTAATCATTTTTGATATTCTTTTTTGAAAATATTAACTGTAGATAAAAGTTTTTTTAGTTTATTTGATTTCATTGCCATTGAATTTAGTGTCTTCAACCTAATAATAAAAGGCCCTAATAATAGTCAGGAGCTTTAGGAACAGTAGTTTTTTCAGGATGCAAGATGCTCTTAGATCTTTCCGAACCCTTAATAATGTATAAACAAACTCACTTTCACATTAATTATTGTTATGATTATGAATGCTAAAATGTAAATTAGAATTATATATGTTCAAAATAAATTTAAGAGAATACAATAGATAACTAAGTGGTTATTTTTACAAAACAAGACATTTAACTACATAGTGATCAGATAGTGTGAACCAATTTATTTTAAAAACAACAATGCATATCATTAACTGACCTGTGTTATCTTCTTTAATAATTCAAATCTAGGTATTGTATGCCTTAAATAAGGATTTTCTGATGGCATTTTAGTTTTTATTTTTACTCATAATTCTGCATTACTTGACTCTATCTTGTGTACTATTGTTCGCGTTTTGCATACTATGTATATATAGTCTG
Source organism: Antheraea mylitta (assembly GCA_014332785.1). Taxonomy (NCBI): domain Eukaryota; kingdom Metazoa; phylum Arthropoda; class Insecta; order Lepidoptera; family Saturniidae; genus Antheraea; species Antheraea mylitta. The sequence goes on from JACEII010000009.1 coordinate 3,253,344, forward strand.
GTTATTGTGGGCAGTGAAGGTAATGGGACATAATAGAAGATGCCAAAAATTCTAAGATGTTATAAAAACTCCTTGGAAAGTTCTAACAAGATGGTAGATATCTAGATAACATTGAAGAGAACAAAACGTTTGACAATATTATAGCCCATTTGATAATAAGAAAATTGATTTATTGATTTCCATACATGGGCTTTAAAATAAATGGTAAATAGTCAATTTAATCATAAAAATAAGAAACCTAAGACCAGCTATGTAAAATTCTCCATGAAATGGTCAGTGTTACACCAATAAGTTTTTGTATGATTGAACACCAAATGAATTGTCATATCATAGATAAAGACTCAATCAAGACAGACACCTCCTAGGTTTGTGCTGAATAGAATACACAATTTTTCCTAATTATAGATTATCTTTAGATTCAATTGTGCATTTGCGTTTAATTTGCTAAATGAAATAAATACTCCTGCTGTAAGGAATACTTTATATGTAATTAAATTTGGGGTGGTAGTTTTACAACCCGGCTGGGTCGTAACCACCATGCATATAACGAAAAATCCCTCATAGTGACTCGCTTCTGCGCGTCGCATTTCGGGGTCAACCTGTGTATATCCAGTACTGGGTGACTTTCGTCATTATGACCGGCATGACAGCGGCAACCGGCGATGGATAATATGTCTCTCGGTGGTTGCCGATGTTTTTGGATTGTACTATGCTTAACATCAGGCATAGTGCAGTCACTATGTCGTACTTCGATAAAAAAAAAAACAGAGCAGAAAAAAAATTTGCACATTTATTCCATTTTTAGATTAAATATAATTCCAAAACCAGAAGCTTGTGGTGAACAAGAAATACTTTTACTACTTACTTTTCTTGGTTCCAACTATATATTTAAAACTAAATATTACCAAGAATGCCAGTTTCACCTCTCTTCACGTAGATGACAGAATTTACATTTATAAATCTAATTCCAAAACCAGAAGCTTGTGGTGAACAAGAAATACTTTTACCACTTATTTTTCTTGGTTCCAACTATATATTTAAAACTAAATATTGCCAAGAATTTTATTTATAAATATGCCAAGATATAATGCCAAGTATTAATATTTATAAATTAGATAAGATACAATAAACAGAAACAGTAAATATGCTAGATAATTGCTGTACATATTACAGGGGCAATATTTTTATAATTCTCTTGTGAGTGCATTGAATACAGTGTTATTTATCTTTGCAATAAATTTAATATTTCTAATAGATAAAGTTTGATGTAATGAAAATTAAACAGTAGTAATTAAATATAGTAATATATCTACTCATAACTACATACAAAATATCTTTTCTATTGGAAGTCATTACACAAGATGGTTTGATGTGGGCTAGATTTTCCATGTTAGAATTAAAATCGGAATAATCTCACCTAAATCTTCACACTATATAATAAAAATAAAAACCATAAAGTTATCAAACATTGATAACATTGCATTATATGGTTATATATCACGCAGAAAAAATAGGTGTGAATTATAATACACAAACTCTGCATTATCATGCAAATGTTTCGCTTACTTGACAGGTGTGCTTCGTTTTGGAGTTTTTCTGCTTGATTTATTGTTGTCGTGCGTATGTTCCTCATCCTCTATGCAATTCTCTCCATCGCAATTTGATCGTAAGAACGGAGTCTTCGAGCGGGACCTTGACCGCAATCCGCCAGTTGTACTCTCCATAGTTTATCCACCGATAATGATACCACTATCACCGCTCAATAAAAAATTCACACATTTCTATGTTTCACAATACAATTTTATCAGAGTTTGTCACAACTACTGCAAATTAGTTCACTGAGTTTTTTTATTGCACAAGGAATCTATTTGTGTCTTCGTTCTATGCCGCCAAAAGTAAAGTAACGTTTCGTCGACTTTACGTTTTCAACAAAGGTTATTTGAATGTTGATAATAAAACATTCAACATAAATTGTCTTATTCATGAAAACAATGTACAAGCTAGTAGCAAACGCTAGCGCAGAAGATGGAATTTATACATTTCGTAACTCCTCACTCGCTAAACATAAACTGATGACGTCACCGAAAAGACGTTATTTGGGGATGCCATAAGAAATGTAAAGATGCCTTCAACAAAAACAATTGAAGTATGTAAATATTGTACATATTTAATCCTAGTAAATTCTTCTATATAAAACTATTGTATCTGTTCCTACGAGCTACACTTTTTTTTTAAATTATATAACACCATTTCAATTAATGTTTATACAAACAATTTTTTAATCAAAATAAAATAAAATTTCAATAAAAAGAAAACTGAAAAAAGTGTTATTGGTCTTATCTAACAATTTTTGTGATTTTGTCTATTGAAGTACTATTACACAGAGTACCTGTAATATATAACTCAATCAACCCCACAATTATATGCAATTTATATTGCTCATAACCATAACATACTATTATATTAAATCACAAAATTAATACAAAAACAAAAAAAATATGATAAATCAAATATGTAAATATATTTTATCCTAGTCAGGGTCAGCAAATTAAAAGTGAATAAATTAAAATCAACAACATAGATTATTGTTAAAAAAAGTCATGATTGGTTAAATCAATTGATTAATAATTCAAAATAAATTAAATTATTCCAGCTCGTGAATAAAATGTAGAATAATTACGAGAAAAGGTATATAAATACGTAATAAAACATGTACTTAATTGGATCTTTGTCCTCATTAATATGATTCATAATTTTAATTTATCTCTGGTGATTCCCCAGCTTAATAAGTTCCTATAAATAGAACACTAGTTGCTAGCTCACATTTTGAAATTTGATTTTAAATTATTTCGGTTGTTTAAAGGTTTTGTTTTTAATATTCAATACAGAAGAATACTTCCATCGGTTTAAGTAGAATATATATTTTATAGCATTGCAGTAATCAAATAATGTGAAAGAAATAGAACTGATTGTTAGAAAATTGAAAATTTTTAAGTGTACATTACTTATGGATATCATATGTGTACTGAACTATAACAAGTCCATGACATTTATTCTATAGCTAGATTTTTTGAAAATATTTACAGTGTTAGTAATTGATTGTTGGCAGCACCAGACTCTATTTTTTTAATAGGGTAATAGGTATACTAAGACCTTAAATGAATAATAATGCTGCCAGCGGAGATTGCGGCCCATCTTTATACATAAATTTCTTCTGTACGTGTGTATGTCACTGAACTCCTCCTAAACCACTCGACCGATTTTGATGAATTTTTTTGTGCGTGTTCTAGTGTTCGTGTTCTAGTGTTAGTTCTAGAAAGGTTAGATTCACAACTGGACTCGGCAGGTGGCGTTGCGGTTGAATTTTAGTTTTTTGAAATAATCAATGCAGGACAATGTCCGCCCGGCCCGCTAGTAGGTACATAAATCTAATTCAAGCGTTTGGAATTTGAATATTGAGGATATAAAAGATTTCATACGTACTTATTGTTATAGTCTTTTTTTTTATATATTAAAGGACGCAAACGAACTGGCGGGTCACGTGATGTTTAGTGATCACCACCGTCCATAGACACTAGCGACATCACGGACGTCGCAAGTGCGTTGCCAGCCTGTATATGGGAGAAGGGGGAGGGGAAGGAAAAGGAAAGAGGAAGGGAGGTGGGCCTCCGGCTCTCTCACTGACTGAACGAAACACAACAATGCAAGCACTGTTATTTCACGTCGGTTTTCTGTGAGAGGGGTGGTACTAGCTCGGAGGAGCCGACCCATTCATGCTGAAACCAAAAATAACTTCAGCGAGGCTCTACCACCTACAAAAAAAAAAAAAAATGTCTATTTACACGCAATAATGGCAATGACAGTATTATTGTTTTGTAGTAGTCTGGTGAAGCTCTTAAGGTCTTCCTAAGCCAATAGCGTAGTCAGTTCGAAAAAAAAGTGTTTTTGTTTTCCGTTTTAAGAATGTCATATTCTTTAGCAAATGCTATTTCTCAAATTCATTACTGGTTTCCATTAAATTAATATTTCTAATTTGTTTTAACGTCATTAAGTACCATATTTTTAATTTCCACAATAACATAACTGTTATTTTATGAGACATATTCACCTATATATATATTTTAAACAAAATTGTTTTAGTTATTTATGTATGATCGCATATTTTCGTATCTTTTTATATGAAAAACTGTAATGAATCATTATTATCATGAATTTTAATTTTACCACTATCACCACTAGATGACATTTTATATGGATTTATACTTCTATAGGGTAACCCATCGATGAAATGTCATGTAGACATGCGCAAATCATGTCCGGAAGCGGACCGGACATGGAACGATTAACATAGCGTTCGGAACTAGGTGCGGTTAACATGTTCGCGGAACTAGCTAGTTCCACAAGTTTAGATGTATAGTGTCGGTTCATGTCCTGCATTCAACGTCCAAATAGGTCCTTACAGTTCCTCAGTTTTATTGAAATACATTGCCTAGTAAGCAATTTTATACATTCTTAAAAGTAAAATTGTCGGTTGATTTATTATATACTAGCTGACCCGTGCAACTTCGTGTGCACCAAATCGGTTATTATCTGTTTCAATTATTTTTTAAATGCGTAAATCTTACTAAGCCGATTGCAGCGACATCTACCGTTTTCAATTGGTAATCCGAACTATACAGGGGCTTACTCAAATATATAGGCCATGGTTATGTGAAAGAAATTTAAAAATAACCCTGTAACCCGTTCGCAGCATCACCTATCGGGTCCAATAAAAAAAAAACTAACCTACATATATTGCTGATATATGTCTTCCCAGTATTGAAAATAGATGATTTTTGCCGAATTCAATTATATCCATTGTGATTAACTATTAATGTGATAACTAACTATTAATGTAAATTATTGTGATTAACTATATATGAAAAACTATTGAATAAACATAAAAACACTCGCATATGTGTATAACTTTTAATGCTTCAAAATATTTCAACTTAGCGCCATCTATGGACCTAAAAGGTTTTCTTCATCCTGACTCGCTGTTTTCACTTCTCACAATCGGATTTGTATGGAAAATCTCACCTATTTTCGGTTATCAGTCGCCTATGTAGATGGCACTTTAAACAATTTTTTTTGACAAGTTTGATAACAAAACGTGGTGGACGACAATTACTTTTGACATTTCAAACTGACAACTTTCAAATATTTATTCACTTTACGTTTCTGTTATGTGTGGTCTGGTGGTAAAGTTGCTTAGGTTATATTCAACGAAGACGCGTTGGGGCGAAGGTTCGAAACCCAACGGTTTTTTTTTGTTATATTTTATTTTTAAGTAGCACAGGGTAACATATGTCTTAAATTGTTACATAATCTTACTACTATAAGATTAATTCGTTAAGAATTTTATGAACTTGAAATTTTTTACTTTCGTCCGTTATTCTGCAGAACACCTTGCGTTTTATGGGACAGAGAGTGGATCCTGGATGTAGTCTTGTAATATTAGTTATCACTGTGTCAAGTTTATTTAAAATTGCTTCAATACTTTATACTAGCTAACCCGGTGTACTCCGTTCCGCTTCAGAGTCAAGTAATGAGCATATTTAGGACACTAAAATAAATTCAAAATAATTAAGTTCAATTTTTAATTAGGATAATAAAATTAAGGAAGAAATAAATTGAAAAAAAAAAAACAAAATAATTTAATGACGTTACACATTTGCCAGACAAAAGCAAGTTATTTGCTTTATGGGCCATATATTTGTGTATATAGATTGCACTCATCAGTAAGGCACCATGTGATAAGCCAACATTTTCATTTTCACTTTTTACACAGTCAATATATTAATGAATGCTGTGTAGTGTATACCAATAATTTCATTATAAATGATATAGTTTGAGTTCTCTACATCTTTATTCTTATCCATCATAATTAGTCGTGCACTCAATCACTCATTATTTTTGTTGTTAGCGATGATTTTTGGGAATATCTAATTGATGAATTCACCTTTTAATAAGACAAAATTACAGATTATAAATAGAGATTAGAAATTAGATGCACTTTTTGTTTGATGGAGCGCCTTATAGAATTATGATAGCATAATTCAGCATGTAAGAAATTGCGCATGAAACTATACTAATATTTTGGCCGATGTTTTTTTATTAATGGGATGTTGGGAATGGGACCCTTACAGGTAGATTTTTTTTTAAATGATTAATAACCCAATGTCATACTTAAAGCAAAGCATTACGCATCATTATTGTATAACAGAATACGGAAAGTTTTTGTCCAACTACTTATACTTACTCGGTTCGATTTCGGGAGGACTCGGTTGTTGTCGATCAGGTCTACCCGATTAGGCCTCCCACGACAGCGGCTCAAGCCTAGGTTTGATCCTTCGGTAGGGAGCCCTTGAGTGCGTTGCTTGCGCGATACGGTGACACACAAATATACATCACTGTTACAACGTTACACGATCACCCCCACACACGTGCACGCCGACACGCTTACACATGAAAGTGGAAGCGTTTACTTTTTTCCCCTTATCGAACTGAAATCTCTTAATTTTTCGATAATAAATATATGGAGGAGTTGTTGAGGCGTGTATGCTTGGTACACATATACGTTTCAACAACTCATACATATATGAATAGCTTGGTTAGCTAAGATAGCTCACGATTTTGCATGCAACAGGCAACAGCCAAGCCGAGGTGTGCCGTGCACCCTTGAGCTGGTTGCCAAAATAAAATCGGCTGAGTGCATTAAGCGCTCGCCTTAGTAGTCCGGTGAAGCTGTTAAGACCATGCTGGGTCAATAGCGTAGTCATTAAAAAAAAAAATAACGATCGGTTCTTTATTGTTTTGTAACATGTTCGGAATATCGTTAATAGAACATGCCGAACATGGACATGTGTAACTGTATGGAACTGTGGAACGACTTCATTTGACGCCTAAGATTATACCGTGATCGTTCCAGGTGCGCACATAGTTCCCGGAACTATTTGCCGAACATGGATATGTGGAACTGTATGGAACTGTGGAACGACTTCATATAACGCTTAAGATTATATTGTGATCGTTCCAGGTGCGCACACAGTTCCCGGAACTATAACGAACCGGAACTACAATACAATCAGTATACAAATAGGTCCATATTACTTTTATTGGTTATTTATTGTTAATGGTATTATATATTTTTTAAATGTATTTTTAACATAGAGTTTGTATTGTACAATTTTGGTTTAGTTTTCATTTTTATAGTTTTTTTTTATACTAAATGTAATGTAATACTACTGATTACAAATATGTGAATAATGTTTTGCTATATAATATATATATATTTATGCTCATAGCGTTTCTTTCTCCGTAGGGGGCGTGGTGTAGCGTGTCTGCCATTTAAAATGTTTTTTTTTTGCGAACTGACTACGCTACTGACTTAGCAAAGTCTTAGCAGCTTCGCCGGACTACAAAGGCAAGCGTTTAAAGCACTCGGCTGATTTTATTTCGACAACTAGCTCAAGGGTGCACGGTACACCCTGGTTGGACTGTTGCCCGATTCATACAACTCGCGATTTTTTTATTATTTCTCAATCTGACTACGCTATTGATCTAGCAAGGCCTTAACAGCTTCACCGGACTAAGTACAATTCGCGATGTATCTGAGCTAACTTAAGCTAAGCTACATATTCATATTTATATTTGTTATTGAAACATATGTTTGCTAAACAGACATACCTCAAATATATATATATATATATATATATATATA
>JACEII010000009.1:3261205-3284855 GCA_014332785.1 Antheraea mylitta
ATATATATATATATATATATATATATATATATATATATATATATAATAAATAATATTTACTTTAAGTGAAATGGGACCCTTAGAGGGAGTCAAGTGCATGAGCACAAGAAAAATTAAATTAATAAGTATCAATAAAGCAATGTCGTCCTTAACGCAAAGTATTGCGGATCATTATTGTATAACAGAATACGGAACGTTTCAATCCAACTATTTGAGTCGGCTGTCCTATTTCAAAACCTAGTAAGCTATTAAAACTAAATTTTACAGGAGAATTTAAATTAAAAGTAACCAAACGACTCATGAAAATCATTACTTTCTGTAAATCCATTGATATATACGTAATTTGATTCTTTGCTTGTTTTATTTCTTCAGACATTGAAATATCGTCGCTATGCTTTCTTAGTTCTTCCTTATACATCAAGCGTTTTACATCCCTAATAGTTAGATAGGTAAATATTTTCAGTTCTTTTAAAAGTATTCCCATTACTTAGATATTTTAAGTTCTTTTATTCCGATTACTTAGTCGTATTTCGTTCGCACGCCTACCGTCATTATTCATCACCAAGTAAAAGGAGAGCCTGTGTAATTATTAATACTGAAGGCCCCAAACACCTGTATTTCATTGTGTTTGCTCATGTTTAAAAACCTAGTTAGTTTCTTTAACAATTTATAGATCTAGTAAGTCTCAGAGAAGTACTAGGTTTTGTGATGGTTAAAATAACTTATTAGGTTTTTAAGTGGTTACGAGACAGTGAATGTATCATTTATTAGGTATCAACGTTTAAAAATATCTACTTATTTGTGAGTTTTTATCGCTGGTGTGATTTGTATTTTGTAGGAACTTATTAGTTTTATAAAATTATGTAATATTATAAAACGAATTTTGCAAAGTGTCTCTTACTAGGTTTTGAAATGAGACAGCCACACTCGTATTTACTTGGTTCCGGTTCGGCAGGACTCGATTGCTTTCGATCGGCTCTACGGTCGGCTTGCAACATGTTCGGAAATTCGTCTTGACAGAACATGTTTTGTGGAACTATGGAACTATTATATTTGACATCTCGGATTGGACCGATGTCGTTCCGTCTCCGGACATAGTTCCGGGAACTATTACGGTCCGGAACTACTCACCTCTAATGTCATGACAAAAGTTTGATAGAGTTTTGGGCGGTTGGACAAAATATTTTTTTCAGTTCAGATAAATTTTATCGCTAAAGAATGGCAGAGATAAATAATATATTCTTAAAATTCAAAGAATATGGACATACACACAGTAAATTAGACGAATTGCGTGATTATTGTAATCAATATATATCAGAGGTGAGATATGTTTTTCTATTATTTATATTTTCTGTTATTGTTTTTCTTAAATTTTGAATTGTTCTTTATACAGATATTAAAATATTTGCCGCAACGCGTATTACAAGGTGATGGAGGTGAATTAATCGATTGTATATTGAAGGGATTACCTGAAACCACTTCATCTTGTCGTCATAAAGTGAAGGTAGGTAATATTTCTTATTTCTAGTCGCGGATTAGAAATTTCTAAGAAATTAAGTAGTTCATTAGTGGAGTGTCCTGTAAATAAGTTTACCTTATTTTACATACATTGTGGATAGAGTAAAGACAATGAATTTCATTATACCTTCAAGGAATGAGCTTTTTCAGGATCCTGGGTTCATGACATTCTCTACACCAGTGGTTCCTAAAGTTTAAAGATAACGGAACGGAACCTTCAAACTATTTTATGGAACCCCATATCAAATTATTACAAATTAATGCTGAAATTTATATAAGAACATTTTTTTAAAGAAATATGTAATACAATTGAAACACTTTATTTGTGCATCGTCTCTGGCTATCTGTGTTGCTGGGCCCTATATGATCTGAGCTGAATGCTTGCTAACTGTCTATCTATTTACATAAAAATAATGAGTCCTCACATATTTTACTCTATTTCAAAACCATGTTATTATTTAAAAGCTTATAATAAATGATTTTGGTGGTACCAGATAGGTCGCGAATTGCACATATCAGGCAACAGCCCCAGCCGGGGTGTGCTATGCCTCCTTGAGTTAATTGTCAAATAAAGTTGGCTGAGTGCCCCAAGAGCTCGCCTTTGGAGTTAGGTGAAACTGTTAAGAATTTGCTAGGTCAATAGTGTAGTCAGATTGAGGAAAAGATATATTTTGGAGGAACCCTGATGACTGTTCTATGGAACCCAGCCTGGGAATCACTGCTCTAGTCTATATTTTGGATACACACAATGTTTCCAAACAAGAGACGATCTTTTTATATATGCCTTTATTGTGGCTTTGCTTGCACTACTATAGACTTCATCTATGTCTCAGGCACAGTTTTTTTTTTTGGGTAAAAAGTATCCTATGCTCTATTCTGTACCCTGACAATTTCATGATGATATTGTTTTTTTTTTTTTCGAAATGACTATGCTATTGACCCAGCTAGGTCTTAACAGCTTCACCGGACTACTAAGATGAGTGCTTAAGGCACTCATCCGATTTTATTTAGGCAACCAGCTCAAGGGTGCACGGCACACCTCAGCTTGGCTGTTGCCTGTTGCATGCAAAATAGCGACCTATATTAGCTAACCTAGCTAACTATTCATATATGTATGAGTTGTTGAAACGTATATGTGTACCAAGCATACACGCCTCAACAACTCCTCCATATATTTATTATCGGATAATTGAGAGTTTTTCAGTTTGAAAATGGAAAAAAAGGAAAACCCTTCCACTTTCATGTGTAAGCGTGTAGGTGTGCACGTGTGTGGGGGTGATTGTGTAGTGTTGTAGCGGTGATGTATATTTGTGTGCCACCGTATCGCGCAAGCAATGCACTCAAGGGCTCCCTACCGAGGGATTGAACCTAGGCTTGAGCCGCTGCTGTGGGAGGCCTTATCGGGTATGATAATATTGTAACAACACACTGCTGATAGACAACTTTCAGTGTGTGCTACAACAATTAGCATGAGAAACCAAAAGCAGTATTCTGAAAAGATTAGGCATAGGGGGAATGGACCAGATGCCTATGGATTAAGTACACACCTGAGTCACACAGACAATCAAATATGAAGAAACCCTTATTGTCCAGTACTGGTCATCATTTTTAGCACATTTATTTTATTTGTACATAACTTATTGTGTTAATTATCATATTTCTCACTTATTATTATCATTTTCTAGTTTTATTTTTATTTTATAAGTCTGAGATTATTTGTATTTGTATTGTCAGTTACTTCCATGTTATTTATTTGCAACTGCTGTATTTTTACCTTATTTAAATATGCCTGCCCAACTCAATAAAGTGGGATCTGTAAACTTGCTGTCAAAGCATTTACAAGTCAACATAAAGTGAATCAGATATTTCATTTACCTCTTTCAACCTTCTGAACATTGACATGTGATAGTTAGCTTGCAAAAAATATGTTGAGTAATTAAGATTTGAAAACATAGCAAACTAACTCAGGTTTGCGTTTATAATATTAGGATTCTATGTCTATTCTATGTAATTATCAGATGTATTTTGTTGGAACTTTTTGAAAAGGGTTTTGTTGGTTCAATTTTTAGTTTTCAGAATATGCAATTCTTGTCAAAAAAAAAATTATGTAATGGGAAATATTGCATTGAACATAGGAATATGTTACTAATACAATTTTTTTGAATTTGTTTACCATTGTTTTTAAATATAAATTATATTGAGTGTAAATTTTTTTATACGGGAATAATGTATGTGATAATTAGTTCGAAACTGTTTTAGTATTAACTTTCATATAAATATTTTGTGAAACTTTCAGGTAATAGATATAGTTCTCCGTTCAATGAGAAAACAATCCACATCTCTAACCCACTGTGGGGATGTCATTAGTAGATTGTGTTTGGAGTTACCAAGACAACCAGCAGAGGACTTAGTGAGATGGTGTAATGAGAGCTTACAGTCTATTGTTGATGACAGTGATATAAACATGATGTAATTATTAATGTTTAATTAATTGCCTGTATAATTACTTTAGTTGTACATTTTTCTATATATGAGATAGTACTCCCTGATGAAAGGGAAGAGAAAAAGATTTTTTTTTGTATTTTATTACTCTTTCTGATTATTACTGTCATTGTTGCATAATCAATAATATTACAAGCGTCGTGCAATCACTTTACTAATAAGCATAGTGTGAGTCAATACTCTAACAAGATGGTGGATCTCTTGTTAGAAGCTTCCAGGGAGTTTTTGTGGCATCTCAGAATTTCAGGCTTCATGGTATTGCTGGGTGGTTTTCATTCACTTATGCACAATAAACCATATTACACAAACACCAGCAAATTTACAAAATATAGAGTCAAATAACACAATATTATAAATAAAATATAAAATCCACTACATGACAGACTAAAATCCCGCCAAAAAAAACAAGTTTTTATTTCTTGTATCACTTTACAATGACTAGTTAAATAAAAAATACTGATTAAATATTATTTATAATTGTTAGAACCTGGCGGATGTTATTCCGCCTTAATTATAAAAAAACCTTGACAAACTATATACTTAAACCTTCCCCATGAATCACTTAATCTACTGGTGAAAGCTGCATGAAAATCCATTCAGTTATTTTCGAGCGAATTGTGAATAGACGCGGTTGGGAACTTTGTTTTATACTATGTAATGTTATAGTTCATCTTGCACGATTTTAAGACTTTTAAGTCCTCCTGGCTAGTTCTGCTCTCAAGTTAAAAATATGTAACCAAGCAGTTGTTGGTGTGATTTAGTGTGTTACCATCTTAGACCACAACTTAATATTGGATGACATTGTGGTCAAATTTTAAAATGTATGAAAAACTGTGATTCATATTTATTTGCTAGTTTTGAAACTCATGTACCTTGAACAATACCATTCATTTTATTTGGTAAATGTGTATCTCAAAATTAGCTCAAACTTCCTGAAAGTGGTCAGAAGAAGAATAAAATACTGAAAGAAAGAAAAAAATACTTTATTGTGGGAGCAAACATACAATGATAAATTAAGTTACACAAATTAGTTAAACAGCAAAAAATACATTTGAAAGTTAAAAATAAAACTATCCAACAAATGGCAAAACCATTTAGCAAAAATGTGCAATACAGTAGTACTGCAGTGATGATTTTCGATGGGAGCCTATATGATGATAAACGGACGTTCAGTTGGTCAAATTAATGTAAATATAAAATTAAAAACGAACAAAAAAAAAAAGAAAAAGTAACACATACACATAACACGTCACGGATAATCACACTAAAGAAGTATGGCTACTGTAACCACAAATCTAAGACTAAATAAAACAGATATATTATTTTAAAAGTAAAAAATACACACCAACAAAATGAGCGTACAATAGAACTGTGTAAATACATTATACGTCACTTTAATTACTGAGTTTGAAGTTGCGATAGGTAATGCTTATATGAGAGTTAAGTTTACTCCGTTTGGAATGATATGTTGGTGGGATGTTGTTCCAACGAGTAGCGGCATATTTGAATACCCAAAGCGGTAGTTCTATGGAGAGGTATCGATGATGACTTAGTATGGTATTGAAATAATTGTATCTGAAATAGTAAAAAAAGTCTATCAAAGAGATTATTTATCACTTTAATTATCAAGTACCTGGGCGACCGAACCTAGCTCGGTTCTTTAAAAAACATTTTTAAATTTAAATAAACTTGTATGTTTGCCTTACAAAATTAACAATTAAAAAAAAATATTAAAAAAATATATATCTTCTGCTGTCACTCGGATTCGAAGTGGGGTTACATGGATTTTCGAAGCAACCGATTTCCTCTGATATATTTTTGTTTAGACAGCGGCTGCGAAATTTACCTTTATATTCTATCTATAGCCTTTCATTGCCTGAAAACTCAGATCATATAAAAAAGTTTTCTATGAGTAAAATCTAGCTAGATCGATTTATCGTTCCTGAAACTACCTACATACTAAGTTTCACGGAAATAGATGACGCCGTTTCCGAGATCCCGAATATATACAAATATAAAAATATACAAGAATTGCTCGTTTAAAGGTATTAGAGATAGATATAATGCTGTATTTTGCAGTTGGCGTGATATTCTACCTGAATGTATGAATTCCCTACAATCGTATGATACGATAAAGCACTGCGATACAGAAATGTCAGTTGAAGACTATAAGGCACAGTGTGTGCACACCTTATGCCAGTGTCAATGGAAAGATAGGCAGTATGTCCAGATTACAGCGATGTTTAAGTATGTTTACTTATATTTATTATCTTTACTTCTTCCATTCTTCTTGCCATTTACCAAATGACAGTGAAAGGTCACACTTATGTTTCTTTTTTCGAACTGACTATGCTATTGGTCTAGCAAGGCCTTGACAGCCTCACCGGATTACAGCACACTGATGCTTACATAAGTACGAGTTAGCCACAAATCTTATTCAATGTTAAGAATGCATAAGTGAGTTTCTTTTTTTTGTCCTATTTTTATGCTTTAATTACTCAACTTTATATAATACAAATTTGCATACATTTTGTTAGGTGTGTAGTAAAGGATTTACGGTACATATCATCTAGAAAAAAGAAAAGCTAGTTAATTATCGCTCCACTCAATTTTAAGAGTCAGAGTGGCATGGTTGAGTAATAAAGCATAGTGTAAACCCCAAAACAGGGGTTACTATTACGAGATTTATGATAAATAGATGAGAGAGTAGAGTAGAATATTGATAAATCAAACCTTGATAAGGTAAAAGTTTTTTAAAAAGAGCCCCTTCCTCTCCTAGCTTAAAACCTCTATTCAGTATAGTAGTGGTAGAGCCACACTGAAGCGATTACTGGTTTCAGTATGAATGGGTCGGCTCACCCGGAGTATTACCACCCGACCCACAGAATCACCGACCCGAAGTAACAGTGCTTGTATTGTTGCGTTTCGTTCGGGCAATGAGTACGCCGGGGGCCTATGTCCCTCTGTCCCCCTCTCCCCTCTCCCCTCTCCCCCTCTCCCCCTCTCTCCCTCTCTCCCCTCCCTTGCTCCTCCCCCAAACACAGACTGGCAACGCACTTTCGACTCCTTTGGTGTTGCAAGTGTCTATGGATGGTGGTGATCACTTAACATCAGGTGACCCACCATTTCGTTTGCCTCCTATGATATAAAAAAAAATTCAGGCATGTATACAAAGAGAGGATAGTTGGATTTATTATGTATTAGTTATTATAAGAGAGTGTAATAAACTATGATTCGTATTTATACAAATCTAAGGCTCCTTGTAGGATTCTAAGTTCGAACCCACATCAATCGGCTCAGTTTCCGAATATGCTACCATTTATTTTGATTTTTTTTTCTCGAACTGACTACGCTATTGACTTAGCAAGGTCTTAAGAGCTTCACCGGACTACAGCATTTATTTCGACACTTAAATGTATTGTATGTATTTTTTAAATTTCAGGGATATACACTTAACCCGTATTGATCATAGACAAGTTGTGAACAAAATCTGTTCTTATATCATTGATATTGCTGCAGAGTCACTGCCTCCATTAGTTCATCAATTACTTAAGTGAGTAGATACTATTTATCTATGTATAGCCTGTGTCCGCGACTTCGTTCACTAGTAATAATTACTTTTGGGCTAACCGTAACATGCAACGGAAGTTCTAAAGAGGACAAAACACCGATTTTAAACATACTTCATTGGTGCTTCGTTCCTATTAGTTTTGGCGTGATGATATATAACCTATAACCATCCCCGATAAATGATAATTTAGTAGTGGTACAGCCACGCTGAACCTATTATTGGTTTCAGCGTGAATGGGTCGGCTCGTCCGGGGTAGCACCACCCTCTCACAGAAAACCGACGTGAAGTATCAGTGCTTACATTGTTGCGTTTCGTTCGGTCAGTGAGAGCGCCGAAGACCCATCTCCCCTCCCCTACTTTCTCTTCCTTCCCCTCGCCCTTTCTCTCCATTCCCACAAACACAGGCTGGCAACGCACTTGCGACTCCTCTGGGGTTGCTAGTGTCTATGGACGGCGGTGATCGCTTAAAAATAGGTGACCCGCATGTTCGTTTGCCTCCTGTATGACATAAAAAAATGAGCTACATAACGTTGAAAGAATTTTTCAAATCGGACCAGTACTTTCTGAGATTAACCATCACAAACTTTACCTCTTTATAATATTAGTATAGATATTACCAGTTGTGATCCTGACTCCGCACTTGATTTCAAAACATATTTTAATTAATTTTAGTTTCATTGGAATTTCTTATAGCCATATCAATTTCACAAGGATATATGCGGGATATATTTAACATAGCTTTATTGGGGACATTATTTGCATTGTGTTTTATCCTAATAACAAATCTTGTGAACAGAGGAAAAGACAAAGGAAAAATTGAAAGAAAAATATACTTTGCTCGAAACACGTATTTGTAAACAACGTCATCCCATTACTTTCCCTCCTCTGCGTATGCGTACGACAAATTGTTGAACGCGTAATGCTTATCAAAATCAATAGAGACTTATAAACAAATCGTCGATGCTATAAATAAAAAAACTATTTCCAATTTTTTTTTATTGATAACACTAAAGTTTGTCAAAAGTTATTAGAAGAATTAAGAAAACTAATTGAGAAATAAGAGGAAATGGTACTGAACGGTATTTTATTTATTTATTCGTAACCTCAGAACTTCGTAATAAATTATTTGTATTTTGATGTGAAACACCTTTAGATAGATCTCATTGTTGGCGTGGCGAGTGTGTGAGACGTGGCGACCCGATGCCATTAACAAGGGACTGTGCGCAATCTCTCTTGCTGCACTGAGCTCGCATACCTATAGTATGACTTGAGAGTTTGAGATTTGTTAGATTCGAATAATTTTGATGTTTCTTGTCTGACAGACGTCCCGTGACGGCTCAATTTTTTTTTTATTGGAATAAGGGCATTTTCAAGGGAGTTCCATTTTAATTTCATTTTTCAAAATTGAATAGGAAATATATACTGATTGAGGTGTTGGCTGGTTTCTGACAGTTTAAAAACACTGAGTTACCCAACTATGGTCAACGATGTTCTGGTGGATTTTCTTAAGGACGCGTTCTCAAAAAGGGTCCATTTTCACTGTTTTTCGGCAAGAATTACAACAGAACTACTCAACTTTGGTAAACATAATGACTAACTACAGATACATTGAACCTTTAACAATGTTGTACGGATGATTGTTTTTTAAAACTAATGAGTTTTCATTTAAAATAACCAATTCTCCGTAGTCTTCTCGCGCAAAACAGCCTGATTTTCGGTATCACAATCTCAGTAATTTTACGGTTTTCTTAATTAAAAAAAATACCTGATTATGCTACATATAATCAAGTTTAAATAACATGAAATAAAATCCAAGTTATGTATACTACATCTGAGAAAAAAATTATTTAGTTGTGAACAAAATTTCACCATTTTATGTTAATTATGTAGACTTTAACTCCTATGGAATAAGGTTCAATTTATTTCTTTATTTAGTTTCGATTGACACAAAAGTATGAAAGAAGGATTCACTTCGTGTTAGACCGCGCTCTGGCGCCATACGGTAAAGACGTGTACATCGTTTTGCACTCGACTGGTAAAAAATAAATCGCTGTAGAAATACGTATACACTTCACAAAACGTTTTGATCATTTCGAAATACTAACCAACTTTTTATAGTGGTTTATATTTCTAGTAGTAAGAGACACTGTAATTAGGTTGAAACAAAAATTCAAAATTTAGTTTTTATTACGTTAGTTCTTTTTATATTTTATATTTTGAGGTACTGTTATGGAACTTCTTGACGGGTAGAAATACATATGTCGTCTTGTTAGTAGTGACGAGAGCTTAACACAGGACTTAACAAAGTGAGCTGATGGTTGTCTCCAGAAATTGTTATCGAACTCCTTAACGGGTAGAAATAGATATGTCATCCTTGCAGTCCTTTTGTTAGTAGTGACAACAGCTTGCCACAGGACTGAACAAAATGATCTGATCACGACTCACTTCAAAAACTGTTATGGAAGACATTAATGGATAGAGACAAATATGTCTTGTTTGTACTCCTTTCGTTAGGTAATAAAAAAATGGCCTCATAAAGGACTCTTAGAAACGTGTAGGGAGCTCTCTCATGGGTAGACATATATATGTCGTTTTCGCATTCTCTTTATTAATTTTTATTATCTATTCATAATATATATAATAATATCGTAAACACGCTGCAGAATTTGCAAACAAATGTAATATTTCAAAAGAATCAAATATAAGGCTTATTCTTTATAAGAACATGATCTCTCAAGTCTTGTTTATAATGAAACGAATCATTTGGTGAAAAGTGTATCTAAGCTAGAGATGCAAAGTTTGTCGGTGGAATTAGGGTTCGTTTTACACAAAGGCCGTCATATGCTGCCTGTTGTACTATCGGTATTAAAACTTATAATTCAGGTGTTTTGTAATATGTTGTTCACAGAGTTATTTTTGATATAGTAGCAAACGCTAAGTTAAAAATTCTCCCATCTAAATCTCTGAGCACATACTCATGTTTGTAGCTAATATCTATATGTACTAAAATTCAGTTATCACGATATGGTCACTCGTCTAGCCCATGAGGAATTAAACATTAATAAGACACTATGATATTTTTCAGCATAAACTCTATATTTCTAGTTACTCTATACTATACAACAATTTTGGTATGACGACAAAGATACGCTTACGCAGCTAAGCGCATCTACGCATGAGAAATGAAACTTTCATTTGATAGTGTGAGACTAAACATCTGAACCCAAACTGGATGTTTGTAGCTATTATGGATACTAAAGTTCAATTATCATGATACAGTTACTCATCTGATCCATAAAATGAAACGTTGATCTGACTCTATGAGACTAGACCACTGATCGCCAAGTTGAGGTTTCTAGTGATTATCAGTACCAAAATTCGGTTATCATGATGCAGCTACTCACTTGGTCTATGAGAAATTATACTCTTATCTGATACGACAAGACTCAACTTAGAGCGCAGACATCATGTGTATAGCTATTATTAATATTAAAAAAAATTATCAGGAAATAGCTCTCACCTGGTCCTAAGATACGAAACATTTAGCTGACACTAAGCCTTTGAGTGCAAACTCAATGTTTCTAACTATTAATACTATACTAAGATTATCATAAATACTGATTTTACCAAACTTTAAAAAATTGAAACCTTGCTCCTACACTAGGAGACTAAACATCTAAGCACAACTTGATGTTTCTAGCTATTACCTAAACTTTGATCCAGTTACCACAATACTACTCTTCATGAAAATGTTGAGAAAGTAAGCCTTGATCGGGCACAAGGGGGCTAAATATTTGAACACAAATTCGATGTTTCTGTCTATTACGTATACATATTTACGTTTAGTTATACTGTTTTTGAGTGAGTATGACCTTGAGAAACTATAATTTATTTTGGTACTATTACATCAAATACAACAAAAAGTAGAACATACATAATAAGTAAATATTGTAATATTTTTATAAAAGTATCAGTCGTTTATAGTATTACTGCGGGGCTTATCAGTTTTCATGTCTGTGTGAGTGAGCTGTACGCGTCTAGTAGAACTCGAAGCCGAAATTGAACTTCTAAAATTTGAGAGCGCGTCCTTAAGTCGGTTTTATTCTTTACTAGCTGTGCCCGCGATTTCGTTCCTGTGAAACTTTATATAAAAAACATTGATTAATAAAGTCATCTGAATGTATTAAGTTCATTTACTTGTCTACTTTTCTCTCGTACTTAAGTCGGGTCGTCATTAAAATTACAATAACTTTTGATAGAGAGGATGATTTTAATGAAACAAAGAGTAAATGTTACTCGAAGATATGCTTTATGATTTAATTGTAGATTTGATTATGAATATAGTAATTTAGCAGACATGCGTGTTCAAACAAACAGACAGATAGACATTTCTAATAATGATTGAAATGTATTTTATTACTTATTCCTTAAACATCTGCAACTTTTTTTTTACAAAATTCTAAAAATCACATACACATTGATTTACATTCTTATTATATGTATAAAAAACTATTTTTTGTTAATAGCTAAGATGATTTTAATTCTTTTTTGATCTACAAGCATTAATTCTCTGTTACAGATTTTGCAAATTGTGCGATTTAGAAATTGTTTTATCCCATTTGAGTCATTACTTCAGTGTAAGACTTTATAGCAGATTGGAACCGCCTCCTCAAGATTCAGAAGCAACAACAATGGACATAGACGACATAGGTAAGGTTTAAGATTATAATAGAATAACATAACTTTTATTATTAGGAGTCAATATTTAATTGAATGTGAAACAACCCTTACTAATTTGAATGTAAATTTGTTTGTTTTTTTGTTACGCTTTTACATTTTACCCACTGAACTGATCATCTTTAAACTTTGCATAGACATTCTCAGGAGTATAAAAAAGGGAAACAAAGTAGCTTCCTTCAGAAAAAATACTGTTCCCTGTTTACGTTAATTGCGGGTGAAGCCACGAGCTGAAAGTAGTATTAGACAGGAATTTGCAAAGAAAATATTAAAAATTGCATGGAATTATATAGCTAATCAGAAGGAAGCTCGCATAGAAAGAGATTTAAAATAATTAAATGGTTCCGTGCTGTGCAAATGTGAGAGGTAAAAAGTGATAACGAAAAGGAAATGAAAGAAGGGTAAAGCGAATAAATACTTGTTGTGAAAATTTATATCACGAACCATAACTTCATTTGGTTCTCTTTTGTTTTTGCATATTTTGGCATAATTTAGAAACCTTAAATTGGAGTTTTAGTCTTTCATGTAGTGGATTTTATATTTTATTCATAATCTCGTGTTATTTGACTCTATATTTTGTAAATTTGGTGGTGTTTTACGTAATATAGTTAGTTTATTGTGCATAAGTGAAGTGAATGGAAAATAGTACCACGGAGCATGAAATTTTGAGATGCCACAAAAACTCAATGGAAGATTCTAACAAGGGATTCACCGTCTAGTTAGAATATTAATTCACACGACGCTTAATACTAAAATGATCGTACGACGCTTGTAATATTAAAAACTATGTGACAATGGCAGTAATAATCTGAAAGACTGATTGCCAAAAATAAAGTAAAAAAAAACATTTGTTTTTTTAATATTTCTATTATTGAAATCAAACTTCTCGTGGGTTCACTTTGAAATCCAGATCGGCAACACTTTTGTACGACGAAAAGTGGTGGGGCTCAACACTGTGACGGGTAGAGTTTTGAAAACACTGGTTTTCATCCTATCGCCGAAGTTGAGTAAAGTCGGGCGTGTTCAGTACTTGGGTGGGTGACCGCCTCGGAACACAATGTGACGTTGTATTTTTGCAATTAAAATACATCCCTGTAATAGAAAAATTTCGCTTCCATTGTATGTCTTTGAAACACATCCTGTTCTTTTAACGTCTTATTGATGTTACAAATATTTTTATCAATTTCAAATTAATTACAGAACCGCACAATCCGGTAGAAGTGAGTTGCTGTCTATCTACGTGTATCTATCATATAACTCAAGGAGCCGCTGAACCGGAATTGGTGAGGAAACATATCAAGGCCTGGTCAAAAACACAATTGTTGAGAGAACCCTTCATTATAGATCTCGTCCTCGCCATGTCGGATAAGGGAGCCGAGTTTAAATCCGTTTGTTTGGAAGTGAGTAATATTATTGTTTAACTCATAGTTGTTTTATTTTAAACTGTACGAGCTTCTGCCCGCGACTTCCTTCGTGTGGCATAGTTACTTTTAGCTGACGATAACACACAGTAGAAGCTCTCAAAGGAAAAAAAAACGATTTGGAAATATTCTTCATTTGTGCTTCAATATAAGTCTATAGCCATCCTCGATAAATGAGCTATGTAACACTGAATTAGGTTTTTCAATTAGGACAAGTAGTTCCTGAGATTAGCCTGTTTAACCAAAGTCTCCAGTATTATTGTAATATTAGTATAGATAGGTTTTAGGTTTTGGTTACAATTTTACCTGATATTAAATGACAATTTGGTCAAAGATGGTAAACTCGTTTAGCCTAGAGGGGGCTGACTTTCAAGTACTTCTGCCAGAACATACCAACAGGTGCTTGGTGACGAATTTATAACTTGAGGGTGGAAGTTAGAAGGCGGTGAGCTTAGAATAAGTCCTTCTACTGTGCTATGGTTTCATCGTGATGATTTCTTTCTCTGAAATCTCTGACTTAGTCGCCAGGATTCGAACCTACGTCTATTGACACGTAGACCGAATACGCTATCAATTAAGCCACCATCGTTACGATATGTTTGGAGATTTAATATTGTTAAGCGAAATTGCATTGATAAGCAAAATTGCATGGATAATAATAGTACTAAAAACAGGTCGCGTAAATGTAAGAATCTCTAGTTGGCAACACAATATATGTCTGGGGTTGTTAAAGTATAATAGATTTAGCAGGCGGCTGCATATTGACTGTATAAGCAATAATTTTCAAGCTATTTTGTCTAGATTAGTAATATTAAGATATAAAGAACCATATATACCATCTCTTGCTGACTCTGTAATAAATTATGGAATAAGTATCTATGGTAATACATTCGGAACCCTTGTGGAAAACAGTCACAAATTACAAATTTTATATATTATAATGAAACAACAACTTCGAAAAGTAACGTTATACTACGCATTAAAATTATATAACAAATGGAAAAGTCTTTCATTCAAGTCCTCGACTATAAGTAGCGTGCCACGCAACCGTCGCTACAATTATTAAAAACAATAGTACCTGAACAGATTAAATTAAAAAATAAAAATGATATAGGTCTCTTCAAACATTGTCGAATTGTGAATGTCTTCGGCAAAGTGAAAATGGCCGTAATTTATGAAAATCTAATTGAGTTTAGTAATCTTAAAAAATGAGTACGACTCGACTGTTTGCGGTATTAGGCAGATGTACTCACTGCCTTGTTATAATAATTACTATGGTATGCATACGTGGGAATATATGCTTCCTTCAATCTCAAACGCATTATCAGCCGATTATATAATAGAACTACAAGGTAGTAGTGTAAAACAAGGGAAACGTTTTTTAAAGAACGTATTTCATTAACGAACTACGTCCAAAAACTTAAATATTTTGTTGGCGTGTTGACGAAAATATCTCGCCTCGATTAAACCATAATAGCGGTTTCCTGAAGAGAGTCCTACTGTGTAAATACATGTATTTCATTGTTTGTCACAAAAACATAAAATAAGCAAAATTGCATTGACAAGCAAAATTGTATTGATAGGCAAAATAATATTTTTACATCACACTAATGGTAATTGGTATACTAACATGCCTCCCGCCGGTTATTGCTCATTGCTCAAGGCAGTCTATATATTTACAACACCAGAAGCATCACGTACACATTGTCAATCCTTTTGAAGAACCTGTCCACTCCCTTTTGAAAAACTCATATAAAGAGTAATTCTACAAACCTAGGTGGGAGGAACTACCTCTGAAGTAAGACTCTCATTGACCATTTTGGTTGTAAAATTTGTGGATGAACTGCTTGTCGATGGTGAGCTTAACAATGATGAAAAGTATTCACAGATAACATATCGAATAATTCCTTGAATCACAATCCATTATACAATCTATAGAATGTAGGGAAGCATGGATATTTACTAAATTATTGCTGAATTTCTTTTAACTGGAATTAAGCTAAATACCTTGTAAAGAGCCATATTTATATAATGATGGTTATATTGCGTTTCCAGGCGATAAGGTCAGCGATAGAACTGCGTGAATTGGACCTTCTAAGGAGTAAAGAGTCAGCTATGATGAGATCAGTGTTACCACCAGATGTGGATGTCGTGAGTGTCTTGAAAGTGTTGATAACTGAGAGGTAATAAGTACAGCCCGTCTATCGTACTTCGTCTTTACCGATCTGTATGTTACTAGTTTTTGCCTACGTCTCCGCATGTGTTAATGTCAATTGGCCCGACCTCTGGGTTATTTGACTTTATTTTTTCTTGATAAAGAGTATCCAATGTCCTTTTTTGTATCCACTGTGTTTGTAAAATTTAATAGTGATAATGAAGTAATTAATATATGATTGGGATTAATAATATTAGTTTAGATTAGAATGAAGATTAACAACCACCTTATGTAGGTGGTAGAGCCATGCTAAAGCTATAACTCGTTTTATCATGAATAAGTCGGCTCGTCCGGGATAGTACTACCCTCTTACATAAAACCTACGTGAAGTAACAGTGTTTGCATTGTTGCGTTTTATTCGGTCAGTGAGAGTGTTGGAGGTCCACTTCCCCCTTCTCTCCTTCCCCTTTCCCATCCTCTTCCTTCCCAACCAACACAGGCTGGCAACGCACTGGCGACTTCTCTGGCGTTGCTGGTGTGTATGGACGGTGGTGATCACTAAAATCCGGTGACCCACCAGTTCGCTTGGTTTCTATGACGTAAAAAAAACCTGCGACATATTTGACTTTGATGTAATTTCAGTGTCAAAGGGACATTTATGACGTCACACCCGTGCGAAGTGTATAATATAGGTACGCTAATGAATTTATATATCATTTAACTGTATGTCTAATTAAATGTTCTTTCTCTGTGCAATCAATCTTCTACCATATTATTTCTACCATTGTCGAGAAGGTAATAATATTACATGTGATCATTTAAAAATTGTAAGATGGTGGCTCTCTTGTTAGAACTTTCCAAGGAGTTTGCAGTGCCATCGCCCCGTGGTATTATTTATCGTCCACTTCACAATAACCTAGCTATATTACGTAAAATGTCACCAATTTTACAAAATACAGAGTCAAATAACATAAGACAGACTAAAAAAATTTCAATTCCCTTCAAAAAATTTGGAACTCACTTGATTTTGAAATGTCAGTGTCAAAGTGACATTTATGACGTCACACTCGTGCGAAGTATATAACATAATCTAATGCAGTATTTCCCAACGTGGGCCCCACGCCCCACAAAGGGGCAATTTGATAGTTAAGGGGGGCAACTTAAAATCAACACGATTTTTTTTTTCGAAATGACTACGCTATTGACCCAGCAAGGTCTTAATAGTTTCACCGGACTACTAAGGCGAGCGCTTAAGGCACTCAGTCGATTTTATTTTGGCAACCAGCTCAAGGGTGCACGGCACACCTCGGCTTGGCTGTTGCCTGTTGCATGCAAAATCGCGACCTATCTTAGCTAACCTAGCTAACTATTCATATATGTATGAGTTGTTGAAACGTATATGTGTACCAAGCATACACGCCTCAACAACTCCTCCATATATTTATTATCGGAAAATTGAGAGTTTTTCAGTTCGAAAAAGTAAACCCTTCCACTTTAATGTGTAAGCGTGTAGGCACGTATGTGGGGGTGATCGTGTAGTGTTGTAGCGGTGATGTATATTTGAAAAATCGACACGACTTTAATCCTTTCACTTTGGGCTATTTAAATGCAGTGCTAGATATCGGTGACATTTTAACAAAAAAAAGTCAAGTAAGTTTTGCGTTATTGAAATTTTACTTACGATGTTTTGATAACAATTTCATAGTGATCTCTTCCTAAAACTTATCATTTATGTTTCTTAAGGGAACAAAACAATTTTTAAAAGTTTAAAATGTTGTATGGGGGGATTGCATAAAATTTTTAGAATTGTTATGGTGTGGCATGGCCTAAAAAGTTTGGGAAACAATGCTCTAATGCATTTATTAGATCATTTAAGGTTATGCCTAATTTAACACTAAACCTACCAGTAGCGGTCAAATTGACCGTTTTCAAACTTTTTATTCGATTTACACATTTTTTAATGTTATAATATTGTTATAAACTATATGACAATTCTTAGAATATGCATATAATATTTTCTTCACTCTTTACTTTAAGTTATATTTTTCTTTTTCCAAAAAAAAGTTGTTATGTGACCTACCTATCGCGGTCGGTCAATAAGACCGGCGGGAAAAACTGTTATAAAGTTATTTCAAAGTAATTTTTTTACGGTTATTTCAGAGTCGCTTATAGTTGAAAAGAGTAGATAACAATAGTATTGATTACAGTCTCAAGTAGTGCACTTCTAAAAAGGTTTTTTGGACTTTTTTTTACCATTATTTATTTGAAGAAGAGAAGGTAAAGTATCTGTTGTAGATATTTAACCTAAAAATGTCAAACCATTTGAAAATTACAAATTATCTAAAAAATATAACGGACATAGAAGAAGAATTTTCAGAAAATGATAACAAGAAACTTTTGTAATTGAAAAAAACATTGAAATAGATCAAGAACTATTTACAAGTGAATTAGAATCAGAAAGCGATAGTGAAGAAGAGAATATTATAAATAAGCGTTCAGGGCAGAAAAAAAGAGGGTTTTATTGTCATCCGAAAGTGAAATAGATTTAGATTATTTATATATATTTAGATTATATACAAAATCTAAAAAAAGAAAAACAGCTTTTACCAACACCATTCACAAGTACAGATTTGTGCGTACGAAAAACTTGTCAAATTAAATTTTGTAAAGGTTATAAAACAACAAAAATCTGTTTGAAATGCGAAAAATATGTTTGCGGCAAGTTCACATTTCAGACTAAACTAATTTGTAAGCAACGCGAGGAAGCCAAATAAAGTATATTATGTATGCATAACATTCTGTATAAAACTTAAATTTTATTCGTTTTTTTTTATAAAGAATTTAAAAATTATATAAAATGGACGAACCTTTATGAAAATTCTTTATTTTATACACATTTAGCAACAAATCAACCATTATCTGCATTGAATAATGAAATAAATGAAACTTTTTAATTACCGGTCAATTTGACCGCACGCGGTAGGAATAGATATACAAGAATTGTCGGTAGGTTTAGTGTTAATAATTGTTTTTTCTTTTTCAGTGCGAACCATAGGCAATTGACAGTAGTTGGCCTTATTAATTTAGCGTTCTCATTACTAAGTGTCGCTCGTACGAAACCGGTGGCTCGGGAGTGTTGGTCTAACGGCAAACTTATACTAGTACGATTGTGTAAATCTCAACCAGAGACAACAGCTCATATATTAAGTCTGTTAGCAGATCGACTTGCTGGTAACTGTTCCCATCGACAATATTCAGGTAATATGTTTATGTTATAACTTATAATTGCACTATATACATGGGAATTTTATAAGGGGTCCGGGTCGACTGTCACTTTTTGTTCAATTATATTATATACTAGCAAACCCGACGGAAATTGTCCCGCCCTGAGAATAAAAAACCTTGATAAATCTATACCTATACCTTCGTCATGACTCACTTTGTTTACTGGTGAAAACTGCATTACAATCCGTTCTGTAGTTTATGAATTTATGACGAACAGACAGACAGACTACACGATCACCCCCACATACATGCACGCCTACACGCTACACATTGAAGTGGAAGGGCTTATTTTTTCTTCCTTTTCGTACTGAAAAAATCTCAATTTTCCGATAATAAATATATGGAGGAGTTGTTGAGGCGTATATGCTTGGTACACATATACGTTTCAACAACTCATACATATATGAATAGTTAGCTAGGTTAGTTAAGATAGGTCGCGATTTTGCATGCAACAGGCAACAGCCAAGCCGAGGTGTGCCGTGCACCCTTGAGCTGGTTGCCAATATATAATCGGCTGAGTGACTTAAGCGCTCATCTTAGTAGTCCGGTGAAGCTGTTAAAACCTTGATAGGTCAATAGCGTAGTCAGTTCGAGAAAAAAAAGACAGACAGACATGGCAGTGGACTTTAGAGATAATATAAATATTATGTAATGACACGTATATTGGTTTGTCTGTCACATTTTCATGTCTTAACTAGCCTCCGTCCGCGACTTCGTCCGGGTGGAATACTTACTTTGGGCTAATGCTAACATGGAGCGGAAAATCCCAAGGTAAAAACGATTTTGAAACAATCTTCATTAGTACTCCACTCCCATTGGTCTTAGCGTGATGATATATAGCCTATAACCTTCCTCAATGAATGAGCTATCTAACATCGAGTTTCTTGCTGGTTCTTCTCGATTGCTTTCCGAACCGGTGGTAGCTTTGACATTCATAAGTGCCTTCTTAGGGCCTAAATTGAATAAAATGATTTTGATTTGATTTGAAAAACATTGAAAGAAATTTTCAAATCGGATCACTAGTTCCTGAGATTACCCCACTAGAACGTCACAAACTTTATAATATTATTATAGATTACTTAACCGATTGTGGTGAAATTTTGCAATTAAGTTACCAATGGTAC
Organism: Antheraea mylitta; assembly: GCA_014332785.1. Classification (NCBI taxonomy): domain Eukaryota; kingdom Metazoa; phylum Arthropoda; class Insecta; order Lepidoptera; family Saturniidae; genus Antheraea; species Antheraea mylitta. Next base: position 3,281,519 of record JACEII010000009.1, read on the forward strand.
AAAGAGAAACATAGGATTCCATTCTGTAAGAATAATGTGCTCAAAACTACACTAACGTGAGCGAAGCCGCGAACAAAATCGAGTATTTTTTTATATTTACATTAACATTTATTCAGATAACAGACATGATAACACTTTTACAGAAGGAAAACTTATTGTTTTTTTTATATCATAGGAGGCAAACAAACGGATGGGTCACCTCATGTTGAGTGATCATCACCGTCCATAGACACTTGCAACACCAGGGGAGTCGCAAGTGCGTTGCCAACCTGTATTTGGGAGGAGGGTGGGGAGGAGCAGGAAGGGAAGGAGGAAGAGGAAGTGGAGGGTAGGTGGGTCTCCGGCTCTCTCACTGACCGAACGAAACGCAACAATGCAATCACTGTTACTTCACGTCAGTTTTCTGTGAGAGGGTGGTGCTTCCCCGGACGAGCCGACCTATTCGTGCTGAAAATAATAATAGCTTCACCTTGGCTCTACCACTACGTTATGTTACCATTAATGGATGGATACCTGTCATCTAGAATTTTTTTTTGTTTATATATTTGTGTAATATATGCGAGCGAAGCCGCAGGCATAAGCTAGTTAGCTATATATTTTTTTCTGTTTCTAGAGTGTTTATATGTGTTATGTAAGTTAACACCGGTATCTTTGGAGCGCTGCACACAGCTGGGAACAATCTTGGAGAACTGTCAACCCTCATCGACGGATTACAGAGATGAGGCTGCTGTGCTGGATGCTGTTCATCCACTGCTGAACTTCAGCATGAGGACGAGGGATACTCTCGTAATGGTCTGCAGGAAAGGCTTGCATTCCAGGTACTTCTAAGTAATTTTGTGTGCTGATTTCATCTAGGAGTAATGCTCGAATCGAATATTCTAACTATTATTATATTTTTAATATAAGAAAGAATGATTGAACTAATAGTTATAGGAAAAGATACAAAATTTCACAATAGAAAATTGCTATATAGTGCGTATTGACAGTTTCTCTGTCAAATACAGAAGTTTTAAATATTGAGGTCATAATGTGTTATTTTTATTGTTTGAATAGATAATTTCACCATATGAATACTTTAATATTGTAAGAAAAATAAAGTCTGGAGGTACTTAACTTATTTCTGATTATAACCACAAATTATCCTGCAATTCACCTGTAAGATGTAGGGCATTATAAAATCCCAGTCCTGTTTTGTTCTGACATCACAAAATAGAGCACTGTACCATTGTAATCACGGACAAATGTCTGTTCTATATTGGAATTGTATGTGGTGCAGTACTTGCATTGTTGCATTTCTTTCCGTTAGTGAGAGCGATGGAAGCCCACCTCTCATCTCCTTACTCCCTCCACCCTCCCCCAAACAAAGGTTCGCAACACAATTGCAACTCCCCTGATGTTAAAAGTGTCTATGAACGGTGACTTAACATCAGGCGAACCACCTGTTCGATTGCCTCCTATAATCTAAAAAAAGAATTAATATTATATACTATAATATTATACATTTCATTGGATAAACTTGACAAAACACTTTCAACCACGATTTCTTTAACAATAAACAGTTGGTGCATAATAGTTACAGAGATAAAGATAAAAGACCATAATTATGATGTTATCACTCTTTATATTTTCTGTGTTGTTGTTTCGGCTTCATAGTTAATGAGTAAGTAATATAACTTTGTTAGTTTATTTCTTCGTCCGGTGAAGCTGTTAAGGACTTGCTGGTTTAATAGCGTAGTCAGATTGAGAAAAAAGTGATACCTCTTTTTTTACTTTATTTTTGGCAATCGATCTTTCCGATTATTCTTGCCATTGTAACGTAGTCAATAATATCACAAGCGTCGTGCAATCATTTCAATATTAGGCATCATGTGAATCAATATTCTAATAAGATGGTAGATCCCTTGCTAGAACCTTTCAGGGAGTTTTTGTGGCATCACAGAATTTCATGTTCCGTGGTATTATTTTCCATTCACTTCACTTATGCACAATAAATTAACTATATTACGTAAAACACCACCAAATTTACACAATATAGAGTCGAATAACACGAGATTATGAATAAAATATAATATCCACTCATGACAGACTAAAATACCGCTAAAAACTCCCAAAGCGAATCTTACTAATACTGCAATTAAAATTTTTCATATTCCGTTTCATTCAGGGACCCTGTACACCGTTGTCTAGCACTCTCCGGATTCTTAACAGTACTGAGACACATTAAGCTGTCTCGGACCGTGTTGTCTTCCAGTCAAAGTGTCTGCAGTGATCAGTACAGTGCTCACTCTTACCTCACACAAGTCGCAGTAGACATGCACGCTACACAACAGGGAACTGTGTAAGTTATTATACCAAAAAAGTAGGTTTTTGTAGGTGGTAGAGCCACGCTGAAGCTATACCACTCCTCTTCCCTTCCTCCACTTCTCTTTCCTTCCTCCCCCCTTCTCTATACACAGGCTGGCAACGCACTTGCGACTCCCCTGGTGTTACTAGTGTCTATGGACGGTGGTGATCACTTAACATCAGGTGACCCATCTGTTCGTTTGCCTCCTATGATATAAAAAGAAAAGTAATAATTACGGTACTAATATAATAAAAGTTGTATATGGTATATGGATGTAATTCAGCGGAAAGCGCCCGGCCCTGACGGGGTCCTGGGTCGGGTGCTCAGCCTTGCACTGGCATCTTGGGGGGTGGCTTCGGGAGCTGTTCGACCGGTGTTTGACAGTCGGGCAGTTCCCGAAGCTCTGGAAGCAGGTGCGGCTTTGCCTTATGGTGAAGGAGGGCCGCCCTCCGGACTGCGTGTCCGGGTATCGGTCTATGGTCCTCCTGGACGACGTCGGGAAGGTGCTGGAAAGGGTCGTTTCTTCCCGAGTCGTCCAGCACCTGGAGGGAGCGGGGCCGAATATATCGGACGCGCAGTTTGGCTTCCGTGTAGGGCGTTCGACAGTGGACGCCTTGCGCCTCCTGAAGTCGCTGTCCATGGAGGCGACCTCCCAAGGGGAAAGGGTTTTGGCGGTGTCCCTGGACATCGCCAACGCCTTCAACAGTCTGCCGCACGGTGTCAAACGGGAGGCGCTCCGATATTTCGGAGTGCCCCCGTACCTGCGGCAGCTGTTGGAAGCGTACCTCGAGGGTAGGGAGGTCGCCTACGTGGACGGCGACGGGCGTATGATCCGGTGGGCGACGGAGAAGGAGGTTCCACAGGGGTCAGTGTTGGGGCCACTTCTGTGGAATATGGGCTACGACTGGGTGCTCCGTGGCGCACTCTCGTATAGAGCGCGCCTCATTTGTTAGGCGGATGACACCCTAGTCGTAGCTCGGGGGGGGGGGGGGG
>JACEII010000009.1:3284955-3336041 GCA_014332785.1 Antheraea mylitta
GGAGCGCCTGGCCACGATGGCCACAACCCTCGTGGTCAGGCGAATAAGGAGATTGGGCCTCAAGGTGGCCCTCGAGAAGACCGAGGCCATACTTTTTCATGGGCCTCGGCGCGGGCCACCTCCTGGAGCCCACATAATGGTGGAGGTCGCCCGTATCAGGGTGGGGGCCCAAATGAAGTACTTAAGGCCTCACCTTGGACGGGCGCTGGCGGTTCGAGCCCCATTAAGCGGGGCTCGGGCCGCGAATAGCTGGGGCAGCGGCGGCACTCGGCCGGTTGCTCCCCAATATTGGAGGGCCAGGTGCCGGGTACCGTCGACTCTTCATGGGAGTCGTGCGGGCAATGGCCGCCTACGGGGCACCGGTCTGGGCAGACACCCTCGGTGCCGGCAACGTGCTCGTGCTGCGTAATGCGCAGCGCACAGTGCCACTGAGGGCGATCCGGGCGTACCGCACGGTGTCTTCGGCGGCGGCCTTCACGCTCGCCGGCTCCTTTCCCTGGGAGCTGGAGGCAGGAGGAAATGCAGTGGGGAGCCTCCGGCTCCCAGGGAGATAGAGGTTAAAAGGCGGGAGTTACGGGAGGGGGCGATAGAGAGGTGGAGGCAGGACCTGGCGGACGCGCGCTTCGGGACGTACACCGTCGACGCCGTCCGCCCGGTCCTGCGAGAATAGATAGGGAGATTCGGGTGGTACCTGCACTGGATCACTCGCAGGGAGCCGATCGCCGCCTGTCACGAGTGCGGCGCTGAGGAAGACACCGCGTAGCACACGCTTTTTGAGTGTGTTGCGTGGGAGGGATAGCGCCGCACTCTGGCGGCGGCGGTAGGGGGGAATTTGTCGCTGCCGAGTGTGAGGCGTGGCGAGCAATGGCCTCCTTTTACGAAGAGGTCATCTCGCAAAAGGAGGCGGCGGAGAGGGCTCGCGAGGTAGATCCTCTAAGTGGTCGTCTCCGCCAACAGAGGACCGGCAGGAGAAGGCGGCGCTTTGCTCAACTCCTCCTGCCACCGTAGCCGGACCTGAGGGGATGCAGCCGGGGGGCTCTTCCCTTCATTGCACAGGTCCGGCGGACGAGGGGAGGCAGCTGGTGTGTACCAAGTCTGCCTCTTTATAGGTAGGAGCCCGGCGGCTACCTTCCGCCGGGCGGATCGTTGGGGCGGTTCTACAAGGCTGATTAGCTAGAACGAGCCCTTACCGCCCCAACAACACGGTCTGACGGTACACCGTGGGGTTTTAGTCCTTGCAAGTCGGACATAACCCACGCTCTCCCCCGGGAGGGTGGGTATCCATAAGGAATTTCCCCACCTTATAAAAAAAAAATATGGATGTAAGGTTTATTTTCCAATTTTGTATATAATATCTTTTTAATGATTTGTTACTGACCAGGAATATGAAATTAACAATTTTTGCAATGATAACTCCTTTTGGCGCATTAAATAGTGAACAAAAGTGAACCGTCACGCTTAGGTTGGTGGTGATAGCTTGTGTATACTCTTCTCCAGTCATCATCAACCATGTTTATTCTCTGACAAGGAATGCATCGTGAAAAAAAACCAGTCTATATAATATACATGATAAGAATGTAATTCTGATGTGTTTGTATTTTCTAGATTCCCGTGAAAAAGAAAATTTTTGTAGGTGTCTAGGAATAAATAATAAAATACATTTCAATCATTTTTAGAAATGTCTGTCCGCCTGTTTGCTTGGAACACACATCACTGCTAAAGTACCGTGTTCACCATTACCACCACGATAACGACCAAGAAAATCATAAAGCATGTTTTCGAGTTACATTTAGTCTTGGTTTCATTAAAATCTGTTCACTATATCAAAAGTTATCGTAATGTTAATAATTACGCGACTTAAGTACGAGAAAAAAGGAAATAAGTAAATGGACTTAATACATTCATATGATTTGATTAACTGTTTTTTTTTTAATAAGGTTCCATGCAGACGAAGTCGCGATCTCAGTTAGTCTAATAATAACTATGTTGTTGTGTTCAGAGTGACGTCACGAGTCCGCAATGAAGCAATGTGTATGGAAGTTGTGTCCATACTGCGTCGATGTCTGTCTCAGGATGCTCAAGTTCGGGAACTTTTGTATTCAAGTGAGTTCATTAATTAAGCTAAAGGTCCTATTGTTCACGAAACCTATATTTATAACAGGTTAAAATCACTTATAATCAATACATTTCGATCCAGTCCCAAGTATTGTATATTTTTCTTAAATACTCCAGTCAAATTACCATACATACGATCTAGCGTTCAAACAAATTTTCTAGAAATAGATTTACAGTAATTTCTGTAGGTTAAATGAAAATGTTTAATATGATTTAATTATTGTATAAATGGTTTCGAAAATATAAAGACAGAAATTATCTAGGTCAATATATTTTCGACTTGTTTTTGTAACATATACATACTTACTTCATTTGTACAACTATAATTCTCCTCATCATGGTGATGATGATATAGTTGGTTAACTATATGATGTTAGGAAATCAATACACTTGGCTTCCATTCGTAGTATTTAATTGATATTGGTCATTTTCGGACGAATAAATAAATTTATGAGATCAACTCTAGGGACGTAGAAAACGTTATCCAAAAAGTAGGGGTGTGCGAATAATTCGAGTTTACGAATTATTCGTTCCGAATCGATTATTAATATTCGATTTGAAACTCTAATCGAATAATTCGAAAAGGTCCCGAGTAATTCGAAAAATTTCGATAGTTCCAAGATAGTTCGAAACATTTCCAATTTTTCGGAAGTTTCATTAGCTGCCTTTATACGTCATACTCGCGATTGACGTGTAAAGGATTAAATTCCCGCAATAAATGCGGGAAAGTCTGTACCTGCATTCATAAATAATTCCTATTGTTTGTCTTCATATGTGCGTGAAAACACGCGCGAAACCGTTTTCGCGCGGGAAAGAGCGTGTCGCGTAAAGGTAGCCATTGACAGCATTCGTTACTACTTGTTGGGTATGATCCCTATCCTATCCCTATGTATACACGGGATGTTGAAAGGAAAAATTAAAAGATGGACAGATGACATAAACTGAGTAGTACAGTTTGACAAAACAAAGCAAATTATAGGACAGAATGGAAACAGCTGGAAAAGTCTTACGTAGAAAATGATACTAAGACCACTAACATGCGAAATTTGATGTGTTACATTTACAAAAAATAGTTCCTACCTACTTACTTTCACCGATAAATATTAACTATTTCTCTCTATCTTGATATATGTCCTATAGTGATATGATTAAACTTTAGTTCTTTTTCCTATACTTTATTCTGTTTTGGGGGCTTCTTCAAGTATTTTGTGATAATGTCTATGGTTTTTCAATAGCTTTTTGCAAATGTTTGTACCTTAAGGAGGTGGAATAATAAAGATTATCTATGTATCTCCTTTACGTCGTTAAGTGTAAATAAGCACAGTTAAAAAAATCTAACTTCCTATTACAGAGATATACGATTGCGCTAAAGAGAAACCCGTACTGCACGAACCATTACTTGAATTGTTCTATGAACACCTTAGTAAATATTTCTCTGAGGATAATATAGAATCTCCATTACTTATAGATAAATGTATACAGGTGACACCTACGTCCGCTATACTTATGGTGAGTGATTTTAAAATATAACTTTACACACTTAAAAAAATTAATAAAACTACATTTTACACACATTCTGTAGACGCTAGCGCCATACTGAAGCTGTAACTGATTTCAGCATAAATAAGTCGGCTCGTCCCCGTGAAGTAACAGTGTTTGTATTGTAGTGTTTCACTCGGTCACTGAGATCGTCGTAAGTCCCCCTCCCCTCCCTTTCATCCCTCCCCTTCCACATCCCTTTCCTCCCTCCTCTTCCCCATCAACGCAGGCTGGCAACACTCTTGTGACTACTCTGGTGTTTCCAGTGTCTATGGACGGTGTTGATCACTTAACATCAGGTGACCGACCTGTTCGTTTGCCTTATCGATCGTCGATACTATAATAAAACTGTAACAAGTCGAAATCTGTACATTAAATATTTTTTGAAAATTTTAATCAGGGTAAACTATGTCATCGATATAGAAGCCAAAAATAATCTTTTTACAATTTTTGTCTGTCTGTCTGTCTGTCTTTCTGTCTGTTTGTCTGTCCCTATGAACACGCATCACTCTGAAAGTACTGAACCAATCTTGATGAATCTTGACATAGTGATAACTAATATTACGAGATTACATCAAACATACTTTTTGTCTCATAAAACGCAAAGGGTTCTCCATGATAAAGGATTAAAGTCTAGAATATAAACCCGTATTACTCTGAAAGTACTGAACCAATTTTAACGAAATTTGACACAGTGATAATTACTATTACAAGACTACATCCAGGATACTCTTTGTCCCATAAAACGCAAGAGTTCTCCAGAATAACGGACGAAAGTTAAGAATTTCAAGTTTCTGAAATTTCATAATGAATTTTGGTAACTTTTCTTTGTGCTATATATATAGTAAGATTAGATAACAATTTAAGCCATATGTCATCATCGTGTGCTACTTAAAAAAAATATAAAAAAAAACCGTTGGGTTTCGAACCTTCGCCCTGTCGCGTCGATCGTTGAGTATAATGTAAAGAATGTAACCACCGGACCACATCTATTTGGCTAAAATATGCCAAATTATCAATTACATAGGAAATGTTGACAAAGTTGTTAAATAATGAATGTAATTGAACTCAGCAAAAATCATCTATCGTCAATACTGGGAAGACATATATCAGCAATATATGTAGGTTAGTTTTTTTTTTATTGGACCCGGTAGATGATGCTGCGAACGGGTTTTAGGGTATTTTTAAAGTTTTTTCACATAACAACGGCGTATATATTTGAGTATAGTATAGTTTGGATTACCAATTAAAAACGGTAGATGTTGCTGCAATCGGGCTTATTGAGATTTTTCGCGTTTAAAAATATAATTGAAACAGATAATAACCGATTTGGTGCAGACGAAGTTGCACGAGTCAGCTAGTATGATATAAAAAGAAACATTCTATACAACATTGGCATATATTTTCCATAATATTTTTACGCTGTGTTATTCTGTACACAATAAATATATAACATAATAATTTTATGTGATATATATTTTAAGGTAGTCGTGGTTGTCGAGTAGTTTGACCGTTTGAAAGCCCATTAGATATTCGTAGATTCGAACCCCGGAATATACCACTATTTTTTTCTGAATTCTTATACGTTTATTTCTTTTATTGGTAACCCAATCAGCTGACGGTGAAAGAAAATATCACGAGCAAAGTTGAACTTGTGAAATGTAGTACCACTGTATGTGGGGTAATATAGAACTGAATTTTTTGGAGTTTGAAATGGCCAATATGCTATAGGCTAATCGTGTTTATGCCAATATATTCTACATCAGATAAGATTATGATCGAACTTGTGAAGTAATTAAAAAAAAAAACTTCTATTTTCAGGAACCAATATCTAGACTTTTATATACTACCACACAATTCCTTCAGCCTGCGGATGAGGAAGACTTGGAGGATATACTCTCAATGGATTCAGTTGAGACCGGTTGTACGAATTTAAAGAATAAATTGAGTAGTATTTTGGAGAAGTTATGCACTAACGATAATATTGGCAATATTGATTTGGTAAGTATAGCTGTTTTATGCTGTCTATATATAAAGTGAGGATATTTCGATTTCTTGCTAAAGAGTTTATAGTCAAACTCATCTAAAACTGTTATTCGCGTAAAAGCGATGGTACTTTAATGCATAAAATCGAATACTGTTATTTTAAAATGACAATAAATAGCAGTAGTATCAATAAGCATAAGGAAAAGAACAGGACATTTATAAAATCATCAACGACGATGTAGATAGTCGATAGTACAAAAATAGGTCAATACTACAAACTTTAGGTCAATCATGTAATCGTTGATCGCTTTTTAGCAGATATATAGTCAATAGTTAAAAATATTAATAGTATGAATAACCCGTAAAATATCTTACTCACCAAAATATAAATATTCTTTTTAAATGGATTTTATATTGCAATTGAAATCAATTAGAGACAGAGTGTATTATGAATAGTAGTTCATTAGTACGAACATTAAATCGTTTGTATGAACATTTTAGGTCAATAGTACGGCTTTACTATTCAAACCGACGAATACCCAAATTTCTTTTCAGATTGTAGTAAGAGTTAATATAATATCGTGCATAAAATTGATGAATTATAATTTATAAAGAATAAAATATTTAATTTCTAACCAACTTCAAAACGGAAGACGTTCTCACTTTGGTTGTTTTTTTAAACGTTCGTTACCATCGACCTTCGTCATTTATTTGGTTTTTAATGTTTGTTACCACTTTTTTAAAAGGCCGGCAACGCACTTTTGACTCCCCCGGTGTTGTTAGTGTCTATGGATGGTGGTGATCACTTACCATCGGGTGACTCGTATGTTCGTTTGCCTCCTATAATATAAAAAAAAAAACTTCGCCATTTATTTGGTAAATAGGTGTAATGTATGTCATACGTAGTATATATAAAACACGTGGGTAGTTTATATACACTCGTGATTTTAACACTTGTTAATAAACGGATTTACAAACAAGCTACATTATCTTCATTTGGGATCTTATTTATTCAATAAGATTAGAAACCTATTCGAAATACGTCGATAGGTTTATTTGGAAAACTATTTTTTTTTTAATGTAAAGAGTATATTTTAGAGAGTTTCTATTTTAATTTTCTTTTCTTCTAATTTCCTTAGATTTCAAAATATACACTAGGAAACTACACAGATTCTAATTGGAAATATATAATGACTGAGTAGTTATAGTTAAGAACTTCCTGGTGCATTTTTTTAGAGTAGATTCTTATGAAGTCTGTTGTTTTTTTAACCCATATCATGTAAAATATATTAATATTTTAAATCGGTATGCCTGTAGGAGGAAGTTGGTCTCACAGATTTGACTCCAGACTCTAAAGCCAAGTGTCTACACGTTCAGCAGATATTACTGTGTTATGAAGTACTCATAGCGTATCGATTAACACAATGGAGAATAACTAGCGATGACGTCGCTAACTCTGTGTATAAATTATTCAAAGATTATGACCAGTTAATGGAAAAAACAAAGGTATATTATAGTTGTTTAAATAATTTCCACGAACCCTGTAAAAAATATTAATTACTACTCGATACCTACAAACTTTCTCTTTGTTGTTTATTATTTTAAAAATATATCTTATTAGCGCATCCGGCGAGCGATGCTCCGGACTGATAAAAAAACCTAAACAAATTGTATACTAAAACCTTCATCGTTAATCACTCTATCTACTAGTGAAAGCCGCATGAAAACCCGATCAGTAGTTTTTGAGTTTACCGCAAACAGACCAATGTGGCAGAGGCCTTTGTTTTATAATAAGTAATGATGTACAGAAAAAAATATATAATCATTTTTAGATAAAAAAACGACATCAATGTTGTAAACAACATCTATTTGTAAACAATGTTATTACCACTTTAACCACTTGCCCCACTTCATAAACGATTAACGTCATTAAAATCGTAGCTTTCTTCAAACTTTAATAACCTCTTATTAAATGAAGACATCATTTCTAATTTTCTAAGAAGATCTAAGTCTCTAAGAAATAAAACTAAAAATAATGTTCGAAATATATCCAGTAGTTTTTATGTATTGCGGGCAGAACATCAGCCCCGTAACATTTTATGTGTAGATTTTTTTTTTATCGAAGCACGACATAGTGACTGCACTATGCCTGATGTTAAGCATAGTACAATCCAAAAACATCCGCAACCACCGAGACACAGATTATCCATCGTCGGTCGCCGCTGTCATGCCGGCCATAATGACGAAAGTCACCCGGTACTGGATATGCACAGGCTGATCCCGAAACGCGACGCGCAGAAGCGAGTCACTATGACGGGCTTTTCATTTTTAATTGTTACAGATACCATCAAAAAATGGCAAAAAAAAGCTCAAGTCCCCGAACGATACGAAAGATTCGTTACAGACGCAGAAAAGTCAGAAATCGCAGAAGGATAAAGGAAAAAGTCCAAACAAGATATCGAATCTGGTAAAAGATAGAGCTGCACCATTTAAACCACTACCTTGCCTATGGGATCTTAGGTTGTGTGTTCATCTTGTTGAATTGCTATACAGGTATTCATTTAACTGCATACTAACTTATTATATACAAGCTATACCCGCGACTCTGTTCGCGTGGAAACTTATGCCAAAAAACGGCGGTTTAAAAAATCGTTTAAATGTATTCATTCATTCAGTATTAAATCCATTTCTTTTCAACTTTCCTCTCGTACTTAAGTCGCGTCGTCAATAAACTAAAATAACATTTGATAGAGTGAACCGATTATAATGAAACAGAACAGAAAACCGACGTGAAGTAACAGTGCTTGCATTGTTGCGTTTCGTTCGGTCAGTGAGAGCGCCGGAGACCCGTCTCCCATCTACTCTCTTCTCCTCTCCCTTACCCTCTCCTCTATCCCATCTCCCTTTCTCTCCCTTCCCACAAATACAGGCTGGCAACGCACTTGCTACTCCTCTGGGGTTGCAAGTGTCTATGGACACCGGTGGTCGCTTAAAATAGGTGATCCGCTTGTTCGTTTGCCTCCTATATGATATAAAAAAAAACAAAGGCTAAATGTTACTCGAGCGTATGCTTTATGATTTTGTGGGTGAAGTTTCGTCGTGAACTTTGATGTGTGTCTAAACAAATCGACAGACGGACAGAAAGACATAAATATGTAAAAATGATTGAAATGTATTTTTTTTTACTTGTTTTTTGCACAAAAATCTAAAAAGTACCGATACGCTATATTTACATTCTTGTTATATGTATAGATAGATTAGTTTTTCCTGGAGAGGTTTTTGATAGGTGAATATTATAATGAGAAATCCTGTATATAATGTGGCTAGAATATTTTATAAATTTGTTTCCCTAATCTCTAAAGTGAGAATAAGTTTAGAGGCTAGTGTAGCCGTCAAGATGTTCAGAAGAGCCTTGTTAAAATAAAGATAAAAAATAAATCTATTGGTCTTGTTGAAAAACCTGTAGAAAATAAAATTTTAATGCCTGTTGTTTGTCAAGGTTATTCCATACAACTGTTTTTACAGATAGGTAAGAAATTGACCACTTTTGACCCTGATCTCTCTCAATGTTTCTGAAACTTTTTCTACCGTACTGAAATCTTTCTACCGTACTGAAAAGTTTTCAAAAATGTTCCAAAAACATATATTATTAAAAGTACTTTTTTGATAAGAAAAATACGGATTAAAATCAAAGACTTTAATTAAATTTTCGGAAAAGAAAATGAATATGGTGTGAATGTCATTTTTTTATTATTTTTAATGAAAAAAAGTATAACTAAAAATTGATGAAGGAGTTAAATAACAAAGACGCCATTAAATTGAAAAAAATGAAGGACAGAACATAATTAATCCTCATAGAAAGAAAGTCGCCAGTAACCGCTAGTATTTAATATAATGGTGTAATTTATTTATTTACAGTTGTGCATAACGCAACAGTCAATAATCCGATGAATAATATAATAAGTAACAACAATAAGGAGTATAGTAGACTGAAAAGCTATATATTTTATAACTTTTATCATATTGATAAGACTTACACTATTATAATAATGAAAAAATGGATTAATAGTGTAAATATAATTTATAAATTTGTTGTGGTTTTAGTGAAGAGGTGCCCTGGTCTTCAATTGAACAACGCAACCAGTTGAGAAGTAAACGCGATTTTCATCAGTGGGCTCTAAGATGTATACTGTCGGTGCTTACAAACGAAAATTTGGAAAAGCGATCTGTTGCTACTTATGTTGTTAAGTTAGCTCGAGTCATGTATATCAGATGTATATGCAGGTTAACTTTTTTCACTATAAAATCATGTTGTTCATCTATTACAAATTGCAGAATTTTAACTATTACGTTATAAGAATAATGCTGTTTCTCATGCCATTGCATGACTGGAAAATTCAATGTTTAGTCTTGAAATAAAGATGTTTTCCAAAGAAAACGTTAATTCCTATTTTGTCACAAGACAGGAAAACTCATTAAGTTCCTGAACATAATAATTCCCGTAGATAAGTGCTCATTCCATTTCATCACAGGACAGGTAAACTCATTGTGTAAATTCCTGGACAAAATATTTCCGTCTAGAATATATATTCCTGTTTTGTTGCTTGACAGGAAAACTCATTAAGTGTATAATGCCAAACGATACTATTTTCGTTTACAAACTACATCGTCTTTCGTGTATAATCAGATTAGAGTTTCTCGCATAAAAAAAATCCAATGCTTCCAAAATTGGTTAAAGAGTTTTCCTGTTGCCTGGCGATATGCCGAGAAAGATAGGAAGAAGAAATGTAATAAGAATATTGGTGACAGGTTTCAACATATGTGGGATTTTGACGACCATACGACTCTCGGCTGCATAGATGTCTTCCGTGCTTGCCTTAATTTATTATTTTCTTCCAACTATTCGTTCAGGATGGGATATTTTTTGCCCACAATCGGTAGGTATTACAAGAATGGAATCTTTAATTTTTTTAGACAGATTACGAGTATACTATAAGTAATGTAAATGCTTGTAAAAATACATTGTTCAGTGTAACGGAGGTTGTTTGAGTATTATGTATGTAAGCATCAAAATTGGTGAGTAAAGGTCTTATGCCTAGTGTACTTGGGGGATAGGGATTTGCATGGCGATTACATAAACAATATTTTTTTAATAAGAATAATAAATATTTAATATGATATAAATAAAAAGGTGAAGGATACCACCCTGTTCTACTGGTTCCAAGTACTGCAGTACTTATTAAAGTAGAATATACATACCTACAGGTACCATTAACAACAGTTAGATTTCCATCTCCGTTTGCTACTTTAATAAAAAAAGAATGTTACATGTTTATTGGGTACAGTAGTTTCAATCACAAAATTGTACTTAATACTCTCCTCAACCTCCAATGTATATTTAAAATATATGAAGATCCTTTTAAGTATTGCATTCGTGAAATTGTTTTAATTTTTGCCATGCTCATCCCCTTTGTCAGAAAAAGTAAGTAAAGCTTTTAATTCCCTTCTCTCTCCTATGCTTATGTAAACGTTGGCATACATTGTACAAAATCTCGTGAGATTTTTTTTTTTACCGTACTTACCATATATGAGTTAGTACGTCTCATTGCCAGTAATTACTGCTGATGAAACTCTGAGCTTGAATAAATCAGATATAGCAGTGATGCTGCCTCAACCAAATGTTGTACAAGTCCTCCCACTCGTTAATTTTCAGTTGGACTGGCAGAATCAAAATCTTCAGTGTGCCTAGCTACCATTTTGGAGTATATACATTCTTCTCTGCAACGTGTCGAGGAGGAAACCGAAGAGGGAGATAGAGACGTTGTAGTTAAAAAATTAGTGACGTCATTGGTGCAAACTGCCACAGTGTTGCTTGAAGTGCCTGGGCCGAGTTGTGTAGAGATGTGTACTGTGAGTTATACGTATTTATTGTATGTAGTTACTAGCTGACCTAGCCACGTGTTGCCGTGGTTCAGTTATTACATGTTAAATTAACAAAAATAAATTCAAAATTAAAACAATCAAGATTAAAAGTATCTATAACAATCGGTCCTACAGTTTTCTGCCAATAAACTAATTTAAAGCGCCATCTGTTCGAGACTGATGAAACTGATAACAAATAACAATAATCAACATTGACAATCATTATATTTGTAATTAAAAAGTATCTAGGCCATTATTGAAATACAAACTATCCTATCTCTCAAGTTGGAGCAAATTATACATAAATGCAAACTTTCTGAAGATTGATTGATTAAGTAGTTTCCGAGTTCATTTTGGACAAACATCTTGATGCTGGATTTTTATTTATTAATATTTACATATTATGAAGTCAAAGATTCTGTTGTATGTCTATACGTGGCTGGGCCAAGGTAGTGTTGACCCTACTATTCCCGGTTAGTCTTAGCTATGATTTAATATTGTATTATATATTTATTAACCTTTAGCAATTAAGATGTTACTAACATTATATTGGCTGTCCAAATTAAATCGTGATATTGTTGCCTGAAACAAAAAAATATTAGATTGTAGCCAAATTTGAAGACTACATACGTGCATCGAAACGAGACGTCTTGTCATTGATACCACCGGTTCTGACTGCTGCCTGTAGGGAGCAACAAGAAGCGCAATTGTTGGACGACTTGTTGCTCAAACTAATATCGGCTTTGGGAAGACACGATGTGAGTATACAAAGTATATAATATATCTTCTTAAATATAACTGACCATCGAGCTTTTCAATTGAAAAAGACAATTAAACACATTTTATATCTATTAATATTTAAACAATACTATGAAATTATATTTCAATATTCATTATTATATTTGCCATCTTGTTTTTTTTTTCTATAGGTTAATTTTAGTTTTTGTACATTAATTCATTTTCACTTTTTATTCTATTCTTTTTTCTTTTCTTTATCAAATGTTTAAATATTTGATATTGTATAATTTAATTTTCCGGTATTGTTAATAGTGTAATTTGTATCGATGTAATTAAGCGACGTAGATTTAAGTCCAGTATACTCTCAGTATACTCTTTTTATTATTGTTATTATTATATTATTCATATAACTGTTGCATTATCTACATTTATAAATAAATATTGTTTTGGTATAACGTGCCATCACGAAATTAAATTAACTCTTAAAATAAAATAATTAAAAATTAATTGATACATAGTTATTTCACATATTACTTTTAGAATGTACTTTTTTTTTATTGTAGCACGACACAGTGACTGCACTATACCTGATGGTAAGCATAGTACAATCCAAAAACAGTGGCGACCACCGAGAGACAGATCATCCATCGCCGGTCGCCGCTGTCATGCCGGCCATAATGACAAAAGTCACCTGGTACTGGATATGTACAGGCTGATCCCGAAACGCGACGCGCAAAAGCGAGTCACTATGACGGGCTTTTTCGCCATATACATGGTGGTTGCGACCCAATCGGGCTGTAAAACTCTACCACCCCGCTATCGCCAATGCCTCGTTCGTTGATCAGCAGGGTGCACCACGTACAGGTGAGGTTGGCTTGGGTGTCTCAAGTCTTAAGATGTTACTCGACACCCCTTACACCCCAAAATTTAAAATAAACGTAAGCCGCATTTTCACCTAAAATTAAATCTCTAAGTTACTTCTTTTTTTATTAAAGGTGCAATATCCTCTTCTAGCAGTAGGCTCTCGTCTAGTAGAATGTTATATAATGGCTATATTTCGTGTTTATCAGGAAGAGACAACGACCGATGAAGATGTCAATATGTTTCCAACGATTGATTCTAAAAGTGGTCATGTCGTATTGAATCACATTTGTGGTCACATCACTGAGCGATTCAAGTTCGTGGAACACCTTTTGGGGAGGACAAGGGACAAACAGATGGCAGTCGCCACACATACTGTTGTCGCCAGTCATAGGGATAGAATCGATAAAGGTATTCACTCAACTTAGTTTTACACAATTTTTTGGTGTGAAACATCTACGAGTATAGGTGGCGACGCAAAACATGAACAGTGCACTATTAACGAAATACTCGAAAACATTTGCAACCTTATCTGTATAAACATAAATTTCAAATTGTTTTGTTGGCCACGAGTTATACCAGTGTTAAGTGGCACGCGCCGACAACCTAGTGCTCTCTGATAAATGCCTCCATATACTCCGTCTTTGCTCAGTTGAATTTTTGTATATAAAAAGAATTAATATTTATGTAATACAATAAATAAACAGTCATTATTTTATGGAACAAATTTGTAATGCTTTATGTTATGATTTTCGTGATGCCATAGCTGATTTCTGTAGTAATCTGCTTTTTAGGCATATAATTTATACAAAACAATATCGATGTTTCACATCTGCCAGGCGTCCCGTAACGGCTCAATTTTTTGTGATAATTGCTCAGTTGATGGCATGTTTACATAGCGAGTAGATGAACTGTTTACTTGCTAAGAAAAAAAATTAGATCTTGGTCGTATAGTCACAGGGTCGTTGCATATTGTTTGACATATTTATATATAGACGGCAGCACTGTCTTTCTAGGTCTATAATATTGTGTTCTTGCTGTGCAGGAAACAAATTAAGTAGATTTTTGCAGTCTTATTTACATTAAGGAGCCCCAACATTAATTGGACGTTGGTTCAAATACCACTAAGTCATAGCTTTCGTTGATGGAAAAGATCGTGACGAAATTATAGAAACAACTCGTAAAGACTAGTTAAAGCTCAACCTCTAGAAATATCGTTCTTAGAGATTTAGAAGTGACTTTGACAAATATCTCTTTAACATTTTCCCTGTCCATTTATAACATAATAACGAAAAAAAAAGAAATTTCTACATTTCTTTTCTATCTATACTATATACTATAATAATAATAATATTATAAAGAGGTAAAGTTTGTGAGTTTGTGACGTTGTGATGTTGTGAAGTAATCTCAGGAACTACTGGTCCGATATGTATAATTCTTTCAGTGTTATATAGCTCATTAATCGAGAATGGTTATAGGCTATATATCATCACACTAAAACCAATAGGAGCGGAGCACAAATGAAAAATGTTTCAAAATCGGGATGTTTTTTCCTTTTGAGAACGCGAACGAAGTCGCGGGCAGAGGCTAGTATTCTATAATTTGATTTTAGTGACTTGTACTGCCTAATCGATATGAATTACAGTTAAGGCGTAATAGTTACTACTATAGAGTGTTAAATCTTGAGTAATTTCTGAGATTTTCGAAAGATAACGTTAAAGTGGCACAGAGTTACAAAAATGAAAAGAAAAGTTTACGTGTCGTTAAAATGGGAAATCTCACGCTCTGGGAGAGTACTTACAGTTAATATAAGGGAGCAAATTTAAAGGCAATTTATTTTAACTTATTCCTAAGAATAATTTTGCGTCGATACCGAAAAAATATTGTCGTTTATAAAAAACCCTGATGTGTACAACATTAAGATATAAAATATGAATGTGTATGTTTTTTAAATTTTATTTCTGACAATTTTGTAGTAAATTATTACTGCCATTGTCGAGTCGGTAATAATATTACAAGATTCGTGCAATCACTTTCAATGAATTAACAAGATGGTGGCTCCGTTTTTAGAACTTTCCAGGGAGTAATGTCAAGTCAGAATCCATGTTCCGCGGTATTATTTCTGATCCACTTCGTCTGTGCTCGATACCTAAACTATATCACGTAAAACATTAGCAATATTACAAAATTTACAGTCAAATAACACAAGATTATGAATCAAATATAAAGTCCATTGTATGATATTCCAAAATCCTGTCAAAAACTCCTAATGTGTATGTTTACAGAGGTAAAAGAGATGTACAAATCAGTGGTAATCCAGCTGTGTGAATTAACTGGCTGGATATCGCATGTGGGAAGACTGAGGTGCTGTGTAGGAGTCGGCAGCGATAAAGTGCTGGGCGCCTGTCTCCGCCTGTATATGTTGCTGGCAGCACTCGCGAAGCAGATAGACCTCACAACAGCGCTTCACGTACGGTAATAAACGTTAATACGATCCACCGTGGGAGTCGACTCGTTAAAATCGTCACGTAAGAAAAAAGCGTTATGCCTCGTCGGTTTCACTTCGTCCTTGCCAATTCTTTTCTTTCTCTATATCATATTTTGAAACGAAATTTCTTAACGCGGTCTGTTGTAGGAGTTGATTTGTAAAAATCGTCACCTAAGAAAAGCGTTATACCTCCTCGGTCTCTCTCCGTCTATGTTAATTTATTTCTCTTTGTGTTTTTATTGTAAACGTATATGAGTATTGATATTCGACTTATATTTGTTCAGTGTTAGGTTTTGCTCGCTGCTTCGCTCATGTTAATTTAATCTATATATTATTGCGTGTATCAGGAAGTGAAACTTTGACTTATATGTATTAATAATATATATGAGGCTTATTAAACTCTATACTATATGAAGTCCCACTATAAAACCTTAGCTATATATTTACTCATTAGGGTATACTAGACCCAACACACACTTATACATACACACATATACATACCTACCTTATGTTTAACTCTGCATTCATAATGAAATTGTTTCGCTACAATTCCATAAGAAGATTAATGTCAAAATATAATCAATACCTTTATTCTATCTATATTAATATTATAAAGTTGAAGAGTTTGTTTGCTTGAACGCCTAATTTCAGGCGCTAATGGTTGGATTTGAAAAAAAAATCAGTGTTAGATAGCTCATTTATCGAAGCAGGCCATTGGGCTATATATATATATATATATCATCATGCTAAGACTAATAGGAGCGGAGCATCAATGAAGAATGAAATAATTATTCCAAGCGGACGAAGTCGCAGGCAGGAGATAGATCGTTATACTTATACAGAAGCAGGCGAAGTCGCGGGCGGTTGTTTGTTAATAATATTTCCGTTACAGCTTTGAACGCCTGTTAAAGGTTAGCGGTAAAAGGCTAACATCTGTGACAGACAACCTCGTAGCTTACCTCGAATCTTCGCAGCAACAGCAGAAAGCAAGCAAAGTATTGCGCGATACTAAGCTTATACCGCGACTCGTCTGCCAGGTGGAACAGTACAGCAAGAACGTCATACTGCTCGCTAACAAAGCCAAGGTAGGTACAAAATTATATTGTATATAGTTGTTAGTTTTGGCTTCAGGTTCATACATTAAAAACATCTGTATAACTTTCAGTGGATTGTATTTGAATAATCTTCACAATAAATCATGCATTATGACGCCCTACCTTTTATGTATGTACATATAATTGACCAGCTCTGGAACCTAATGTAAGAACTGGGACTAATAAAATCATATGAATATATAATAGTCTGTCATGGAGTGGATTTTATATTTTATTCATAATCTTGTGTTACTTGACTCTACATTTTGTAAATTTGGTGGTGTTCTACGTAATATAGTTAGCTTATTGTGCATAAGTGAAGTGAATGGAAAATAATACCATGGGGCATGAAATTCTAAGATGCCACAAAAACTCCCTGGAAGGTTCTAACAAGGGATCCACCGTCTTGTTAGAATATTGACTCACACGACGCAATATTGAAGTGATCACACGACGCTTGTAATATTATTGACTACGTGACAATGGCAATAATAATCTGAAAGATTGATTGCCAAAAATAAAGTAAAAAAAAGTCCATTTACTTATCTACTATTCTCTCGTACTTAACTCGAGCCGTCATTACAATTACACTAACTTTTAATATAGCCAACCGTTTCTAACGAAAGTAAGACTAAATGTTACTCGATGATATGTTCTTATATTTTTCTTTGAGGTGAGGTTTTATCGTGAAGGTAGTATTTTAACAGTGATGCGTGTTTAAACAAACATAGACATAGATAGATCGGCAGACAGAAAGACATTCTAAAAATGATTGAAATGTATTATAGTACCTATTTTAAGACACTAGTAACATTTTTTTTCCACAATAATCTAAAAAGTACAGACACGTTAGATTTACACTATTATTTTTTTTTATGTGTATCTAATACCTTTAAACGAGCATATCTTGTATATTTGTATATATTCAGGATCTCGGAAACGGCGTCATCTATTTCCGCGAAACTTAGTATGTAGGTAGTTTCGGGGACGATAAATCGAGCTAGCTAGATTTTATCCATAGAAAACTTTTATATATAAGTTTTCAGTCATCGAAAAAATATAGCTAGAATATAAAGGTGAATTTCGCCGCCGCTGTCAAAACAAAAATAGATCTGATGCTAATCGGCTGCTTCGAAAATCCGTCTAACCCAGTGTGTTTCCCAACGTGGGTCCCACGCCCCACAGGGAGGCAATATGATAGTTAAGGGGGGCAATTTAAAAATCGACACTACTTTAACACTTTCGCTTTGGGTTAGTTAAATGCAATGAATATTTTTTTTTATTAAAAAAATAATTTTATTATAATAATTATAAGAGGGATATCTTTTTTTTTTTTTTGTATAAAATGCTAGTTTTTTGAGGCAAACCTAACAGTTTATTTTGATTTAAAGATGTTTTTTAAAGAACCGAGCTAGGCTTGGTCGCTCAGGTATTATGTGTATATGTATGGTATTTATTACAGTTGAATTGGCAGCAATATTTATCTTTGGGTACGGCCAGAGACTTCAAGATAAAAGCACCAGTCCTTCAGGAAGTGCTCAAAACTCAAGATAAAGTCGATGATCCCGATGATGGTAGGTTTTACTTTAAATTTTTTGGAATTGATGCGTCTGTTTGTGTCGCGACTACCATACACTTAGGCATATTGAGTGTGCATTTTTCGTCAATCTTTTTGACCGCTCTGAGTTAGTAAGTTTGGACTTGCCTGTAATATATTCAAGAGCTTAATAATTTAGTAGGTGCTAGAGCCACGCCGAAGTTATAACTGGTTTCGGCATGAATGTGTCGGCTCGCCTCCGGAACTACCACCCACAGAAACATCGATGTGTAGTAACAGTGCTTGCATTGTTGCGTTTCGTACAGTCAGTGAGAGCGCCGGAAGCCCAGCTCTCCTCACCTTCCCCCTTTCCTTTCTCCCCCTCCTTCCCCAACACAGGCTGGCAACGCACATGCGACTTTCCTGATTTTGCAAGTGTCTATGGACATTGGTGATCACTTAACTTCATATGACCAACTTGTTCGTTTGTTTCTTATGATATAAAAAAAAATTACTCATCTTTAAATTGCTTCTTGGTTTTACATATAATACTAGCTGATCCGGCTACACGTTGCTGTGGCTCAGTTATTACGTGTCGAATTAAAATTATGATAAAGTATTTGGTATTATTGGGTAATGTGTCTGGCTAAATACTGTTGGGGTAAAGAACGGAAAATGTAATCTATCTAATACTTTTAAACGAGCAGTTCTTGCATATTTTTATATTGTTATGTATTCAGGATCCCGGAAACGGCGTCATCTATTTCCGTGAAACTTAGTATGTAGGTGGTTTCGGGGACGATAAATCGATCTAGCTAGATTTCATTCATAGAAAGCTTTTTTTATCTGAGTTTTGAGGCAATGAAAAATATAGCTGGAATATAAAGGTATAAATTACGCCGTCGCTGTCAAAACAAAAATAGCTCAGATGGAAGTCGGCTGCTTTGAAAATCCGTTTAACCTTAGTTCGAATCCGAGTGACAGCAAAAGAGATATCTTTTTTTAATATTCTTTTTGATTAAATAATTCAAATTTTATGAGGCAAACTTAACAGTTTATTTTAATTTAAAAATGTTTTTTAAAGAACCGAGGTAAGCTCGGTCGTCCCGGTACTTAAAATAAGCTGGAGTTAATTGAAAATTAAAATATGGCGTCATCTATAATATATCTATAACAGTAGGTTCTACCGTTTTCTGAAAACATTACATCATCCTTGTGCTATCAATAAAAAATTGGAAAAAGTTTTTTTATCTACAAAACACATCATTCACAAGAGAATATGGATTTATTAAATACATTGTTCTATTTAAAATATAAATATTAATCTATTTTCAGAAGAGACAGTTGTAGTCGAAACGCAAAGTGATGTGTCCATGAACGGTGATAGTGAACAGTCCGGTAGAGATAGCGACGGGGAATTACCTACGAAAAAGAGAAGAATCTCATAGAATTGTTCTTGATTTTTTTATAATAGAAATATATAAAACGTTATATAAATCTCCTTCGTTCTTTATTCCAAAACCTAGTTGTCATAAATAATGTTGTCTTTTTTTTTTCGAACTAACTACTCTTTTGACCTAGCAAGGACTTAACAGCTTCACCGGAATACGAATAATGTTGTCAAATGTGATTTGTGTTCAGGAACTCTGATGTGTTGACACCTTCTATCGTATTATGAATGAAAGAATACTTTAATGCACTTTTGCGAGATGTTAGAATTAAAGAAAAAATTAAACTGCCGAAAAAACTGAAAAGCAAAAAATAATAAACCTTTTACTTTATTAACCTTAATAACTAAGTTCTTAAACTAATGTAAGTATACCTAAGTAATTTTAAGTCGGTGCCAAACATGATTACTGTTATTGTCGAGTAGGTAATAAATGATATTACAAGTATCTTACGATCATTTCAATGAACCAACAAGATGGTGGCCGTTTTGTTAGAACTATGCAGGAAGTTTTTGTGGCAAGTCAGAATCCATGCTCCGTGGTATTATCTCCAATCCACTTCACTTGTGCATAATAACTGAACTATATGACTTAAAACACCACCAATATTATGAAATGTAGAGCCAAATAAAAAAAAATGATGAATAGAATTGTAGTCCACTACATGAGATTCCAAGATCCCGCTAAATACTTCGCTAAAGCAGTTTCAATTTACAAGTCTTGTTATAATGATGCACAACTAACTTATCATGTATATTAGTTATAACTACCACCACTAGATGGAGCCTTTCTACTAAAAAGTAATTGTATCATAACAAACATTCGCGCGAAATGTACAAAATGTCAAAACACAATTTTTTTTACTTAATTTTTAGCATCCCATCTTTCAGATTAATACTGCCATTTTCGTGTAGTTAATAATATGAAATTAATAAATAACAAGCTCGTGCGATCACTTCAGTATTCAGCGTTATGTGAGTTAATCTTCTAACAAGATGGTGGATTCTTTGTTACAATCTTCCAGAGTTTTTGTGGCAACACAGAATTTCATGCTTCGTGGTATTATTTTCCATTCACTTCACGTGTGCACAATAAACTAACTATATTACGTAAAACACCACCAAGTTTACAAAATCTAGAGACAAATAACACAAGATTATGAATAAAATATAAAATCCACTACATGAGAGACTAAAATACCATCAAAAACTCCAAAGTACAGTTATATGATGAAATAATTAACGTTTAGTTAACTCATTCCTTTTGGATTTTCTGCAAAAGTTTTCTATAAACATGATTTAAGTGTAAGCCAAGCGAAAAACGAAACATCACTGACTACTTTTTGTATTTGCTAATTCGAAAATTTTAACAGTAGGTACGAGACAATATTAAATAAATCGTCTCCATGTTTCTGAGTTAAATAACTAGTTTACCGAAAATCTTCATGAATTGTGTTAAAACAGTTCAAGGAAATTTAAATTGGAAATTTCTATGGACATGGTCATGGTCGCAGCGTCTTTTTATACTATGACAGAATAAATGAATATTATATATCATTTCATAGGCGAAGAAACTAGCATGATCTAGTATCTCTACTCTTACTGCATAATATATCTCATCTTCCTTCTTGCTTTAAAATTTAACACCAATTTTGAATATTGATTTTCAAAAACATGTATTCTTAAAACTCATAAGAATAATACTTTCTATTAAGATCCAATTATACGTATGGCTCGTTGGTAAAACGAGCTCACAAAGCACATTTAATTAAACATGTTTGAGCATTGAGTTTTTAAATTCAAAAGGGCAATAAAACACATTTTATGTCCATTATTATTTAAAATACGTTTAGTGTAATATATTTCAATATTTTAATTATAATTTCCATCTGTTTTTTTTTTCATAAGGTAATTTTATGTTTTTATAGATTAATTCATTTTCACTTTTTCATTTATTCATCTTAACAAGGTTTAATATTACATAATATTAACTACTTCGATTGTAAATATATCTAATATGTATAAACACTGCATATTAGATAGAAACTTAATAACATTTCCAAGTAATAATAATGGGTAAACCTATAACATAATACATCTCTTAAGAAATGCATAACAATATTGTTTATTAGAAATATGTTACGTCGATTAAGCTACTGTTTGGTTTTTCACAAACCGCAAATATACAAATGTAATAAGCACGTATTATCGAAGGAATGCTGTACAATCATTTCAACGAAATGGCATCGTCAAACGTTCATGTGATGTAAACAACGGGAGATGGTATTTTCGTTTAACCGCAAATATAACTAATTCCGTGTAATTTAATAAAACCGCATTGTATGACATGAAAATATGTAACGATATTAATTATTATGAAATATTCATTGCATTTGCTTATTAATTTTTTTTTTTTATTGAAGCACGACAAAGTGACTGCACTATGCCTGATGGTAAGCATAGTACAATCCAAGAACAGTGGCGACCACCGCGAGACAGCTCATCCATCGTCGGTCGCCGCTGTCATGCCGGCCATAATGACGAAAGTCACCCGGTACTGGATATGCACAGGCTGATCCCGAAACGCGACGCGCAAAAGCGAGTCACTATGACGGGCTTTTTCGCCATGTACATGGTGGTTGCGACCCAGTCGGGCTGTATAACCCTACCACCCCGCTATCGTCATTGCCTCGTTTGTTGATCAGCAGGGTGCACCACGTGCAGGTGAGGTTGGCTTGGGTGTCTCAAGTCTTAAGATGTTACTCGACACCCCTTACACCCCAAAAGTACGTTAGTACGTTTTGCTCGCGGTTTCGCTCATATTAATGTATATTTGATCTGCCCCTTAGACCCACCTCTTACAGGCTGGTGATGATGACTTTTGTCCTGCTAAGAACGTGTTTATAAAATTTCATGATGACCGGTTGAGTTGTTAAAGGGTTATAGGTAACAACAAACGAACTCGCAATACCACTTATAATATTAGTGAGGATTTGTTTAGTATGAGGTCACTCTTCGTCTGATATTGTAATCTTATTAATTTTAATCACACTAAACATTTATTGTAACGTCAATGCCATCTTCTTCCCTTCGTTAGGTTTTGTAGGGGTTGTGTACGTGTTATAGCGAGTTTCAAAGTTGTCCAGGAGTCGCACGTGATCCCCTATATTCTGAATTCATCTTTAAATTTCATTCACACAGAATTTTCCTGGCATCACGGTCATTGCCAACGTCTTTATATGGATATATTAGGTCTTAAGTTTATAACATTATATGGTTTAATAATAATAATCTGTATAAGTCGCAGATAAAGCCGTATGTGGAGTATTGCTGCCACCTTGGGACGGCTTTGCTAATTCCAGTAGGCCGTTCTAGACTCCATTGGTCACAGAGCTTGAAGACGAGTCACTGACAGCAGCCAAACTGCAAACACCGCGTAGTGTCGTATGTCTTGTGGTACTTTAACGGCTACACTTTGAGGAATGTACACTATATCTACACCAACTAGTTCTATCATCGCCGTTTCATCTCAGGACTACCAGACGCCATACAAACCTCCATCCATTCGTAGTCGACAAACCATTCATTCGCACCAAGTGCTTTGCATTGTAGTTTATTATGCGAACCGCAAAAGAGTGAAATGCGCTACCTGCGTCTGTTTTTCCTGAAGCATAAGATATAATGGTCTTCAAAAGAAACAGTAAATAAGCTTCTATTTGGCGAACGCGGTAAATCGTAGGCCTCGTCAAGTCTACTCAAGCCGCGTGGGAACTTTCGTTAAAAACGCTGCTTAATATCGTTTTGAGATATAACAAAACAATTAAGATAATATACGACGCAGACGAAGTCGCGGGTATCAACTTGTATAATATTTATTGGAAATACGTATTTTGTACAAGCTAAGTCAAATGGTCTTAAAATTCTTGATAAATTGAACGTAGCAATATAGGCATCCTAAGAATCCTACAAACGACGTGTTCACTAAAGAACACACGTTCAATGAAACGTTGTTTCCGTGAAATATATTTGTATCTGATATGTTGCGAGAAATCAAGAATAGATTCATTTATTTGTAATCTGTTACGTGCTGTGTGGGTTTTAGGAAATTGTAGTCGTTCCGATAGATCGTTGTTTATCGAAGTATCGGAAATAAATTATTATATAAGATATATATTTGGGTTGTTTTATAAAATAATTCCAGTACAGACAATTATTCTTTTCATATAATTTGCTGTTAACTCTAGAGATTGTATTTTTTTTAATCGCAGGTCGGCTAAAGTCACGCTACGATATTTAGGCAATGGAGTGGTAGGTAACTACAATTTCTAGGTGGCGCGTGATATGGTGTGGCATGTCGAAAGTACTGAGGCGGAAAAATTAAAAGCTAGCTTTTTTCGATCTGACTACGCATTATTACTATCTATTTATAAGATAACAATAGTCCACAAAATTGGTCTAGTAGGGCTTTTACAATTTACCGGACTAGGTACTTATTTTATCTTTTCAACTGTTAACAAGGCGTTATATTTTCTATAGAAGCTTGTAGATCTCACAAAACATGTAAATGAGGTTATGTTGTACGGTAGTTCACTGGCCGCTATTTAATTCTATATCTAATCTTATATTGGTTAAATATTGTATTAATAAAATGAACGGGTTAATTTTAAATATTATACATAAGGGTCATAAAAAAAAAACAAAAAAATTTAATAGAGTATTGTGATCCACACGAAATTGGTGAATATCATTTAGTTTATATCATTAGACATTCAGTACGAACTAAGCAAACATAAAAGATTCAGTTCTGAATCATTTTAGATAAAAGATGTGGTTTACATAAAACAAAGTACATTAAGATATGAAAAAATAGTATTCTGAATAAAATTAAATCGCTGAATGTGTGTAAGCGTATTATTTTACTAGCTGTTACCCGCGGCTTCGCACGCGTTTTTTTTAATATATTAAATAAATTTAAAATTGTGATTACACATCAAGTGTAAATTACAATAATACTATTTCAAAAATATTTGTATCACACGCACATCATCTACTGTAACAGGTAACGTGTACGTTATGTATGTGAATACTATAGTGTATCGAATGGGATGGAATTATGATCAGCCACATAACTGGAATTTTAAACCATATATCACCCTCAGTGCTCACACTATATAAGAAAATAATGAAAATATGAAGCTTCACATTATCGAACAATATTAAATAAAACAGCTAATTAGTTACTTATTTGCCCGTAAAATTCCCGTTCAAATATTACTTGTAGTCCGGTGAAGTTGTTAAGCGTAGTCATTTCTAAGAAAAAGCAAACATTCAAATAGGTCCAGTCGTTTCGGAGATTACCCGGAACAAATAAAAAAACAGACATATCGACAGAGTTAAAAAAAAAGTTGATGTTTGTAGCATCACAGATTGTATTCACCAAAAATAATTTATTTTAATATAAATTACACTCACTTTACTTTTATAATACGTAATATATCACAAATAAAAAAACTTGAGAGGTGTCAAGGGACACCCGGATGGAACGAAGTTCCTTTCGATTAATTAGTGAAGGAATTGTAATAAAATTTTATTTTTTTAAGTTATAATAATATTTTTTTTATTATTGACAAATATAATGTTATATAAACTTAATCTGTAGGCTCAATTTTCGTAATAATTGGCTTGTGGTAACTGAAGTAGGAAACATATATTTGGGATTCTATTTTATTTAAATTATTGTTTATTATTTACAAAAAACCTGTATAAACTCAACAAAAATAATCGTCGCGACACTACACTGTTCAATGCGAAATAGAAATGAAAATATCTGGCTTGCTTTCTATAATAGAGAGAGCGTCAGACAGAGAAACATACGACGCCGCACAGCTTACAATAGCTTACTATAGCAAAATGTGTCGTTACAACTTTTCGTAAGAATTTTTTCCGTCTAGCCCCCGTTCACAACGCGCGATAAGGAACTTCGTTCCAAAATTGGCAACAAAACCAATGTAGAATAGAGTTTTTTAAGAGTGTTTGGCGGGATTTCAGTCTGTCATGTAGTGGATTTTATATTTTTTTCATAATATTGTGTTACATGATTCTATATGGTGTAGAAATTGGTTGCGTATTATATAATATCGTTCGTTTATTTTGAATAAGTGAAATGAATGAAAAATAAAACCACGAAGCATTAATTCTATGGTCTTGAAGATTAAGAAGATAAAAAATTACGTTATATTATGTAGAGGATTCGGCGCTTATACCTTTACATTAACTTGGACATAGAAGAAAACTAATTATATTGACAACTTCAGAATTGGCTGTATAGATTAATTCCTTCGACTGTCTTATTGGACGAATATTATTACTACTAAACTTTCTGAATAACAACACAAAATAAACTTAAGAAATGTTTGCGATATAAACGTAACACGTATAATTAAAAATCGAAAACAAAACTAACGTAGAATAAACTTTTTTAATAGGAATACAAAATAAACCATGAAAATATTTTTGATAGAATGTTATCGCGTTACCATGGCAACGCATATAATACTGACATTAACACGCAGCGGAAGCTTCCAAAATAGCCCGATTTTGAGACATTCTTCATTAGTGCTCAGCTCCTTTTGGTTTAAACGTGATGATATGTAGCCTAGAGCCATCCTCGATAAATGAACTATGTAACACTAAAAGAAACTTTTAAATCGGATCTGTAGTTCTTGAGATTATCGCGTTCAACAAAACAAACAAAGAAACAAACTCTTCAGCTTTATATATTAGTATAGATAATGGCTGCATCTGTTTCGCTAATCATTTTTAATCCGTTTACAATTATTTTGTCAGCACGAGATTTGTATCAATGATAATGTTTGAAAAATCGTAGAAAAAAAAAAAAAAAAAATTGGTTCCAAAAATACCCATATACAAATGGTCTACCGATTTTATTAGTTTGTATGTGCTTTGTACTATAACGGGAAGATATGGTTTCATTTTACAAAGCCAGAGCAGAGCTATAATATATATTATATAATTAGCTACAATATATATTATAGTCAGATATACAAATTTTAATGTGAACGATTCATTATAATATAAAGTTAATTTAATACCTTAGTGTAATATTGATGTTTCGCCTCCATAAACGAAAATATCGCTAAGAAATGAGATTATTTCTCGGTAGTGAAAATGCCAATCCCTAGATATTTAGTTACTGAAAAAGCGTCCAGACGTTTTTCTGTGAAATAGAATTATACGGGTTAAGTAACTTTCTCAAGGTAGTCTCAATATTCTTATATATTTAAGGAAATATAAAGTGATTTTATTTATTTAAAGGTTACTGATATCTACACTATTTTTATTAACAGCTAGTTCGGCCAAGTGGGTAGAACGTGGGAATTATTTAGGATTGCGACAATTGCAGATTGATTTTCGCCTTTATTTTTGTATTGTATTGTTATTGCCCATAAGTACAAAGCAGTCATTTTGTCACGCGAAAATAGTAAAAAAACGTGTGCGGCCAGTACGCCCTCAGGAACAACGTCCCTTGACGTAATGTCAAAGTAAAGCTGAAAAGTAAAAGCTGAACGCGCTAATCTCACGAAAAATTTGAAAAAATATTTCAATGTTGGCTTATTTTATCAAGGAAAGCTATAGACGCATCATCACGCTAAGACCAATAGAAGCGGAGCATCAATGAAGAATGTTTCAATATCGTTTTTTTTCCTCTCGAGAGCTTCCGCTGCGTGTTAGCGTTAACCCAAGTCGGTCGAAGTCATGAGCAGGAGCTAGTCCTTTATAAAGACAAACGCGGATGAAGTCGCTGGCAGGCGATAGTTTTTAATACATTTTTGACTGTATAACGCCATAGACGATTGATAGTAGGTGTATAATAAATGCGATAATGTTTGATTGAATATACGTCATTCCAAATCGGCCTACGATTATAACATATTTAATATATCCTATAATCAATTGTAATAAAGTCGCTAATCATATATATTTTCATGTACCGTTTATATTGTACTAGCCTCCTCCTTCGCGTACAATAGACAATTTGGGCTAATGCTAACACGTAGCGGAAGCTCTCAAGAAGAAAAAATCCCGATTTTTAAACATTCTTCACTGGTGCTCCGCTCCTATTCGTCTTAGCGTGATGATATATAGCCTATAACCATCCTCGATAAATGAGCTATACTATTATAGCACTGAAAGAATTCTTCAAATCCAAATAGTAGATCCTGAGATTACCCCCTACAACGGCACAAACTCACAAACTTTACCTGTTTATAATATTAGTATAGATAAGAGAAAGTTCTAAGCGTTACCACTTTGTGTCTATTTCTTAGAAAACATGCCGGCGAGCGAGCGTCATTATACAGAAACACTTGATTATATAGTAATCAAATCACATTTGGTGAGATTTTTTATCAAACTTAGCAAAGACATTGATTATCTCGTGGAATAGAACACAGAAATGCTTGTAGTATCAACTGATAAGAGATAAATCAAATAAAAATAAGGCAATAAATATATCACAAACATACTGCCTTTATCTACAATTTCATATGTGAATTTCAGATTAATTACCTAATTATTAACGAACTAGCATTTGCCCGCGACTTCGTTCGCGTGGCTTAGAGACACTAACACTAACACGCAGTAGTTCTCAAAAGGAAAAAAACATCCCGATTTTGAAACATTTTTCATCTGCGCTCCGCTCTTATTGGACTTAGCGTGATGATATATAGCCTATAACCATTCTCGATAAATGAGCTATATAACACTGAAAGAATTATTCAAATCGGACCAGTAGTTCCTGAGATTACCTCCTATATCACAACGTCACAAACTCACAAACTTTACCTCTTTATAATATTAAATAGATTAATTTCGTGATCCAAGGCCCCAGGTTACTTCTATGTTAAGTCTCATTGCGTCTGGTTAAAAAAAACTACTTTTCATTATACTTACTCATACTTAGGATATTAAGCAGTAATTATATAATTTTAAATTAAATTAAATCAAACTTTTAATCCAGTCGAATAAGGCAGTGGGCGTGGGAATCAGTAGCATTTTTACGTGAGAAAAACCGCGGCAACAACAACGCGGCAAAGTTTAATGTTCTTTTTTCCAAAAGTTTATACTATAAATATTCTTTACTCCCGATTACTTAAAATCCTAAGTAATATTATAAATGTGAATGGTTGTTTATTTGTTTGTTACGCGTCACGCCTTATGTTTCGCTTGCTAAAAAGTACCAATCCCGAGGTATACTCGTATTAGTACTAAATAAAAAAGTACTGTTTCTGAGGTATAGGGCCCGTCAGGCGAATAGCGTAGTCAGTTCTAGAATAAAAAAATAGGAGCAAAATAGGGTAGACGCTAGTGTTATATAAATACAATGATCATATTGCAAGGTACCGAACTATGTGAATCCCAACTTAATGGGTACCTATACATATAACAATTTATGAAACTTCCAATTGCAATTTAGACATCGAGCGTTCAACCGAGGGGTGACGCGGGCAGACGGCAGCTGTACAGTTCGTGCCGTTCCGAGAATAGGGGATGCTGTGTAATTTTGATGAATAGTCCCACCGTTGAACAATACGAGTTCATTAGTTTATCCCGTGTACGGTTCCCAAGGGAAATATGTATCATATAAATAGAAACTAAAATTCTTTGTATATATTTTTTTATATGTATCAAAATATTCAATTATGCTTGTAGACTAGACTTTTATATTTTATAGGTTTAGGTATTTGACCTATGTGCCATTTGATGTTAAATTATGATATCCATCGGGCCGTGGACGCTCCGGCTGCGGGACATTGTGGATTATAACCTAAAGATGGTCATAAAAGACCAAACTCAAACCGCCATAAGGGCAATAAATTTATTAAAAAAACCGTCCTAAAATAGTTAATCAGTATGAAAATTGAAATTACAAAAATCTATACTAATATTATAAAGAGTGAGTTTGTGAGTTTGTTACGTTGAAGGGGATAATCTCAGGAACTACTGGTTCGATTTCAAGTATTCTTTCAGTGATATATAATTCATTTATAGAGGAAGGTTATAGGCTCTATATATCAACACGATAAGATCAATGAAGTGTTTCAAAATCGGGATTTTTTCCTGAGAGCTTCCGCTGCGTGTTTGCGTTGGACCAAAGTAAGTATTCCACGCGAACGAAGTTACATAGTTACATACAGTATCTTCAATTTGTCACCTACACTAATATTATGAAGAGGTAAAGTTTGTAAGTTTGTGAGGTTGTAGGGGGTAATCTCTGGACCTACTAAATCGAATTTGAAACTTCCTTTACCAATAGAAAGCCATGTTATTTGTGAGCGTCATATTAACTTATCATATATATCATTATCATCATATTAACCCGAAAAATTAAGACTTTTTTGTGTTTACAGTCGGAGAAAAAACGGTAGAACGAAAACGTATCTTACGAACGCTGCCTAACGATAAGATATACATGATTGAGTTCTAGATATTGAGTGTCTAGAAAAAAGTCAGCGACAGGTTATGTCTAAGTTTTATATTTAAGTCACAAAAAGTAGCTTTTTTATAAATGTTTACCGCCCAACGAAGTGGGCACGAGTCAGTGTTACTATAAAAATAATGATATTATGTTTATCCAGACCGCCGTCAGAGAGACCTCGAGAGAGGTACAAGCGGCGAACGATCGTCGTTTTATACTCCCTGATGACGTGAGGGCTTTGGGGTGTAAGGGGTGTCGAGTAACATCTTAAGACTTGAGACACCCAAGCCAACCTCACCTGCACGTGGGGCACCCTGCTGATCAACGAACGAGGCAATGGCGATAGCGGGGTGGTAGGGTTTTACAGCCCGACTGGGTCGCAACCACCATGTACATGGCGAAAAAGCCCGTCATAGTGACTCGCTTTTGCGTGTCGCGTTTCGGCATCAGCCTGTGCATATCCAGTACCAGGTGACTTTCGTCATTATGGCCGGCATGACAGCGGCGACCGACGATGGATGATCTGTCTCTCGGTGGTCGCCACTGTTTTTGGATTGTACTATGCTTACCATCAGGTATAGTGCAGTCACTTTGAAGTGCTACAATAAAAAAAAAAAAGCTTTGATCCCGGAAAAGAACGCCGCGACTCGGGCTTACGACGCTTACCCGTCTACAGAGAACCGCGATCGATTACGGTCGTTACGAAATAGTTAAGTCTCGTATTTCTGAGATACGGGGCGACAGGTGGGACAGACTTCTGGAGGGTCTCCAGTCGTCTCACCTGTCGTACTGGGCTCTCACGTCTACTATAAAATTAGATTTAGTTACTCCAGTGCCTCTACTCGACAGAGGCCCCGGGTTGCCTCCCGCGTTCGATAACATAGATAAAGCAGATTGTCTTGCCGCGAGTTTGGAAAAACAGTGTTCGCCAAACACTGACAACACTGACCCCTTCCATATTGGTTTAATCGAATCAGCTGCGGAGCATATAATCGCGACTCCTCCGGTGGATACCCTAACCTCGATCACTTTTGACGAAGTTTCAGCCGCCATCAAACGTCTTAAGCCTAGGAAGTCCCCAGGTCCCGATGGAATCAGGAACGAGGTTCTGAAACTCCTTCCTGATTGCATCGTAGCTCTATTGGTCTGTATCTTCAATGCGGCCATGTTCCAGGGTCACTTTCCAGCCTCTGGAAAAAGGCCGTAGTGATAGGTATTCACAAGCCCGGCAAGAAAGCTACGCTTCCCGATAGCTATCGCCCCATTAGTTTGTTAGATACTTTAGGTAAACTCTACGAGCGGCTCCTTCTGAACCGACTCCAGGTCACGATTTCAGATCATAATTTAATACCGCCTGAGCAGTTTGGATTTCGTGCCAAACACTCGTGTACAGATTAAGTGCTCCGCCTCACGGAGTACATTTTCTCTAAATTTAACGCCGACCCGAAACGTAAACTAAAACGCACAATTGCAGTCTTCTTT
The DNA here is from genome assembly GCA_014332785.1 of Antheraea mylitta. NCBI lineage: Eukaryota > Metazoa > Arthropoda > Insecta > Lepidoptera > Saturniidae > Antheraea > Antheraea mylitta. Next base: position 3,316,663 of record JACEII010000009.1, read on the forward strand.
GATGTCGCCAAGGCCTTCGATAAGGTCTGGCACGGAGGAGTCATCCATAAATTATGTAAATTTCGATTACCCGATAGGTTAATTCATATTATCCGCGATTATCTCACTGATAGGACATTCCGCTTCAGAGTGGATGGTGAACTATCGCCGCCCCACCCGATACGCTCAGGTGTGCCACAGGGATCCATACCCGCGCCCATGCTCTTCAATCTGTTCATCAGTGACCTACCTCGGACTCGGAGGGTCGGGCCGGTTAGGTAGGGGGGGGGGGTTGTTAGGTTTAGGGGTAATTAGGCTGGAGGAGCCTTTGGGGAGGCTATGGTGGAGGAGGAGTAAACCTCGGTAAAAAATCAATCGTGGGGCGGCGGCGGAGCGGGTGGCCTCTCCGCTGCCAGCCGAACCCAGGGGAAAAGGGTCGGGGGGCTCGGACTCCCATTGCACGGGTTCGGGGAGCTGGGAGGCAGTCTTACAACCGGGTTGCCTCAGCTGGGTGTGGCGTGGGAAACGCCTGCCGCCGGGGGTGTTGCGGAGCTTGCTCACGCAACCCCGGGGATCTCCCATAGTGCGGCGTAGGTTGTCGTGGAGTTTTAGCCGCTTCAAGTCGCCGTTTTCGGCCCCTCCCCTGCGTGACTGCGTGAGCTTTGACAGTCCATGAGGATTTTCTCTTCACGTAAAAAAAAAGGTTGCTACGCTGGCGATACCGTTATTTACACTTCCGGCTGGCGGTCGTACTTTCTTAGGAAGCGCATCGAAAAAGCCGTTTATACTCTCGGTGAATGGTTTCATTGATGGCGCATAGAAATTAATCCCGATAAGAGTGCCGCAATACTTTTCGATCCCAAGAAACGCGTTAATAAATTTGTGCCCATCAGGCTATACGGAATCGATATCCCTTGGGTCGAAGAGGTCAAATATCTCGGTGTTACATTAGATAGACATTTAAAGTTCAATTCACATATAGACAGAGTGCGAAACAAAGCCGCTATGGTCTTGGGTCGCCTCCATCCGTTTCTTTGTCATAAGAGTAAGATGTCCTTCAGACACAAGCTCACTTTGTATAAGACGTGTATCCGTCCCGTGATGACATATAGCTGCCCCGTTTTTGCGCATATGTCCAAAAATAACTTTCATAAGCTGCAGGTTTTCCAAAATCTTACGTAAAGTGACCGGTGCCCCGTGGTACAACCGGAGAGTCGATCTCCATAGAGACCTAGAAATCCCTTCTATCTGGGCATACGTAAAATCACTTACGATTAGTTATTTTGAAAAAGCCGTGAATCATCTCAGTCCGTTAGTGATATCCTCCACACAATACGAACCCGTACCAAATGCTGTACGTCATAGAAGACGGCCACGACATATTTTTATCGACCCTCCTGATGAAATAACGGCAGTGAACAATCAGTACCAGCCTGTCTCTCCAAACAGAGCGTGCTCACGCCCACGCCCGCGTAACCACAGATCACGCCGCTGTGGTCTGGGGATAGATTTCGCTCCCGCATACTAGATTAGGCCTCCCTCGGTAGCGACTCAAGTCTAGGTTCGATCCCTCGGCAGGGAGCCCTTGAGTGCGTTACTTGCGCGATACAGTGACACAAAATTTACATCACTACACGATCACCCCACACACGTGCACGCTACACGCTAACACATGGAAGTGGAAGGGTTTTATTTTTTTCCCATATCGAACTAAAAAAACTCTAATTTTCCGATAAAAAATATATGGAGGGGTTGTTGAGGCGTGTATGCTTGGTACACATATGCGTCTCAACAACTCAAACATGTATGAATAGTTAGCTAGGTTAGCTAAGATAGGTCGTGAGTCGCATGTAACAGGCAACAGCCAAGCTGAGGTGTGCCATGCACGCTTGAGCTAGTTGCCCAGGTAAAGTCGACTGAGTGCCTTAAGCGCTCGCCTTAGTAGTTCGGTGAAGCTGTTAAGACCTTGCTAGGCCAATAGCGTAGTCAGTTTCGAAAAAAAAAAAACATTATGTTTACTACTTCGTGACATAAAAAAAATGTATTACTTATACATTAGTCAGCTTATGTATTATTTGATATTCACGGAGTTAATAATATTATAAATACAGTAGATTAAAGAAATAATAAATTATCTGAATTGCTATTCACGAAATAATACGTAGAAGATTGAAAACGAATAATTATTTCTTTCCTAGAATCGGTTGTTTATGTTATCAGTTACAAACTCAATGTATTTAGAATAAATTCTGAGAATATTGTGTACGTGTTAATTAAATACTATTTTGTAAACCAATATAAGTTTTATTATGTGTATAATTATTTATACCCAGAGACTGTATTTAATAATGTAAATATAATTAATCGGGCACAAAAAAGGTTATCAAAATAATTCGGGACGTAATTTCTCAGTAAAGAGTAATTGATTATTTCTATGTTATGTACATATGAATTCTTTTAAATTTCTTATTTTTGTGTAATACATCGACTTACAAATTATTATCTAATTTATACGTTTTATTCCTTTATCTAATGAAAGTGTGTACTTAAAAGTGTGTGAATATAATATCTTCATTTATAAGTCCCTGGGATGTCTTATTTAATCTGTGACCGGATGTCCGATGTTCTGAGTTCTGTTCTTTTGTGATTAACTGTGTGTAGTATTAATTGTCAAACATGCGAAGAAAATAAATAAAAGCAACCTATTAAATCGTATCATTACAATAATGGTAGGAAATTATAAGCAAACATTTTTATGTCATGTATAATATATTTCTAATATTCGAAGTACAAACAACACTGTCGCAAAATGGTGTCATCCTTGCCAGAACTGTTCAGAGTTTTTGTGGTAGCATAAAATTCATGTTTATTGATGTGAAACATCTATAGGCGAGGGTAAACCTGATTGTTGGCGTGGCGATACCGTGGCGATACAGGCCATGGTGTGTGTGTATGAGACGTGACGACGCGATGCCATGCACAAGCGACTGTGCGCAATCTCTCTTGTCACACTGAATTCTGATACCTATAGGGTAATTTGAGGTTCGTTCGATTCGAACAATTTCAATGTATCACATCTGCCAGGCGTCCCGTGACTGCTCTTTTTTTGTTATCATTTCTATTCATTTTATATCCTCTCCGCATATAAAAGAAAATTATGTAAGAAGAAATATACGGTAGATCAAGATGACCCGTTAAAACCCACTAAAAAGGTTTGTATAAACTATTTAGCTTCATTATCAGTAAAATAAATACTTCTTAGTTAATTATTCATAAAACAGTGCTTCTTTATTCGAATGTTTAATTTAAAGATTTAAATTTAGACATCTTTGTTCTAGAAATCATTTTCATCTCGATGGAATACGTATCGCGTCATTACAATACCAAATTTCAAACGTTCAAGTCTGTTGTCACTATACAAAAAAAATTACCTCTCGCAAACCTCGCAGTAAGTAACGCGATAACTTTACAAAAGACCCAAGAGACGTGAAGATGCCTTGCTACCCTTGCTATAGACCGTGCACCAGCTCCAGCTGCGGGCCTTGTTACCCGTGCTATACATGTTGTTCTCCGTGTTATAGCTGCTGCTACCGTGGCTGTTAAACGGGCGTTTCCCATGAGACCCGCCTTGGAGTGTGATGCTACGGTGCTGCGAGTGGGATTGCGCTGAGGTTCCGTTCTACGAGCTATGCTTCTCGAGAAGAGTTCGAACGTTGAGCCCACGTAGAGCTTACGCTCTGTGCAGTGCGCGATGGGAGTTGAGACCTTCTTGAGCTCGGGAGGTCTAGATCGCGGTCGCCGTGGCTGTGGTTATGAAATAGCTGAAACAAGGTCGGGTCTACGATGATGGTTATTACCAATACGCAATATTTATATTTACAGTAACAACTTAAATGTTTAGAATAATAAAAAACGTTCATTCAGGTCAATACACTTTAATTTATTCATAACTGTTTTTATTTTGCGGCTTTGACTCGTAATAATACAGAATCGACTTCCTCGGAAACTATATTCTTTATGGATACCCTATACACTTTTTAAATTGATGATTAATTGCGGACTATACCAGTGTTGCTGTTGCGAGCGTAAAGAGAGAAGAGGCGATATAAAAGGGACAAAGTGATGGAAATAGGCTTTGGGTATATATGTATTTATCGAATGTCCTTTTTCTTTTTCATTTTATTTTTGACAAACAGTTCTACTAGATTGTTACTGGCATTAAGTTTCTTGCGATTATTTCAATGAACTAACAAAATAATTGTCATCTTGTTAGAACTCAATAATGTAGTTTTTGTGGCATGTCGGAATCCGTGCTCCGTGCTATTATTTCCGATCCACTTATCTACCAACATTACACAATATAGAGCCAAATAACACAAGATTATGGATAAAATATAAAGACCACTAAATGGCATTCCAAGATTTTGCTAAAAAATCGAATATGGCGTTGGTATTCAAAAATTGTTATTCTGAATAAGTGGCCAGCATGCTACACCACCCTCACGACGGAGAAAAGAAAACACGATACAAGGCGTTTAGGGTTTTGGTGTTGCCTTGCGGTCAGCGGGTTAATATCTTGCTTATCCAGGTATCAGATCGGTGATCAGTAAATCCTTTGTGTATAAAATTACGATTGCACTATTCGATATTTCCACAACTACAGATAAGCATTTAATAAAACAAAGCGACGACAATATGATCGTTTATTGGTTAACATTATTGGCTAACAATTAACAAAATACAATAATACTGTAGTCTTTTCTGTCTCGTTCAAGGTATCATCTGCAAAATGAAATAAAATTGATACTTGTAATTTTTTGTGTTACGGGATTTATTGATCCATTTTTTCGCTTTTGTTAGAATTTTATAGTTGTCTTGTACTACAATACAAACCCAAAAATCTCATGTCTACTGTTCAAAGAAATTCTAAAATCGGACAAAATTATACACAAAATTCTATTACATTAAATGAGGTACTATTACATTAAACAGTCGTCATGGGTACTTTGATTGTAGGTACTAGGTTTATTTAAGGTTGGATATGTTTGTTTCTATGAATCCTTATTAATATTATTAGTTTTTGTTACGCCTTCACGCCTAAAGCGCTTATCACGAAATTTTGCAGACGTTGCCTGGGGTACGGAAAATAGGTACATAAGTTACCTGTCGTCCAAAAAAGAACCGTTCCCAGAAATAAGTCGATTAGCTTTAACATTACAGAAATAAGTCGATTAGCTTTAACATTATCGTAGTTGCGAGCAGAATCTTGTATAATTCGTTGTTATGATATACTTACGTCAAGAGTTAACATGAAGGTGGACAGCATGGTCCTGGCGGAGGACACCAAGGGCCACAGCCACCAGTCGTCGGATGACACGGTTGCGACGAGTATAAGCAATAGCCACCACCTTGGGGTCCTCCTACATAACCTCCGTAGTATACAGGCATTTTGACTTAAAACAGCAAATTTTGAACACCCACTTCTCAATCAGTTCCGATATAATTGACTTTTTTCAATGTAACAGTCCAAATGACTTTCGAAATTTCGAATAGTTTTTGAGTTTTCCTTCGATGATCTTTTATGCCAGAGTCTTTTATTATTCAGACTTTTTGCAAAATGGTTGTGTCAATAATTCTACCGTATATGTACAGTCCTAATCAATCTTTTAGGCCACTTTGAATATAGCCGGTTGTTTGTTTGGTATATAATATAATGAAAAGTCTAATTAAAATTTAAATATTGTTATAGGAACCTAAAATTTACATTTGTTTATCCTTAAGGTGTCTCGATGTTAGACATATGTTATAATATAATATACTTATTTATACCCAAATTTATAACTAAAATGTAGCGTAATATATCGAAACAGTCGTTTGGAAATTAGCAAAAAATAACCGTGCCATTTTTATTTTATTTATAACGTAAAACCTTTTTGAATATTGCCCAATTTTAAAAAGAATCAGACATGGAATATTTAATAAATAATTGATGATATGGTATTAAAAATAATTCGTCATATGATATTATAAAACGAAAATACCTGCAATGAAGTGCAAGTGTGTTTTTACTTCATTCAATTACAATTAACGGAATTCATAATCGTACTAATTCTTTCGCGCGGGAAAGAGTGCGCGTATAAAGACAAACGAGGACAAAGAGAAAGCGTGCGCGATACCCTTTCTCAGTCACGCGTGCCAGCTTGGGCGCTTCTAACGACAACACACGCGCGTTCTTTCACGAGAGATAAAACATGGCGGATATAAGGTTATGGAATAAAGAAATCATTAAAGGGTTATTGGAGATTTATAAATCTCATACTTGTTTATGGAAAATAAAGTCGGATGAGTATAAAAGTAAACGTTTAAAGGAAAATGCTTATCAAGTGTTAGTTCAGTATTGCAAAGACAATGGAATGTGGGACGCTAACAGGGATTTTGTTGTGAAAAAAATTCAAAGTTTAAAAGGATCGTTTAGAAAGGAATTAAAAAAAGTTACAGATAGTCAACGCAGTGGACAAAGTAGAGATAAGATTTACAAACCTAATTTGTGGTATTATGATCTTTTATTGTTTACAAAAGACCAAGAGCTAGCAGATAACAATTCTAATATAGACGAGCAAGATGATGATGAGGATGACAAAGCGTTTATTGTAGAAGAAATACAACAAGGCGTTTCTAGAAATAATGAAGAGAAAAATGTTGATAGCGAACAAACGAAAATATTCAATAAAGATGTGAGCTTTTAATTTACTAATACTTTAGTCTTTTTTTTTTGTAACATATTAATGTAATATTAATTACTTCGCCACAGGTATCTAGCAATCATGTTGTGTTTCCACTCCATCTTTCTTTCTGTATTGAAATAGAATTCGTATTTTTTTTTCAAATGTTATTTGGATATTTTGACGTCTCTTTAGATTGTCTAGTTGTTTAGAATTTTACCGCCATTCACTAAACTGAACAGTACCCGTTCCTCCGTCATTTTTATCTGCGATAACATTTAAGTATGAAATGCTGTGAGTTTCCAAATGTAAAATTTCACCTTACTTAACAAGAAAATACATAATTACTTTATTCATTTAGTTCGTATTTTGTTACAAAGATATACATCACCATCTTATAAAACTACTAGTGTTGCCAATATGTCTTCTCAAGAATAATTAAGTGAACATGAGTTGCTAATGTTAGTTTTTAATATCTTGTACAAGTTCCTATACAAAAATAAGCTGTAAGTATAGATAGCATAATAATATTTTAGTGTTCCATGTTTATAGCTATTTGTTTAAATTTGACTGAAATCATTTCAAAAGTATTTCCTAAAACGTTGGGGGCTCGTGATAATCTATATTTATATATCCTTTTTAGGTACCTAATTTAATTTTCTCTTGGTATATTGATTATATGTGAATGTCGTCCAAGTGTATATACATATATATATATATATAGCGTGGCTCTACCACCTACAGAATACCTAATAAATCGTGTGTTCAAAATAATACAACCCATTTCATATTCTTCCATTTTTACCAACATCAACATAATGTTATTACTGGTTAGGATCTACGAAAGCTATTAAAATTATACTATAAAAATTCATTTTGACTATAGTACTGGTAGGTGTTTTCAGCATTATATGGTAGTCTGATACGAATATTTTTTCCATCCATTTCTCTCCCATACTTTAAATTTTGACATTTTATCCTTAATACTTGTGCAAACTTTCTCCATTCTTCTTTCGTTGATAACATCTGTGATTTTTTTTACAGTTTGAATACAAATCTCCCAGATCAGCGAGAAAGACAAAAGCAGCAAGTTCTCAACCAGAAATTTTAAAAGTACATGCAGAGACAATCAAAGCAAATGCTAAAGATTTATCTGAATTTGATGCTGTCGGAATAAATACAGCGAAAAAAATTGCAAGAATGGATTCTTTACAAGCAATCTATGCAGAATCTTTAATAAATAGCGTGTTACGGAGAGGATTGTTAAATAAACTAACAGAGGACACTAATCTATGTGACGGATGTAATGGATGTGTTGAAACATCATCTTCGAATCGCACATAACATATTCAAATTCTTCAGAACTACAAGCTTCTAGAAGTTCGGAGTCAAAGCAGCGTCAGGCTAACAAAAATGATCTGCGTAAATTTTATGACCAGTAATTGCTATTAAACTGATTAAAAGTAATTATTAATAAACTCTTATAATATATTCAGAGTTAAATTCTTTTTATTTTGTTTTTATCAATATACCAACAATATTTATCTTAAGATAGTTTGTTTGGAGAGTTGTACAGGGTTTCTGGTATTATTGTAGAAATTGGAGGAGCTGATATAACACGAATATATTTAAAACTAGCTCTGTCCGCGACTTCGTCCTTGTGGAACCTAATGTAAAAAAACAGTAACTAATAAAACCATCTGAAAACAATGGTATTTATATTTGTAATATCATTGTCCCAATATATTAGGTCTTTACCTATGAAATTGCCGTTTTGTATGAAAAGCGTGGCTCTGAATTTTAAACGAATTTTTTTCATGTATTTTTTATTTGTATTAATCGAAGTAATCACCCATGCAATCAATGCATTTTTGGCAACGCAGTGGCAGTTTATTGATGCTCTCCTTAAAGAAATCAGCGAGACTGGAGGCAACAAATTCTTCAAAGGTATTTTGTACTGCCCCTCGGGTATTGAATTTTTTTCCCGTCAAGCAGTTATCCAAATTCTGGAAAAAGTAGTAGTCTGTAGGCGCAAGGTCTGGTGAGTAGGGCGGATGACGGAGAACTTCCAACGTTCCAACGACGGAGAAATACGATGAAAATGTAACACTGATCAATAAACAAATGACTACTTTTGAAAAAAGAATTCCATGTTTTTAAAATAAATTAAATTTGAAATTAGAATTCTTAGCCAAACAAAAATTATTTTGATTTGAAATGGCCAGTACAGCAGAACGGCAATTTCATAGGTATGAACCTATTATTAAGTCCATTTTCTTATCTAGGTCCATTCCCTCGGCGTGGAGCCCTTAAGTACGCTGCTTGCGCGATACAGTGACTCAAAATCTTACAACACTGCAACAACATTATACATATCACCTCCACACACGTGCACGCACACATGTTTACATATGAAAGTGGAAGGGTTTCATTTTGTTTTTCCCTTATCGTACTGAAATAGATTATAAACGCAGCTTTGAGTCATAAAAAAAAGGTTTCATGATATTACATTCCGCAGAATTCATACGCTTTCTATACATATAATAAGAATGTAAACCTAAAGAATCTGTGCTATTTAAATTTTTGTACAAAAATTGTTGTAGGTGTATATGAATAAGTTATAAATCTGTCTTTTTGTATGAACAAGTATCACTACCAAAATACTGCATTCGTAATAAATTTTCTTCAGGAAAATGATAAAGCATATATTCGAGTAATATCTAGTCTTTGTTTCATTAAAGGCGGTTCGGTCAATCAAAAGTTATTGCACTTTTAAGGACGACGCGACTTACGTACGAAAAAAAAAGTAGATGGACATAATACATTCAGATGATTTTATTGATCGCTGTTTTTTTACACAAGGTTACACGCGGACGAAGTCGTGGGCACTGCTAGTATATCATATGATCAAAACTTTTTAGATATAACTATGAATTTCGTATTGTTGTAGGTCCAATTAACAGAAATATTGTTTGCGTGGGCATCCTACGAAAATATCACTTTCATTTATTTTTAGTGCGAGACTTCAATGGTTTAACCTAAAAAAAGCTCATTCACAGAAAATACACGTAGTAATGGAAATAATAATCTAGGCAATGTAAAATGTAGCAGGTTTTTTTATAACTTTATTTTTGGCAATCAATCTTTCCGATTATTACTGCCATTATAGCGTAGTCCATAATATTACAAGCGTCGTGCGATCACTTCAATCGTCGTGTGAGTCAATATTCTAACAAGATGATGGAACCCTTGTTAGAACCTTCCTGGAAGTTTTTTGGCACCTCAGAATTTAATGCTCCGTGGTATTATTTTCCATTCACTTCACTTATGCACAATAAACTAACTATATTACGTAAAATACCAACAAATTTACAAAATATAGAGTCAAATAACATAAAATTATGAATAAAATATAAAACACACTACATGACAGACTAAAATCCCGCCAAAAACTCCCAATGAAGCAGGTTATTATTTATGTCCTATCGAGTAAATGTAATAAATACATTTTATTTCCCTGTGATACAGTTATATCAGCTATCTTAAACATAACAAAGATATAGATAAACATATAAGATAGATTTCAATCGATTTTCAATAATATAATAGTGATACATCGATTTAAATATCGTAGGCCAGTAAAACTGTGAAGACACATCGGGCGTATAGCGTTATCAGTTCGAAAAAAAAAATCAGCTTTTAAAGTGACATCTAAAATAGACATTAAAATTCAAAATCAAAAAAATTGTAAAATTTAAAATGCCTTATCAGTACGGATGTTATCGAGATTTTAATATTGGTACTTTTGCGAGGTGCCCCGGTGGTTGTGATCGACCTATGACCAGATGCTGTTCGCCGTGCGTGCAAGGCTCCTGTTGCTCACCTGTGGGTCCATGTTACTACTACCATTGATTCAAAATTTAGTGTCCACTCTCTGGTCGACACATTAGACTCAACACATAAGAAACTATGCGAAAGGATTTGTACAAATTTCTATATGCGTTTCATGTGTTTTTATAATTATTTTTAATATACATTATTGTTGAAAAAATAATCTCAGATTATCAAATAAACTGTCGGTTGTGGTAACATGTGGTTTATGTATGTATATATATATGATGCAAAATGTTTTCACCTTTATAAATGTCTTGTGAGTTTTTTTTATTGCACCTCCAACCCGCATTTTCGACAAGTAAATTTTTTCCCCATAAATAAAAACTAGTGGCACTTTCTTATTAAATGCACCGCGCTCGCCGTCCGCTACCGCGACCAGTTGACGTTATCTTTTTACGCAAGTCTAACCAGGGAAAAATCCTACATAGGATACCTCACGCTGCCGGGGGTGAGCGCGAGGGTTATGTCGGACTCATACAGATTAAAAACCCCTCGGCAGCTTAGCGCAAATGTGAACCAGGGTGCAGGGTGACGCTTAGCAAAACTCCGCTGTCCTGGTCACGTGCTTTGGTAACCTAACCAAACCGAGATTAAAACTTATCGGTGTTATTAAAAAAAAGTTAAATACTTGGCTTAAAAAAGGTTTCGTACGAAATGCGCCGCGCTCGCCAGAAGCACGATCGCGTTATCCTTTTTTCGCAAGTATAACCTAACCTAATCAAAGCGAGACAACAGAGCAAAACGGCGAACATTCACCGAGAGATCTCTTTAAAGCAAGCGTTCAAAACGTGTTTAACTTTTTTGTAATAACACCGCATTTGTTTCAACTTAAAAATCATCAAGTTGGTAATATACAAAATGATACTTACGTATTAACGGCAAACAGTGCCTTTGTTTCACAAGTCTAACCTAATTTAACTAAACCAAGACGGAAAATTTGAAAAAAAAAATCGGTTAGGTTAGATTTTTTAGACTGATTGCTCTTTTATCTCGGTTTGGTTAGGTTAGGTTAGACTAGCAATTAAAGAAAAGGTTAAGCTTTGCTGTCATTTGCTTTGTTTTTAAATAGATGACATAATTAAAATATATAAATATATACATAGTTTTAATAGCTAGTAGAGCCACGCTGATGCTATAACTGGTTTTAAGATGAATAGGTCGGCTCGTCCTAGGTAGTTCCACCCTCTCGCAGAAAACCGACGTGAAGTAACAGTGCTTGCATTTTTACGTTTCGTTTGGTCAGTGAAAGCACCGGAGGACCACCTCCCTCCCTCTCCCTACCCTTTCTGACCCTCCCCTCCCCCTTTCCTCGCTAAACACAGGTTGGCAACGCACTTGCAATTTCTTTGGTGTTGCTGGTGTCTATGGAAGGTGGTGATCGCTTAACATCAGGTGACCAGGTGGGTCGTTTGCCTCCTATGATATTAAAAAAACCGTATTCTGATTTCGGCTATAAATATTAATAGAACTGAGCCTACTCCGGTGAAGCTGTAAAGGCCTTGCACGGCCTGAATAGCATAATCACTTCGAAAAAAATAATTAAACTAGGATGTTACTAGAAAGCGATTACTAACACTTGTTCGTAGCAACTAATGTAAGAGTAATGATTGACGAATAAGTTCTGGAAATTGACCTTTCAAGTAAATTAAGTTTAATGTACATACACCTCTGACAGTACAACACTAAACAAATTAAAGGTCGTGCTAAATGCTCAAAACCAAAATAAAAATAAGCTGAAACCATTTGGAAATTATTTTCTTCAGTTACATTTGTAGCGTACACGATAATGATCATACTATCGTGCTGTTAAATTTGTACAATCCTAAAAATAAACGGTGACATTGTGCAGGTCACAGTTCGTGGAAGGCATGGCGACCCTCGTTCCACCAACTATGGGATTCTATGAAAGCGGCCCCTCGTACAAAACCACCACTATACCCTGACCTACACTAATAAATATAATCCAAAAATGACATAGACCGTAATATAATGGCCGGTGTAACTATGACAGATAATAGAAATGTTTCGCCGAAACGGGTCAGTCCCCTACACGCTCACGCAATTCAGGAGAATGGGTAAAAATAGTTAATAATTGAAGCGTATTGTATCGTTTTCGTGGAAACTTGGGTAATATTTAATACTTTTGGAAAGTATCACGGTTTATTTGTAACTCGGTGAGCAACAGACTTGGCTTTCGTAACTATAGCGCGTATGTAAATTGTTTCTTTTTGAAAGTACCTGGGCGACCAAGCCTAGTTCGGTTCTTTTAAAAAAAATTTTTAAATTAAAATAAACTGTTAGGTTCGCCTTATAAAATTAACATTTTTTTATAAAAAAAGAACATAAAAAAATTATATCTCTTCTGCTGTCACTCCGATTCGAACTGGGGTTACACGGATTTTTGAAGGAACCGATTTCCATCTGAGCTATTTTTGTTTTGACAGCGGCGGCGAAATTTATCTTTATATTCTAGCTATATTTTTTCATTGCCTAAAAATTCAGTTAAAAAAAGGTTTCTATGAATAAAATCTAGCTAGATCGATTTATCGCCCCCGAAACTACCTACATACTAAGTTTCACGGAGATAGATGACGCCGTTTCCGAGGTCCTGAATATATACAAATATAAAAATATACAAGAATTGCTCGTTTAAAGGTATTAGATTGTAGTCCGGTGAAGCTGTTAAGACCTTGCTAGGTCAATAGCGTAGTCAGTTCGAGAAAAAAAAGGTATTAGATAGATAGATAGATAAAATATACATAAATATCTAGGTGTCTTATGGAGATATTAATTTGGAACGAGTCTGAGAAGATCCCCGCTGTTTCTATTTACTGAGTATCGAATCGAGAGCTTCCTTAAGGGTTAAAGCGGTGAAATGGGATGAGCTTGAGCCGGGACTATTATTCTTTTAATATTTTTTTGTTTACATCAAATGAAAGAAAGTGTGTGTGTACTTATGTACACGCGTTAGAAGTTATACTTCTTTGGTTTAACAAGATAAAAATCTTTTCATAAATTTTATCTTTTGCCTCGTTCTACGTTTGTAGAACAAACGAAACTGACAATAGAAAAAAGCAGCATATTTAGTGTAATCAAATGACGTAATTACAAGTTAAGTTTACTAAACAGTGTCGGGTTATTGAAATGCTAGTGGTTCAGCACATTACCACCGAGCAACGACTACATAACTCGTAGTCCGGTGAAGCTGTTAAGACCTTGCTGGGAAAATAGCGTAGTCAGATCGAAAAAAAAGCTGGTGGTTCATGTTAATTAACTTAGCTTCGCAATATACAGCGAATCACAGTATTCGGTGAAGAAAATATTATGAGAAAGCCACAGCTTTATCTAATGCCTGCTTGGATAATTAAGTATCTCCGACTGCTGGACTTCAGAGCTGGTCCTAGTTCTTACTCTTCTTACTCCTTACTAGCGTGCTACTTCAGGTCATATCATAATTTATGTAAATATATAATATGTATACAGTAAAATTAAGTATAGGTTTATAAAAGTTAGTAACGTCGACATATTATAAAGCCGTGCCTATATTTCTTTGTATTTGTTTCGACATTGTTAATATAATATTACAATAATAAAAAATGAATTTAATAATTGATTACATAATGTGAGCACAAATACTGCATTCATTATGATATGATTGACGTAAATTTCGTGGTGAAATTGCGACGTAAATTTTTAGTGTTAGGTGGTCTTCTGGACATCAAAAACGTTTTGTTGAATGGTACATATTTTTTTACGTTTTCCTATCTCTAAATTTAATAATTGCTCGAGATTATTCGCGATTTCCGTCAAACACTAAGGTGTAAAATAAAAGAAAATATATTAATATAATACCCGCTGGACTGTAATGAAGAAACAATATTTATCGCCGACACATCGCTCGTCATTTCCGGCAGCCATATTATCAGATCGCGACGTACCACAAAATGGGCGCTCTTCCTGTCTCGCACCTGGCGCGTTTCGTGTGAAATGATTTTTGTCAGTTTCACCTTACCTTACATGGGATATTACTTTCCTTCACATTTTAATTACTGTATTATTTAGCAACATTTTCTCATTTTCTCATTTCAATTATTAAATTATCTCAAATACTCTGATAATTTGAGAGATGTTGGTAAGATTGTATAACATATCTAGGTAGATATGCACTTCTGAATACGTTGACGCTATCTCTTAGAAAGATAGACAGATAGACAATGCTATTATACCTTAAAAGCAATAGATACGTCATAAGCGCTTCGACAACGTTTTGTTAAGACTTTGCTAAGTAGATTATTTTTGACGGCTGCACCGTTAATCCTCCCGTATATAAGCAACACAAAACCATCTCTTTTTCACCACCGATATTGAGAATATGCCATCTTATTTCCACATTTTATTAAAGACTGGCGTTACAATATTATTTTACGTATGTGTGCATTATCGTGCTATTTGTTTTGCCAAAATACCATGTAAGTAACTTTTTAGTTAGAATATAATTTATGATAGAAATAAAAATACTGCTTTGCGATGGAATCATAACAAAATTAAACGAAATATTTGTAGCACCGACGTTTATTGATTCTATGATCCAATCCTCACAAAAAATAATATTTAGGGACAGCATTTGGGGGCATATCGCCAGCTGTAAGTTCCGAACGGTTGTCCACATGGCCCTATGCAGACACCACAGCATGGTCCGAGGAATGGTCCCGGGAAAGCTGTGCCAGCGATCTGGCCACAACACGGCATGCCGCACGTCGGATTCAAACCTGGGCAGCTTGGGCAAGGCATTCTGAATTCCGTAAAGTCAAAAGATTGTTTTCTTTAAATTTTTACAAATAATTTACAATGTTTTTTATATAAAAAATCGTGATACTGTCAAGATTCATAACTTGACAGCTACTTTTCGATTATTTCAAAGTTGCTCTTTGTCTAAAAAGTTTTATTTATTTGAGAAAATGACTGATATAAAGTCTCAGTCTCACGGTGCGTATTTATATGATCTGCGTCGAAAATGAGGAACAAATTACGGACAGCCTTGCTCCTTTAATACCTTCTACATATCTAGTAACGTTTCAAAGTTATTGTTGTCAGTTATCTCGATGTTGGATAATTTACTGTTTTATATCGTACTAGCTTTTTCCCGCGGCACACTTACTTTAATGTTGACTTGACCCATGCCTTGGGAACAGTAGTTTGTTCATTTTTTGTACACTAAAATTTCAGTTTCGAAGAAGTAGACAGCGACTTACTAATTCATGATTTAGTCTATTCTAATCAGGTATAATCAATAAGTCAGTTGTATCTTTCGCACTCTATTTATTAGTTCAGGCAAAGAGCGACAGCAATAGATTCATGTTTTAACATATTCCTCAAATTTCTTGCAGACAGCATTTCCACGTTATATTGAAAAGTTCCTAATAATTTGAGCTAAAAGTGTGTATCACCAGGTCGACTCATCATGCATGAATCCAACATTTGAGAAGCTAAAAAAAAATTGTTACGCAAAATACTCAGGGGCTCTGAAAACCCCGTCTCCATATCTCATTGGCTTTTGGAGCCCTCCAATTCAGCGCTCGTTGTGACACAATAGTTCACCAGCGCTAAAACTCTTTTAAGACCTTACCTCACACCTGCTTGCCCATTACGAGTATATTAGGTACACGAGTTTTTTAGAGCATAGTTTTTCTTTTTTACCAGATTAGACTTAGTGAAAAATATGAATTAAATGAAAAAACTATATTTTAAAATTTGACAATAGCTACTAAGAAAAATGCATCAAAGAAAAGAGAACCGCCCCCAAAATCTTAGAACAATAATAAAATTTAGGATCCAATTACAAAACTTAAAAAGTTCTTAACTTAATACCATACTTTTATTAAATATGCGCCAAAACCTTGTTTCCTATTTAAAAGACAAAAGACATTTAAAGAGTATTTCATAATTTTACTTTTTGACTGGCATAAAGTTAAAATCGCGTGCATACAGATATACATAAATACACACAGCTGGAATATAGAACCTATTTGTTTTTAAATTGTTAAAAATAATGAAATTTGGTTGACAAATCTAAACCTCTATATATATTAGATATATATACCATATATATACATATATATATATAAAGAGAGAGGTTATATATAGAGTTATATATGTATGTATATATATATATACACACACACACACACACATATATGTACTGGGTGTATAGTTAGTTGGCTAGAATGAATAGTTAGAATCAATTTCGCAAAATTGCATGCAAGGTTACGGCTTAAGCCGTGATTCGGCCTCTTTAGTACCTTTGCACTACTTATGAATTCATATTTTTTGTGCTCACAACCAAATGTAAGGTTTTTAAGCCAACTGCATTATTAGCAAAAATAAGTATGAAAACACGCTTCATGGCAACAATACTTAATAAATTTAATTTTAAAACGAGTAATTTTTCAAGAAAAATAAAACATATTTGACATTTTAATTTGCATTTTTTTGTTTTGTCATATCTTGTTATATAGATACAAATTTTTTGTGAAAAAGTATTTTTTATATAATATAATCAATATGCCTATTCGTAATTGCTGCTTAGGATGTCAGGGTCCATTAGCCGGACCATGTGGACCAATGGCCTATAGAACAGGATGTTGTGGAAACAATGAGGGTCCACGTTGTGTGCACGCTATCGGTGCAAATTGCTGCGCGCCTTGTGGAGATTATGGAATGCTACACGGGTGAATATTTGCTATCAATCGTTGCCAAAATTTACAAGTGTAGCAGTTCTAAAATTGCTGGACTGTTGGATTGATAAATTACCACAATTTGAACGATATTTGAGTAGGCAACCGCATAAATAAATTTGTTAGTGACTAAAATATCTTAATTCCTATATCTTTGACTGAATTTGTTATTCTCTTATTTTTTATTCTCTTCCATCTACTATATGTTATAACTAGCTCAGTCCGTGACTCTGTTCGCGTGAAACTTACTGTAAAAACAGTGACTAATAAAATTATCTGGATGTATTAAGTCCATTTATCTACTTATCTCTTGTAATTAAGTCGCGTCGTCATTAAAACTACAATAACTTTTGATACAAGAAACTAATTTTAATTAAACCGAGATTAAATCTTACTCAAGGATATTGTTTGTGATTGTCGTGGTTGTGTTTAGTAAACGCAGTAGTTTAGCAGTGATAAGTTTTCATACAAACATACATTACTAAAAATGATTGAAATGTATATTATTAATTAGTTCAAGATTTTTTCTCGAACTGACTACGCTATTGACCTGGCAAGGTCTTTACAGCTTCACCGGACTACATACTTCAAGATATCTCCAACAATTTTTGAAGTTATACTTCTTTTGGCGCGTTAAAAAAAAATGGTGAGAATAAATTTTTACGATGCGCGCGCACCCCGTCACAAAAAACCGACACCCTAAAGTTAGATATAGTCAATATTTTATTTCTTTGTATTTCTGTGTATTAAAACTCTTGTATTAAATACCTTTTTCCTATTGTTAGAGTCGTTTTTATCGTTAGTTTGTGTACAAACGTAGAATAAGGCGAAAGATAAAATTTTTGAAAAGATTTTTATCTTGTGACGCCAAAAAAGTATAACTTCTAACGCGTGTATATAAGTACACACACAGTTTTTTTTTTCACAAAAACTAAAAGTACAGACATGTTACATTTACACTCTTATTTATATGTGTAGAAGAGATCTGAACATTGATTTATTTGATACAAGTGTACTAATATACTATACAAATATATAAGTCCTAATATATATCTTATTAATTTCTGGATCTTTTGCTGATTTTTTTTATTATCTTCTATCTACTATATTATAATTTAGCTACATTATCACACACTTACACACATGTACATAGCAATTTAGCACATAAATATATAAATTACATTTTGAGAAAGATAAACTTTGTTGTGTGTCCTACGATTAGTAGTAGGAAAACGAAATATGTCACGAGGAAGTCATAGTTCGGTGAAGCTGTAAAGAACTTTCCAGGTCAACAGCGTTTCCATTTCGAAAAAAAAAGTCACGAGGAAGTAATTTTGTATGGAACGCTTCTATCCATAATTTGACATCTCATGTTCATAACTTGGAGTTTCTATGCATTTTTAATTTGAAAATATAATGTCAAATTTCTTTTATTCTGTCCCTTTTGACCTTGGAGATTTATTCTCTTTAGAAATATAATCTACTGATAAATGTTATACGTAGTGGTTTTATTTATTCGTTTATGTGCCCGACTCTACTTGTTATTATAATCCCAGGGCTCGTGGTGGCGTCGCCGGTTCGTACTTCAGCTGCGGGCATGGCTGTATAGGTGGCTGCATTAGTGGCCTGTGTGGCTCATGTTGTGGACCATCTTGCGGATAACTTGATAGAACGAATCGCTTGAATGTACAATTTTGTATAAATTACATGTGGTTTTACATCCATAAATGAAAGCGTTTTTATTCACCAACTAGCTTCTGCTCGCAACTTCGTTCGAGTGAAGTATTTACTTTGGGCTAACGCTAAACAATACCCAGCGTAAGATCTCAAAGGAAATACACCCTGATTTTGAAAATTGTTTCATTAGTGCTTTGCTCCTATTGGTCTTAGCGTGATGATATATAGCCTATAGCCTTCCTTGATGAATAAGCTATCTAACAATTTTTTTTTTAGATCGAACCAGTAGTTCCTGAAATTAGCGCGATCAACTAAACAAACAAATCCATCGGCTTTATAATATTCGTATAGATTAGTTTGGCATTGGCTTTAT
>JACEII010000009.1:3336051-3362995 GCA_014332785.1 Antheraea mylitta
TAGTTTGGCATCGGCTTTATAATATTCGTATAGATTAGTTTGGCATTATGACGTGGTGCTGTTGGAAATGTAGGGCGAGACGTGGCTAGATATTGCAAGGAGAGAATAGGATTTGATTTCTTAAATATAAAGCGTAGCCGTGACGCGAGGTGAATGTTCTGGCGTTATTGAAATGCAGGTGACTTATTATCCTGTATAACAAGGTTTTAAGGAACACGGGTTATCTGAACTACATAGCTAAGCCTCATTGTTTTCCATCATTTCAAATCGATTGATTTATTCAATTGTACATGTAAGTTTCGAAGGTGTATCTTTCTTTCTCAACGTATGGGTGTAGAGTCGATCCCGTTGTAGGATGAAATATCTAGGGTAATGCTTGGAACGTAAACGCCTACCTGAACTTTCTGTAGTGGCAAATTTGATAAAATCTGCCCAGGCCACTTTGGGGTTTTTTGCTTATGATAGTTCCCGACAGGTCAGGACCGAACCAAGTAAATAAGTGAAATTCATCATCATCATCAAACATCAACCTGGAAGAGATCCACTGCAGGGCCATAGGCCTCTTCCCGAAGGAAGGTACGAGTGTAATCATCACGCCAGCCCACGACGTATTGGCGATTGTAAACTGAGAAATCTACAGTTATATATAGTATCTTTAACACATAAGTACTACAAGAACATTTCTCAGGTTCAGGTTTCCTCACGATGTTTTTCTTCACCGTCAGCCGATACTGTTACCAATTTAATTTAGTAAACTGTACGCGAATTTAGAAAAAATTGGTACATGCCAAGGTTCGAACCTGCGGACGTCAAAATATTATTCCACCGGTGAAACCACTAGGCCACCACGACGTATCTAATCCCTTTAAGTGAAATTACTGCCTATTTAAGTATACAACCGAAACATTGAAATGGACGCTATCCACCTATTAGCGGCAACTGTCGGGTACTAGGCTATACAGAAAACTTGGGCGAATTGTAAACTATTAAAATATACTATAGGGTACGCCCTAAACTAAAGTCAAAAGGAATTTGATCATTATTTTACGATGAATACAACAACACGTTTTGGAACGAACATTTTATTCTTATTAATACGTTCACTATATAAGAGAATGTAACACCAAAGAGAGAGTTTTGCAACACCAGTCATTATGGATGTTGTATCCGTGCACATTTTACACCACAATATATCATCATCAACATGGTCCACAAGGCGGGCATGGTCCACATGGCAGGCACGGTCCACAAGGCCCACATGGTCCACATGGCGGGCACGGTCCACAAGGCCCACATGGTCCACATGGTGGGCACGGACCACACGACCCACATGGTCCACATGGCGGGGACGGTCCACAAGGCCCGCATGATCCACATGGCGAGGACGGTCCACAAGGCCCGCATGGCCCACACGGCGGACATGGCCCGCACGGGCCGCCACAAGGCTTGCAAAAAGACGGACACGGGCAAAATCCGCAAGGTGGTTTACAGGGTGTGCAAGAAGAAGCACAAGGTGACGGGCACGGACCGCAAGGCCCGCAACATGGGCCGCAAGGTCCGCAACCTGGGCTGCAAGGTCCACAACACGGGAAACAAGGTCCACAAGCCATTTTTTGGTTGAATCGAAAGTTTAAGGAATACCACTAGGCACGTTGCGGTGAAACGGCTGTTTTTATTTTCACTTGTTAATTTTACTGCGTGACTTTTAATATTTTTTTTTTGCTTTATAAAATTTATTTATTTATTTATTTATTTATATGTGTATAATTTACAAAATATAGTAAAATACTGAAGTTCTGCAAAGCTATTCTGGAACACAGAATTTTATTTTTCAATTTAAATTTTGAATTATATCGTTTTAATTGTTCGATAAATTGGAAATTGTAAAAAACCAAAAAACCGACGTACAAAAAAGGTTTCACTGCGACTTGTAATTTATATATATGTAATACGAGTAGACAACCTAGTGGTCACTCACATGCTCCCATTCAAGGCCTCTATAGTTTGTATCTTACGTGTAAGGTACAGGAAATTTTTAACTCGGATAACACCACTGTCGCACAAATGTGCTTTGCTGTTCTCGTAATCTCGTGTGCCAGTGGACTGTGGCATGCTTTTAAGCGTATCACGTTCTGAGACAGTTGTGTAGCTACTGCTTTTTGAAGGGTATAGGGAATGCTTTATGTAAATATAAACCTTTTATTATAATTAACTTGTTTTATTTTTTAAATATACATATATTATGTATTACCAGATGCCATAGTTACACCCGTTCTTATATTTTTTTTATGCAAACTCATCTACCACAGACATAAAACATATTAGTGCTGTACTACACATTTTATAAAGATGTATCTACTAACACCTTCTCCTATTATTAAAATTGTTTACAATTTAAATAATACTTTCTATTATATATTTTAAAGTTATACAGTGTTTTAACATTACATATTTCTACAATTATATAAATTTATTTATTTAACAATATTCTGGCAATGAAAATTAAATTTGTTATTTAACAATGGTTTTGTAAATATATCTGCAATCTGTTTATCAGTAGGACAATATTTAATATCTATTTTTCCCTTTTTATAATTTTCATGGATAAAATAGTACCTCACATCAATGTGTTTGGATCTTTTATTGAATGAACCTGTTTTTATAAGTTGAATAGAGCTTTGGTTATCAATGTTCAATATCATTTCAACTTCAGAACCAATCAATTCCATCAAAAATGACTTTAAGTATAAACATTCCTTACAGCAATCAGCAGCTGCAATATACTCCGCTTCAGTTGATGATAAAGCAACAATTGGTTATCGTTTTGAACACCAAGCCACTGGTCCTTCTGCTAACATAATCACATATCCGGTTGTACTACGTCTTGTCTCAATACAATTTGCATAGTCTGCATCAGAATATGCATTTAGTTTAGAAATATCTCCTCCTTTTTTCTATATTATTCCTCTCTGTCTTGTTCCATTTAAGTATTTTAGTATTTTCTTTGCAAATATCACATCATCTTTTGTTGGGTTTTCTATTTTTCTGCTTGCTTCATTTACAGCTTGACTTATGTCTGGTCTTGTTCTTGTCGATAAGTATAGAAGTCCTCCTATCAGTTCCCTATATGGGAAGTTTGTAGTATCTGTATTTTTTGTTTCTGTTTTCTTTGCTGTATTACAAGGTGTATTAGAAGGCTTAGAACCTTCCATGTTAAATTTCTTCGATAAATTTTCAATATAACTTTCTTGTTTCAGTGTAATACCATCTTCAGTCTTCTTAACTTCAAATCCAATAAAAGTAGTAGGATCTTTATATATTTTTATTTCAAATTCCTTTTCTAAGCAGTTTAAAATTCTCATTAATGTTTGTTTTTCTTTTGACACAGCAAGTCCATCATCAACATAGATTGCTATTATTATTGTATTATCCTCATTTGTGAACACACATTGATCTGTTTTAGTAGCTTTTAATCCAAATTTTAACATTGCTTTTGAAAACCTTTTATTCCATGTAATAGGAGCTTGTTTTAATCCGTATAAGGATTTCTTTAATCGACAAACTTGTCCAGGTTGTTTTTCATATCCATCAGGTATGTTCATATACACATTTTCTTCCAACTCTCCATACAGAAATGCTGTTTTTACATCAAACGTCATTATGTTATAGTCTTTAGAAGCAGCAAGTGCAAATAAAGATTTTAAAATTGACTGACTGACAACTGGACTGTAAATTTCATTGTAATCAATACCATTTTGTTCAAATCCTCGTACAACAAGTCTAGCTTTGTAGGTCCCATTTTCTTTCATACGGAATACCCATTTGTTTGAAAGTATTTTGTTATGCTTTACCTCTTTCTTGTCTACTATGTCCCATGTGTTATTGATCTTCAGGGATTCCTTCTCCGAATTTATAGCTTTCTGCCAGTATTCTCCTTCTTCAGATGTTACAGCCTCTTTATATGTAAGTAAACTATAGTCTTTTAAGTAAATTGGTATTTGTTTCATTCTTTTACTTATTTTTAAGTTACCCTTTTCTTCAATGTATCTATGTTTTCCTATTTCTGTTTCATCATCTGACGTTTCATCTTCAAAAATGTCATCATTTATATTTTATTCTGTAATAATATTTTCTGTTATTTTTTCCTGATTTTCTATAATATTTTCATGATTTTCTGAAGTATTTTCTTGGTTTTGTGTTATCTCTACTTGGTTTTCTGTTATCTTTTCTTGGTTTTCCATTGTCTCTTCATCAATTTCACTATTACTTATCTTTCTTTTCTTATAATTTTCTTTCTGTTTTTCTATTTCACCTTTTATGATCACTATGTCCCTTGATATCTCGATTTTTCTTTCCTTAGCATTCCACAATCGATACCCATTATTAGTGTATCCAATCATTATCAATTTCTTACTTCTAGGATCTAGTTTCTTTACATTAGAATGTAGCTCTTTTGCGTATACAATAGATCCAAACTTATGAACATTAGATATATTAGGCCCTTTTCCAAACCACATTTCATATGGTGTTTTATTTTTCAGAGTATCACTTGGCAGTCTGTTTAAGATATAAGTAGCACAATATATTGCTTCACCCCATATTTCCTTGTCTAATTTAGAATAAAAAAATAATGCTCTTGTCTTTTCTAATTATGTCCGGTTTAGTCGTTCTGCTTTGCCATTTAATTGTGGTGAGTAGGGCACTGTATAGTCTAATTTTATACCTTTTTGTTGACACCATGCTTTAAATTCATTACTTGTATACTCACCTCCATTATCACATCTTATAGTTGATACTTTATTATCTTTCTCTCTTTCTGTTTCTTTAACATAATTTTGAATTTCTTCTTGTACATCACTTTTGTTCTTTAGTAAATAGATTTTTGTAAAATGACTGTAGTCATCCATTACTGTTAATACATATCTATATACATCATAAGTTTTCTCATCGAAAGGTCCACATATGTCGGTATGTATTATTTGTAGGTGTCTTTCAGCTCGTGTTCTGATTGAATTAAAAAGTAGTCTTGACTGTTTAGCTTCTGCACATATTTCACACTGTTCTTGTAATATTTTTGGTCCTTGTATGTTTATACCGTCTGCAACTTTTGTTAGTGTCTCTAGTACCGATTTACCTGGGTGTCCCAGTTTTGCATGCCATTCTAATGCTGTTCCTTTTTCTTGTATTAATAAAGATTTGTTTTCATTTTTAAAATCATATTCTAAATTCACTGTGTATAATCCATTCTCTTTTATTCCAGTTAAGACTAAATCAGTATTTTTGTAGATTTTAACTTTGTTCTTTGTGAACACCACAGAATCACCATTATTAGTAACACAATTAACTGACAAAAGATTTTGTGCTAGATCTGGTATTAATAAAGTATTTTGTAAATCACATGACATTGCATGGACTGTGCCTGACCCTTTCACATTCATTTTTTCATCATTAGCTACATAAACTACAGAATCTTTCTCTTCAAAATTGCTTAAGATGCTGGCCTCATTTGTCATATGAATGGTGCTTCCAGAGTCTATTATGAATTTCACTGAATTTGTGCTATATTTATGTGTTAAAAATGCAACATTTTTTGACTTTTTATTATAATCATTTTTCTTAAAGAAACAATTATCCTCTTTATGATTATTATTCTTGCAAATTGAGCAGCAACTGTTTTTAAATTTACAATCTTTTTCTTGGTGATTAAATCTTTTGCAGATAGTACACATGTTACAATCCTTTTTAAGATGACCTATTTTGTGACATTTAAAACCTTTTATTTTCTTGTTCTCCATTTTAAAGGCAACTTGTTTGTTCTCAATATTCCTTTCTAAATATCTGTTCTCTTCTAATAAAAGTCTGTTAGTTAAATTTACAAGTGTCTTTTTATCTTCTGAAGATGATTCCCATGCAGTAATGAAGTATTTATACTGATTTGGTATGCAGGTTAATATTTTTGATATAACCATATCATCATCAATTTTTTGATTAAGATTATTCAACCGAAATCTTAAGTTTTCAATATCCGTTATTAACTGTGCCACTGACTGGTTTTCATATTTAAAGTTAAAGAATTCTTGTAATAAGGAAGACTTATTTCTTTCCTCACTTCCTTCAAAAACTGCGCATAGCTTATTATACATTTCATAAGCATGTTTACAATTTATTATGTGACTTTTGAGTTTTCTATCTATAGAATTGAGTATTAGCTTCTTTACCTTTGCGTCTTTTATTTGAAATTCTGCTTTTTCAGATTTTTCTGGATCTGATTCTTTTAAAACTTCCAATAGATTTGATGCCGACACTTGTATATTGAACTCAAATTTCCACAAATGAAAATTTTCAGAGTTAATGAGTTTTTCAATATTTTCTTCTAGATCATTTGCCATTTTTTATTTCCAACTGTTTCTTATTTTTATTTTGCACTGTTCTCACTGAGTATTGTTGGCAATCTGGATATTGTTAGTGCACTGGGCCCATAACCTGAAGGGTATAGGGAATGCTTTATGTAAAATAAACCTTTTATTATAATTAACTTGTTTTATTTTTTAAATATACATATATTATATTTTACCAGATGCCATAGTTACACCCGTTCTTATATTTTTTTTATGCAAACTCATCTACCACAGACATAAAACATATTTGTGCTGTACTACACTTTTTATAAAGATGTATCTACTAACACTTTTAAGCTACAAGGGCCCCAATGAGTATAAGGAAGAATCCGTATGTTATCCAATATATCATATCCTTATTGAGACGTTGCTTATGATATTATTTAATAACGAAAATATTAACAGGGTGATAATGCTCTTGGGACTAGTTGCGCTATTGTCATGTTTTTTTTTATCTGACTACGCTACTAACCCAGCAAGATCTTAACAGCTTCACCGGACTACTATTGTCATGGGATAATCCGGTATATATTCAGTAATCACAGGAAGTGGTAGGGTATTTGTACTAATTTGATCACTACCACCATATACCTGGTGATGCTCCCATCACGTAACACTGTTTTGGGTTGACATGATTCGGAACTATTTAATGTATAAGCTCGCGAGAAGTTTGCAGGTCCGCTATGACAGCAATGGCTTGTGAAATACGTGGTGGACACTGTTGTTTCTGAGTTGATTTATTCTGCAGTGTATACGTTCTTTCTTCTTCTAATGAACACATAACAAACACTAGCTTAACATAGTTATGCCATATTGTATGCCATTTCTCATAAATATAAAGAGCGTAGTTAACAGAACAGCGTACAAACAATATAAAAGGATTTAACGATGATAATAAACGTATTCATTGCGGCTTCCATAGATCGTACATAATGCTATAATTATATAATGTCACGAGCAATTGAAGCGCTGAGCAAATTGCTCCTATTATGTGTTTCCGGCGGGCTTTCGTGGAACAGTTTGAGCTCGGCTGTTGTGACCCCGACCCGCTGTGAACAAGCTCACGCACCGTACCCTATACAGATATCGTGAACCTTTTTTTGTATATATCCAACAATAGAAATTAAAAGCAGTTGCCTGATGTATGTAATCACGTATCACCTCAGAACAGCTGTACCTATATGGCTAAATCTTTTTTTGTTGTGCTTGCAATCATTAGAATAAAGTTTGTATAAAAGAAAATATTTTAAATATTTTACGAAAAATTGAGTAGTCACCGAGTCATAACATGCAAATTGCTTTCTAGGAATTTGTATTGTACAATGGAACAAATTAAATTATTGTAACTACAGCTGCGTTACTATCACTTTCATTTACTCATAATTAATAGATAATAATAGATGAGTCATGTAAATCGATTTAGTTCCTACCGAGTTATAAGCATACTAACAGACGGAGAGACATTGCTTTGATAATATGTAAGATAGGATATTAGTGTTGCTTGGTAAATTTCAAAGATACCGAATCTATGTATTTTCTATCTAGTTTGAATCTTACAAGGCCTTTTTTATATTTGACCTTTTCTAAACAAATAATAGCTTTATCCGCTACTTCGTCTGCATGTTTTTTGACAAATTCGGGTTGAAAAGCAGCCTATCCTTTTTACCAGGCAACCAATATTCAAATTATCTTTGCGATCAGTTCAGCAATTTATTCGTGAAAATCTAGCGAATAGATAGACAAAGAGAATTATATATATAATTTAACTATACTATTTCTATATTACTTATTTTAATATATAACATAAATATGAAATCAACACGGAAATAATAATTACTTTGATAAAATACCAGTACGTAATTAAATCGGCTAGTGTTTTCCCATAATGAAACGTGTTTTTCTTCATATGCAGAGTTTCTTTAATTAATTTTCCTCGAAATAGTTATGAAGTCAATTAATCCTGATCAAGGAATATTATAAATGCATAGAGAATTGTTTAGCATTTTTTTAAATGAATGTTTGTGTTTCTGCCATCTTTAAACTTCAATACCATTTGACCGAGAATCATGAAATCAAACCAAATGTTTAGAATATCTGCGCTGTATCTAAGGACGAAATGGAAGGTATATTCTTATACGAAATATTCTGCAACTTGATTCATATTTTATTTAAAAGACGAGTAAAGAACAACACATTTCTCATGTTGTATACAAAATTAGAGTAATATTCTACTTCTTAAACAGTTTATTCCTTATCTAAAAAAAGATTATTACGATAGATTCATTTAATGTAAAGTTTTAAATACGACGTTTGAATACACTACGCGTTCAGCAATATATGTATTCTTTCCGTGGAGAAATAGGGCAAGCGGTGTGATGCTTATGTTTTTCCCTCTATAAATGATATTATTCCTCTTCACATTAAATATTTTGGTAAGACAATAAACGACGTAGGCGAAGACGCTAGTATCGGCAAATTTTTTAATATTTTGTTGAACGATATCTCGTTTATTTAAATATTCCTATAAAAGGCCAGCTGTTAATAAACACATCAAAAAAGTCTATAAGCAACATGCGTGATATTACAAATTTTACCATTTATATTAATTGATTTCTAAGTATTTACTCAAACAAAGTGCGCAGGAAAGTAAACTTTTTTGTTATTGATGACATACTGGTTGGTTGTAAAAAAAAAAAAGATTATATTTTGTTTTTTCATAAAATTCAAATGACTGCGAATTTGTTTGAATTTAAGTGCGTTTTAATTGCTACGTTTGGGAGTTTTTGGCGGGATCTCAGTCTGTCATGTAGTGGATTTTATATTTTATTCATAATCTTGTGTTATTAGACTCTATATTTTGTAAATTTGGTGGTGTTTTGCGTAATATAGTTAGTTTATTGTGCATAAGTGAAGTGAATGGAAAATAATACCACGGAGCATGAAATTTTGAGATGCCACAAAAACTCCCTGGAAGATTCTAACAAGGGATCCACCATCTTGTTAGAATATTGACTCACACGACGATTAATATTGAAATGATCACACGACGCTTGTAATATTATTGACTACTCGACAATGGCAGTAATAATCTGAAAGATTGATTGCCAAATATAAAGTGAAAAAAAAAGAAAAAAAAATTGCTACGTTTAGTCTTAATTTTATAATTTTACCAACCATTTAAATAAAGTTAGCGACAAAATTAAATTGTTAGATATTCTTTACGTCATGAAGCGACGTCATTTGATGGCAGATGAAATGCAAAGAGCTGTAGGGATGTTGCAAGCGGGAATTAATCAATCTCAGGTATCTCGACATTTTGGCATTCATAGAAGTGTTATTTGTCGTCTTTGGCAGCGCTACATGAGAACCCGCTGAACAGTATCCAGGCCGTAAAAAGAGTACAACCACTCGGCAAGACCGGTACATACAACTGACTGCAAGACGTCAGCCGATGTTAACCGCTCGAGAGATAAGTTTAAGGCTACAAATTTCAAGTGGTGTTGATGTAAGTCCTCAAACTGTGCGAGATCGACTGCATGAGTACGGCCTGCGAGTTCGACACCCAATCAGGTGCCCACCGATACGTCACGGGAATCGCGCTCGTCGATATGAATGGTGCAGAGAACGCATAACATAGACCCAGGAACAATGGGATAAAATTATGTTTTCCGATGAGTCGCGATTCGGGTTTAAGCCTGATACAAGAAGGGTGCGTGTGTATCGTCGGCCCGGAAATACTGAAAGGCTCAGATGCGTTCAGGAAGTTCATCCATACAGCGGCTCAACAGTTATGTTATGGGCGGGTATTATAAAGAACAGGCGAACTGAGCTCGTCTTTGTAAATGGAAACATGAATTCTGAAAATTACATTGAGGATATTCTCAGACCTTATGTCTACCCATTTGCACAAACCTTTAGCTCCGATTTTAGGTTAATGCATGACAATGCGCGTTCACATACAGCTCGGCGAACCAGTGAATACTTTGCAACGGAGAACATTCGGGTATTGCCCTGGCCTGCACAATCGCCAGATCTCAACCCCATTGAGCACGCATGGGACATGCTCCAGAGACGTGTTTTGAAGGACTTGGATGGAGCGAGAACAACCCCACAGCTGAAGGATTTGCTACAATTCCATTGGGAGCGAATACCGCAAGATGACATAAACAGTCTCTCATTAATTCAATGAATAATCGTTGCCGACAAGTTCTGAATAGCAGAGGAGACCATACTTTGTGTTAAATTGTTCTATTCTTTCACAATAAATACATTTTCTTTAGAAATTTCATTTTGTAAAAAAAAAGTTTAGTTTCTTATGTATCTTAGTTTCTACAGTATATTCTAATATTGTTCATTTCTGTTATTAAAAGAACTTATAAAGACAACAGCTGTTATTTTTACATCATAGAACCCTAAAGATATTATTTTAAAAATAAAATACGTTATAATGTGAAGAACCATTCTAAAATTTTAAATTAGTACATGTTGCTTAGACTTTTTTGATGAGTGTATAATCTCTTTCATTTATATCAAAGGATAAAATATTAAGAATACAAAAAATATGTCTGTAGTCAAACGACTCTGTTAGAAACGAAGTCCTTTGATCCTTTATTATACTCTGAATGTAATCCGATAAAGAGATTTAGATTGTTTATATCTCTATATTTTCTTCAAATAGGGAAAGCTTTGTATACCTTCCATACGACTCTCTCTGTCTATGGCTGTGTATCTGCGTATACTTTTAATTTTGATTTATATCATTTTACAATGCAAATAATGTAAAATAAGGAATGAAAATCTAAAGTTTAATTGCATATTCAGAGAAAAAATATTAAACATTTCATATAAAATTTTGAATTACAAATTACTAGCGGGCTCGGTGGGCTTGTACTGCTTTAATTATAAAAAAAAATATCATGAAAATTTAAAACTACCTAAAAAAAGTAAAATTGAATCCTACTGAACAGACACGAATAATTTATCAAAATCTGTGTTTAAGACGAGTTCAGTCAGATACACACGGACAGAAGAATTAAATATATAAAGAAATAAAAATAGTAAATATTAAAAGAATAACAAATAACTTGTAATGAAATGTCTACGTGTTGAGCATTTTGAAACTGAAGAGAGGAACATGGAGAAGGAAAAACCGCATGGAAGGAATAATACTGAGGAGCATAACGCATTTTCCTTAGGCAGCGATTTCTATAAGTCAACTCTTTTATACTTATTAGGCTTCAGCGTGTTGCGATAATCTCAAATATTAAATTATAGTGTGGCTTAAGATGGTGAAAACGCTTAGCTAAAGAGCTCCCAAGTGCAGTTGCTAGAACTCCCCAACAAATGTTTGCCGATAGATTTACAATCCAAAGGTGGTAGCTAGCCAGGCGGACTTAGAGAAAGACAGAACACTATTCTATGGTTCATTACGACGTTTTCTTTTACCAAAAGCTTCGACTAAGTTACAAGGATTAAAATCTACCTTGACGCGTAGTCCAAACACGCTATCAACTAACCCTTCGTTCCTTCAAACGTAGTCATCCTTTTTTATAGTGGAGAAAATTCTACATTAGATACCCTCCCATTGCCGGGGGATAGCGAGTGGGTTATGCCGTATTTCTACCGCTCAAACGAGTTCCGTCCCTAGTCATATGCTCGGGTTATCTATCTATCGAAACTATGTCATTCTGTTCTTTTTTAACGTGGCGAAATCCCATATAGAATACCCACCCTCCCGGGGAAAGAGCTGTTTATGCCTGACTCGCACAGACTAAAACTGCACAGTCTACATCTACCCCAGCGGTTGGTCTGGCATCAGAAACGATGTCTCCTGACCCCGTCCTTGTCAAAAGATGGATGTACACAAGCCGTCTTCTCCATCCGCTGGACTTGTGCAATAGGAAGATGGACATCCTGATCCATCTCCCCTAAACCTAAGGCATCCTACCGTGAGTCGGATTAAGGATAAATTTCGCTCCAAATCATACAGAATTACACTAATTACCATCAAGTAATAACAAACAAAATAAACGAATTTATGGATGAAACCAAAAATTGAGAGCAATCTGACATAAAGGAAATATTTTTCCTCTGACTCTAGCAGAACTGAGCTCTCTCACTTTAGAAATGAATGCAAAACCGCGGACGAATGACGCGCAAGAATACGTCACGTCGCTACCGAAATAGAAAGACTACGTCTTCGTATTTCCCTTTAATCGTAGTCACACATGTGACTGTTGATTTAATTTATTGACTCATTGAATTGAAAATGAATGTATATCCAAGAACTGTTTATGTTTACAAAATAATATTCACCTGTGGAATAGAACCGATATCGTAATAATATATTTTACGAATGCAGAGGTTGAATTCAGTAATGACTATACTCTAGTAAAGAAATGACAATGCTGCATTTGTATACGTAAAAAAGGTGTGTGTTTAAATATAAAACGTTGTAAAACAAGTGTTAGGAGGTGTATAACACGTAGTTACTTTCACTCTTTATTTGGCTAGAGCTTTGGCTTACACTAACGTTTCACATATGAATGCGTAGATAACACCGACATCTTGTCTTTTATAAGCAGAACTATATAATTTACAAGACGAACTATATAAATCAAAGCAATTACCATTTACTTATAATTTCACTACATGTTTTAAGTAACAAGGATATTATTATCGAATAAATTAATACTATCTACGTACATCAATTGTACAATAAATAAAATCATTATTATTTATGTATCTGAAATATGTATGTGTGTAGAGTAGCGATATCTAGCCCTTTATAGGACAAACTATGGAAGTCAAAGCAATTACTATTAATTAACAATTCTGCAAGATTATGCAAGTAATAAATCATTAATATCAATTCCTATTCAGGTCTTGTTGTATAATGTTAATGTGTAAATGTATAATGTTAATGTGTAAAAATAAGTGTAAATGTATCTCTCTTATATGTTAGCGCTTGGCGCTAGTATCAATGCGTATCTATAATATTGTGGCGCTAGTATCTATTGTCTTGAATATGACGAGCGGCACCGGAGGTGGGTAGATAACACAAGGCTATATTAATGCAAAAAAAAATAAGAAGCCAACGTCACCATGTGTTCTCCGGTGGTCATCCATCTATGTACTGACCACGCATGATGTCACGTAACTTTGGTGGTCGAACAAGAACCAGTGTTTCCAACACTTTATACGATACAGTGCTTACTCTCACCACTTTTCATCGCGTAAAAAGATTGCCGATGAGAATTTCAGAGCCTAGTCATAAAAAGTTTCATTTTAATCAAAATTTTCCTACAAACAAATGTATACGGAAAATTACAAACGAACTTTCTATTTTGAAGAACATCGAATTATTAGAATCCAACTCTTAAAATCTACTAATAGTCGTACATTCAGACAAACATATTTTAACGTTTATCGTACGTTATTTGATTATATGAACGCGTATGCATCTATTTTATGTAGGCGGTAGAGCCACGCTGATGCTATAATTGGTTTCAGCATGAATGGGTTGGCTCGTCCGGGATAGTACAGAAAACCGACGTGAATTAACTGTGCTTGTAGAACCACTTCCCTCTCTCTCCCTTCCCCCTCCCCCTTGTCAACTAACACAGGCTGGCAACGTACTTGCGACTCCTCTGGTGTTTCTGGTGCCTATGGACAGTGGTGATTAGTTAACATCAGGTGAAAAACCTGTTCGTTTGCTTCCTATGATATTAAAACAAATTAAACGTTATTTGATCCATCTAAAGTTCAATTACGAACGATTACAAAAAAAAACCAGATACTGAGACGAATCTGAGTAAAATTGTCGTGTCGAAATAGATCACTTTAGCATAAAAACATATTTTATGTATATATACATATGTGTTGTGTATACACGCGTCTCGCATAGCTCCGGATCTCCGGCGCCAAGATTCAAATTGGCTTTGAAAATAAAACCGTTAATTGTTTTTCCGAGAAATTCTATTTATGTTTAGAATCGTCTCGGATTATTTGCGGCTGAAATGCGCCCTTGAGATATTTCATACACGTTTTTTCAGCAATAAATATATACATAATCACGGCCTAGTTTTTATGTTCGCGTATTTCTGTTTTTTTCTCGAATATGTTTAAGAAATATGTATATCATTTTATACAAAAGTTAAATCACAGCTAAGTGGTAGTCTTGACTTTCATAAACACATTTTTAGGGCTTAGATTGAATAATATTTGCCAAAATAAGTAAATGGAAAAATATTTTTTAATTTTGTACAATACTTTGTTCGTAACTTAATACGTTGGTACGTTTAAAAACTTATTCTTATTTGATGGCGAAAAGTTGGTTATTTTTATGTGACGGTTTTTACAAGCGACGGAATAACTTGTTTTATTGAAATGTTAAGTAAGAAATTACTTCTTAATTAGTTGTTTGTTAATTATCATTTCTTACGTGAACTTGGACGTTGAATAATGATTGAGACATCCACATTATAAAAATTGAAAAATTAAGAAATTGTTAACGGAATTGAATGGAAAAAAAAATGAAAATTAATTAAATAAAATTAAAGCCACAAATTACTATTCTCAATTAAGGCTCTTAAAAAGCATTTAAAATCTTATCATTACTAATACTATAAGGAACTTTGTTTAGTTTTTTGTTATTTTTCCGTTATTTTGTGAACCGATCGTAATGAAATTTAGAATAGAGGTAGCCTGGAATCTGGAGAATTACCTAACAATACATAGTAAAATACAGCCTATATTAAATTCTATCAATGACTTTGATCATGTTAGGTTATTATTAGCTTTAATCTAGAATGAAACTCCAAATTTTATTGGAATCGTATAACATGTACTAATTTTACGAAATTTGTATATTCTCATTAATTATTTTTTTAATTCATACCTTTTTATTTTCTAAAGCAATGTTACCTGAAACTTTATCGGTGTTATTACAAAAAAGTTAAACACGTGTTGAACGCTTGCTTTAAAAAGGTTACGTTTTAGATGCACCGGGCTCGAGGAATGTTTCGCTATCTTGCTTATCTGTTGTCTCCCTTTGGTTACATTAGATTAGACTTGCCAAAAAAGGATAACACGAACTTGCCTCGGGCGAGCGCGGTGCATTTCGTACGAAACCTTTTTTAAACCGAGTATTTAACTTTTTTGTAATAACACCGTATTTGTTTAAGAAAGTATGCCAAATAATATGTCGACTAAAAATAACAACGTATTAAATTAGATGCTTACACGTTTTTACACATTTTTACAGTTTTAATTCTTCAGGTCATAAATTCATTCAATTTGTATAAAGAACTACTTAGAAAAATATATTCCATATAAATTTAAATATGTTGTATATATAACTAAATAAGTTCTTCGGTATTTTATTATACAAATTAATTTTTAAATGGAGGCCCTTCGTATATGTTTTAGTCAGTCTCGTTAATTTAAAATACATGTTGTTAATCGGCTAATACTATCAGCTCATAATGAGGAAACCCAAAACCTAAGAAATGGTCTTCTACTACCACTGTATGAGGAAAATTATGGAGTTGGAAATGTCTTTCTGTTTGAAATCGCGAAACTGTCGTAGGCTGGCGTGGCGTGATGATTACGTCCGTACCTCGACTCTGTAAGAGGCATTTGGCATTTTCTTCCTGAGGTTTTAATTGTAAACCTAGTACTTTAGCAGCGATGCATGTTCATACAAACAGACAGACATTTCTAAAAATGATTGAAATGTATTATATTACTTATTTCCAGATACTTGAAACATTTTTTTTTTACGGAAATCGAAATAATATAGACATGTCAGATATAAATTCTTATTATATGTTCAGAAGAAGACAATACACGGTCCAAATTAATTTAGGAGGTTCGGCAGTGGCCAAAAACGATGTATTAAACATTCAAGACACGTTCTGGATAGGTGTTTGGTCGATTGTTTCGCTGGACATTTTTGATCGGCGGAGTACAATTATTAAAGCCCAGGTGTATGTTTTTTTTATTAGATTAATAGGTATATTATTGTACGATGAACGCATTCTTTTGTAAACGATATGAATCATGTTTTATTTTGGATACAGCCGGGTTTACTCGTAATTTCCATCGCGTGAGAATTTGCTCGAATAATCAATTTTGTTCTGTATTTTATAACTCAAGGATATACTTAACAGTAGATATCCGTAATAGTTTATTTGTTTGCAGTACAATGAACTTTATCGTTTGATTTGTTAATGTCGCATACATTGAGCGTTTAGTAACAATATCAAGTTTAAGATATATGGCCCGTATCCCTCCCGTTCGTAGGTTGCAAACAATACGTAACTTTTACCCTACGAGACGTTTTTTATAGGAACACTTTTGAATTATGCCTCGTTCGAATTACTACCGTTAGTAAGCAAAACGATTCGTTTTGTGAATATAGGAATCAGGCGTAAGAAGGCAATGATAATCTTAGAGGTATTTTTAGTTTTTAAGTGCTGCTCCTTTTTTTTTCCCTAAAGACCTAACAAGGTCTTAACGGCTTCATATAGAACTGCTGCATATACTTACCGTTTGCCTGGAATTTTCAATTATAAAATGGTTGTTAGCCAGATGACGTAGTCTCATTACAGGTTTCAGACATACATTGATCGACTTAGTGTTTCTACTATGGCAGCTCTTAGTTATCATTGCTTCAAAATATGTATATTATACTAGTTTCTGTTTGCGGATTCCCTCGCGTTAGTGTAGATTTGACTTATCCCCCTGAAACAGTGCCTACATTTTTTCCTGAATTAAAGAAACTGTATATTCTTTTCTGTAGTCCTCGTATTTAGATAGTAGATACGTTAACGTGAAAAAACCTCGAGCAAAGGTGAATAGAACGTATAATACTTTTATAGGTAGTAAAGTCACGCTGAAGCGATTACTGGTTTCAGCATGAATGGGTCGGCTTACCCGGGGTAATACCACCCGGCCCACAGAAACATCAACGTCAAGTAACAGTGCTTGCATTGTTGCGTTTCGTTAGGTCAGTGAGAGCGTCGGACGCCCACCTCCTCCTTCTCCCTTTCCCTCCCCCTTATCCACCAACGCAGGCTGGCAACGCACTTGCAACTCCTCTGTTTGGTGTTGCTGGTGCCTATGGACGGTGGTAATCGCTTAACATCGGGTGACCCACCTGTTCGTTTGCCTCCTATGATATAAAAAAGAGATAATAAACAACGCAAACTAAGTCGCGGGTATTTGTCAGTCTAGAATAAATTGTATTTGAGTAAGAATATGGTATATAATACCACAAAAACAATTAATAAGTTATGTAATCCAATAAATATGAATTACTGTTCATATAAACTTTTATATAATACATAACAGGAAAAGTAATATATAATATGTGTTTTATGTCATAAAAACTACACATTATAATGACGTGAGAACGACTATACGTTGTAAAGTGCGCTAAATCACGTATGGGTTATTTAAATGAGCATTTTATGTTTATTACGGTTAACAAGTGAGACTATAATACAAATCAAAGGCATGCTCGTTATATAAATGTAGAAATAAAAACGGGTACGCGTTACCCGCATGGTACCAGGAAAGCGGCGATTCTCGCAAACAGCTGGAGTATTGTGCGGCGCGCGCCCTTCGTGGAAACACCGCGCAACGGCTTTCTACGTTACGCTCAGTTCCATACGAACTGGCCGCGGTATGCCTTTTTTATCGTCGTGTTTCCGAGAATACTGGGAGAAAACATTTCTGCCGTTCAATACTCTACGATAATTGATTTCGCTATGCTAAATCTATGCATGAAATACGAATGTAAATCTAATGTAATAAAATACATTTCATTCATTTTTAGAAATATTTGTCTGTCTGTCTGTTTGTATGAACGTGCAACACGGCTAAAAAATACTGCGTTCGTGAAAATTATAAAGTATATTCTAGAGTAACGTTCTGTCTTGGTTTCATTAAAATTGGTTCACTCTATCAAAGTTATTGTAATTTGAATGCTGTCGCAACTTAAGTATGAGAGATGATAGAATAGAATAGAATGGTCTCAATACATTTAGATGATTTTGTCGGTCACTGTTCCCGATTAGGCCTCCCACGGCAGTGGCTCAAGCCTAGGTTCGATCCCTCGGTAGGGAGCCCTTGAGTGGGTTGCTTGCGCGATACGGAGACACACAAATATACATCACTGCTACAACACTACACGATCACCCCCACACACGTGCACGCCTACACGCTTACACATGAAAGTGGAAGGGTTTACTTTTTTCCCTCATCGAACTGAAAAACTCTTAATTTTCCGATAATAAATATATGGAGGAGTTGTTGAGGCGTGTATGCTTGGTACACATATACGTTTCAACAACTCATACATATATGAATAGTTAGCTAGGTTAGCTAAGATAGGTCGCGATTTTGCATGCAACAGGCAACAGCCAAGCCAAGGTGTGCCGTGCACCCTTGAGCTGGTTGAAAAAAATAAAATCGGCTGAGTGCCTTAAGCGCTCGCCTTAGTAGTCCGGTGAAGCTGTTAAGACCTTGCTGGGTCAATAGCGTAGACATTTCGAAAAAAAAAAAGTCGGTCACTGTTTTTTGACATTAGGTTCCACGCGGAAAGAGTCGCGGGTACAGCTAGTATTAAATAAATAAGCACTCGTCAATATTTATTCAGTTTGACTAGTTTTTTATTGGTTAATTTGCTTAGACCGTTTACCTTAAAATGAACATTATATTCGATACTAGCTGTTACCCGCGGCTTCGCACGCGTTTTTTGAATATATTAAATAAATCTAAAATTGTTATTAAAAATTTCAAAAATATTTGTAAGTATGACACGCATATCATCTACAGTAACAGGTAACATGTACATTATATATGTGAATACTAATAGTGTATCGAATGGGATGGGATTTATCATAAGCCACATAGCTGGAACTTGAAACTACTATCTATGTATATCCCTCAGTGCTCACTTACACTATATCAGAAAGTAATAACAATATATCTATACATTATCGAACAATATGCGTTAAAAATCTTTTATTATATAGATATAATATGTCCATATTGTTGATATAATCAAGTTCTTAATATACATTACTATAATTTATATCACATATAAACATATGACTTTCAATTATATTTATTCTTGGAGTCCAGTACAATGTACGTCACACGTGCATGTTTACAGTGAACAACATATTTTTGGTCAATTTCACACATACAAATGCACGGATAACAGTTCATCACAACATAGTGTCAACAAAGTCGTGTTCCACATATGTCTGTTCGCGATAAGATCAAAAACGTATCTTCAGCCCGTTTTTACCAATATATAAAATGATTCTTGGGTAATGTTTAGGTATAGTTTGTCTTATTATCAGGGCAGGTATCGTCTGCTGAACCCGCTAGCTTAAAATAAAATAGCTAATTAGTTAGTTATTTGCCCGTAAAATTCCCGTTCAAATAGTACTTGTAGTCCGTTGAAGCTGTTAAGACTGCTAGGTTAATAGCGTAGTCATTTCTAAGAAAAAAAAACCGTTCAAATAGCTCCAACCATTTCGAAATCCGGAACAAATAAACAAACAGACATATCGACTAAATTAAAAAAAATGTTGATTTGTAGCACCGCAGATATATATATCCATCAAAAAGAATTAGTTTTAATATTATATACACACACTTTATTCTTATAATACGTAATATATCACAAACCAAAAATTGTGAACAAAACTAACGTAGAATAAAATTTTTGAGGAGTTTTTGGAGGGATTTCAGTCTCTCATGTAGGGGATTTTATATTTTATTCATAATCTTGTGTTATTTGACTCTATATTGTGTTAAATTGGCGTTTTATGTAATATGGTTTGTTTATTGTGCATAAGTGAAATGAATGAAAAATAGTACCACGGAGCATGTATTCTAGGTCTAGGGTCTTGAAAATTAAGAAGAAAAAAATTTACGAAATATTATATAGAAGATTTGATTATTAATGTTTATTCTATTTATAAACAAGCTTTTACTTTCTGCTTTGCTAACATTAATGTAGATTTGATCTATCCTTACGGAATAGTGCATATTTCTGGATGAAGGTAGAGCTATATACTTTTATAGCTTTTCTTATTTTATATTCCACAGAAAATGTATGTATAATGTTTGTAGTCCGGTGAAGATTTTTTGTTTTTAGAAATGAGAAAGCTGTTGACCTGGAAAAGTCTTTACAGCTTCACCGAACTATTGAGGCGAGCGCTGAAGGCATTCAGCCAATTTGGGATGTTTGGACGACTAACTCAAGCGTGCACGGCACACCTCTGCTTGGGATGTCGCCTGTTTTGTGCAAAAATCGCGACCTATCTGAGCTAAGCTAAGCTACTACTACTACTATCTAGATATATGTAAATAAGTTATTGAAACATGCATGTGTACCAAGCATGCGTGCCTCAACAACTCCTATATGTATTTTGTATCGGATAAATTCCTCTTAACTATATAGGATAGGATAGGATTAGGAAAAATAACTCATTGTCGTTTATTTCTCTGAAAACAGTGTGTACGCGTGTAGACGTGCACGTGTGTATAGGTGACGTGTGTGATATTGTAGCAGTGATGTAAAGTTTTGTGTCACTGTATCGCGTGAGCAGCGTACTCAAGGGTTCCACGCCAAGGGAACGAACCTAGGCTTGAGCCGCTGCCGAGGGGGGCCTAATCTGGTGTGCAGGAGCGAAATTTAGCCCCAGACCACGGCGGCGTGATCTGTGATCACGCGCGCGTGGGCGTGAACACATTCTGTTTGAAGAGTCTGGTGTAGCTGTTAAGGCCTAGCAAGGCCAATAGCAGAGTCAGTTCGAAAAAAATGTATAATGTAACAGTGACCGCTTAAGTGACCGTCGTGAGAGTGGTACAGGCAAACTCACTCTCATATGCATAATATTAGTAAGGGCTAATACATAAGTCTAAAATATTTGTGTAGGCACAATAATACATCAGTTATAAAATGAGAAATAACATACAGTTTTGACTTATCCTTCTACATCAGAAGTATGAAATCTTTTTATCCGATTATCTGTTTGTACTTTGTACAAAGCACAAAGGATGTCCTCTTTGTTAAACTAAGAAGCTGGGTAAACCTTTTACAAAGATTTCCAGTTCAATTGTATTCACATAATATGAAACAGTCTGGTTATTGCGAAGGCTTAAATATGTATATATCTTTAATACAATAGATGAACCAGCACAGCTAAGATCTGTTTATGCATATAGTTCACTAGCTGACACGTGTCTACTTCGTTGGGCGTCCATCGTTAAGGCAGCGTTCAAAAGAAACGTTTTCGTTCGACGGTTTTTTCCGAGTTACTTTGCAGAGCCGACTACCATAAAAAAGTCTTTCCATTTTTCAGATTAACATATAGCCTATGACACTTACAAATAACGTGGTTTTCTATTGGTAAAAAAAAAATCAAAATCGGTTTCGTAGATCCAGATATTACCTCCTACAATCTCGCGAACTTTATTTACCTCTTTATAATATTAATACATAGGTATACATAATGCGTTCAAAGAAACATGTCCAATAAAGTAGATTGGTTCTCATTTGCATTTGCCGCATTTTAAAAACTACTGAACAGATTTTCTAGTAGTAGATCCATAAGGTGTTTTTTTTATTAAAAGCACGGGACAACGACCTCCAGGCTCGCTAGTTTTTGATAAAATGAATAAACTAAACATTTTTTTTCTTGCTTTCTTCATTTCTGTATTTATCCATTCTCTAAAGAGATATCTAAGAAGTTTGAATTTAATTTTCGGCTACATTATTACCTATCTTTATTGCTGGACTGTAATAGCATCAGATGAAGTTCCGCCATTTTACAACTTAAGAAAGGAAAAATATATCGGACTAAATTCCAAGAATCTATTAATCACACGTCTATCTTTAAAGGTGTCACAAGCTCCTGTTATTGATAAATATGATTATCAAATATGATAAATGAATCGATTCTCAATTGTATTACAGTGGATTATTTTACTGATAAATTAATTATGTAAATACGTCATCAATAGCAGTCGTTCGTCATTATCTTCTATTCGTTTTGGTATAAAACTCGAAAACATGGATCATAAATCCAAATATATAAAAATCCAGTCTCATGATTTTTATCCACGTTGAACTCCAAAACCACTCAATCTTTCTGCATGAATGTTGGCGTTTACATATAATCTGTTCCAACTTGAGAGATAGGATAATTTATATTTAGATTAATAACCTCAATATTATTTCACTACAAATTAAAAGTTTGTCAATGTTGATTATTGTTATTAATTGTAAGTTTCATCAGTCTCCAAAAGACGGTGCTTTAAAGTAGTTTGTTGACAAAAAACTGTAGGGCCTACTGTTATAGATATCTCATAGATAGCGCCATGTTTTAATTTGAATTCGATATGTAATAACTGAACCACAGCAGCGCTTCCAAGGGTCAGCTATACATAGATATTCCTATAGTGAGACTATAAATAAATCAATACTTCAAATATTCATAACAAAATTAACAGAGTGTGGCTGTAATCTAAATTGAAAATGATTGTACCCTACATTTAAGAATTTATTTGCAACTTATCATCATGTATGCTCACGAGCCACAAGCCTATAACATAATAAAAAGGTGAAATGATGAAGGCTTAATCACCGGTCTGAATTCATCACGATCGCACCACCGTTTGATAAAATTTCCCGGTTTAGGCGCCAGATAAACATTATCTCTTGCTAATAGCCTTATCATACATGACACACGAATATGTTTGGAAATTAATTCAACGTATCGTGCATTAAATTTGATCTGAAAGCATAATAAAACAATTAGTTATCTTGACAGTCCATGTAAAAGACAAAGCGCATGTGTCTTTTGTGATTTGTTTGCTTAGTGCGTTAAGGGAGATCATCTGTAAGTCGATACCATTACAAAACAGTTTTCGAAAGAACACTTCAAACTGTAGTTATCAGATTGCTTCCATGTAACCAGGGGGCCTAGCAAAATTGCTTATCTACAATCACTAACACAAATAGAAAACGGAAAAATGTATGGAGATGACATATCTGAACGCTATATCGCGTGATTATCACGTGATAAAATCACGTGATATAGTGTTCAGATATGTCATCTCCATACATTTTTCCGTTTTCTATTTGTGTTCGTGATGTGATAAACACGTGATATAGTGTTCAGATATGTCATCTCCATACGTTTTTCTGTTTTCTATTTGTGTTAGTGATTGTAGATAAGCAACTTGGCTAGGCTCCCTGGATACTCAATGCGATCCATAGCTAATTAACTTTTTATAACGATGTCTGAACAGTTCGCCGCCAATATATGGACAAGGTTTTACAGAAATGACATTAAACCATACTCCTGTCCTCATTTATTTTATTTCATTTTTGGCAACTAGTAAAGTACTAATATTGTCAAGTAGGTAATGATAAGTTTCTTGCGATCTTGTAGTCCGGTGAAACTGTGAAGGCCTAGCAAGGCCTATACCGTAGTCAGTTCGAAAAAAAAAATCTTGCGATCAATTCAATGATCTAACAAGATAATGGCCGTCTTGTTAAAACTTTCCAGGAAGTTTTTGTGGCAAGTCAGAATCCATATTCCTTAGTATTATTTCCGATCCTCTTCATCTGTGCACAATAACCAAACTATATTACGTAAAACTACCATTATAATAAATTTATATTATAAAAATAAATTTTGACGAAAACTTAAACGTCTAAAAAAGTATCGTTGTAGGCTTAAAACAGAAAATGAATAAATATTAATAAGCACGCCAATCCTCGATGAGTGTACTGTATAACCAAAGCGACTGAATATTTGCGCAAGAGTATTGAGAACCATATTACGAGAAGGTATATCTTCCTCAACATTTAATAAATATGTTGAAAGCGTTACTGGGAAAATGTCGATGCATTTATCAACGTTAATGACCGTTTAAAATTTCTTCGCGCTAACTCGCTACTCGTTATTTACTTTTTTAGTTCAATACTGTGTCGCTTTAGTTACATGGAAGCGGTGTCGAGAATTTAGTTTAAACAACCATACACGCTAGAGGAACACTTCGAAAATTGACATTTTGATAATTTCCCCAATATTTTTGTTAGAGTTTTTTAAGAAAGCGGAGATACTATTATTATATTACTATTATAGATATACGAAAGTAAACTGCGTCCCATAGAATAAGGTATGATTTTGAGTGAGACTAATATGAAATACTCTCTCTTTCACACCTAGCGGTTGCTAATTGATGCTTGACTGTAAGTACGTTGCCACCGGACAATTATTGAAAATGGTTATAATAATGACAGTTAGCAGGGGTTTTGGCGGGATCTTAGTCTATTACCAGTGGATAAAGTGATTCATGAGGAAGGTTTTGATATATAACTTGCCAAGGTTTTTTTTTATTATCAGATGAATTCTGAGTTGGCACAAAAACTCCTTGGGAACTTTTGACAAGAGAGCCACCATCTTCTCAGAACATCGAAATTATCCCAAGACGTTTATAATATTATTGCATACTCGACAATGGCAGTAATAATCTAGAAGATTAGTTGCCAAAGACAAAATAAAAAAGTCCGTTAACAAATAATCGATAGCACAATAATTATTTTGATAATTCGTTATAAATAATCCATACAAATAAATAAACTTGAAGTGTATATGATATCTAAATTACCGCTCTTTACTAATGTGTATGAAAGTATATCCGGTAACTATAAGAAATAAACAAATACATTTTAATTTTTTTTGTCTTTCTGTCAGTTTATTCCGGCTATTCTCCGGAACCGTTGGACCGATTTCTACGGGACGTTCTCTAACAGATAGCTGACTTTATAGGTGATGCTTACGCTTTTAGAAACAGAAGTAGAGATCGGTGTAATAGCGAAAACATAATCCTCGATACAATCGCATACGGCTGCTAGTCCTTTATAAATTGAGTAAAAATAATGCATGTCATTACTAGTATTTTGTACCTCTTTCTATGTACAATGCATTACCATTCTTTAATTAAAGAATTATAGTATACTATTGATAATCACACAGTGTAAATTACACCTTATGTTTTATTCAATTCTATAATTTAAACGTCAATATTAAATATAAGTGAAATCTATTCAAAAT
Organism: Antheraea mylitta; assembly: GCA_014332785.1. Lineage (NCBI taxonomy): Eukaryota > Metazoa > Arthropoda > Insecta > Lepidoptera > Saturniidae > Antheraea > Antheraea mylitta. The sequence goes on from JACEII010000009.1 coordinate 3,361,604, forward strand.
TAATTTCCTTATCACTACTTAACATCTTTAACAATTTTACAGCATTTATGATTACCTACTTCTTTTAAAAATGGCCAAAACCCACATAATAAGTCTCAACTAAGTTTAAAAAAGTCCTATCACCCGAATGTAATTTCGGGTATTATCATAAACCGTTTGAGTTACTGCAAGATAATTTACGTATGTTGTTCATAATATAATATATACGAATGTTGGCGAAGTAGCGAGTTGATATTAATATTATGTTATAATGAGAGGATAGTCGTTTTAATTTTAGATATGCTTTAAAGCAAATTTATCGACACTTGACATTTCGCCGCTAAAACGACGAAAAATATGAATATTCGATGAATGTCCGATAAAAAGATAGCAACCAGGATCTCTATTTTAAGGGGCTTCTACACTCGCACGGTTTGTTTCTAAATAAATATTCAATATAGTAATACTACATAATTACGTAATAGCTACATTAAAAATATATCTATACTAATAATATAAAGAGGTAAAGTTTGTGAGTCTGTGACGTTGTGACGTTGTAGGGGGTGATCTCAAGAACTACTGGTCTGATTGGAATAATTCTTTCAGTGTTATATAGCTCATTCATCGAGAATGGTTATAGGCTATATATCATTACGCTAAGACCAATAGGAGCGAAGCACAGATGAAAAATGTTTCAATATCTGGATGTTTTTTTCCTTTTGAGAACATCTGCTGCGTATTAGTGTATATATTCCACGCGAAAGAAGTCACGGGCAGAGGCTAGTTATATATATATAATGTTACCGTTGTGTGTACCTTGTTTTACTGTTAGGCTGAAGGTAGCGACGAAGAGGCGAGTCTTCGCGCTGATTGGTGGGGATTCGCTCCTACATATATTCACTTTTTATGACTCTTAGCGTTCTTCTACAATCTCACTTCATGCTAAGTTATGATATGGCCCAAGATAGTAATATGCTAATCTTTTAAGTACCGGTTCTCAAATCCAGTTGCTACTGAACAAATGTGTAGATGCTAGGCGGTAAAAGTTGAGTGTGGTAGCCAAGGCGAGCATTATAAACAGATTACCTACTGTGTTATCTTCACAATGATTTTCTTTACTTAACAACTATTTTTTTATTGCATATAGGAGACAAATGAACATTCGGGTCACCTGTTGTTAAGTGATCACCGCCGTCAATAGCCACTAGCAACCTCAGAGGAGTCGCAAGTGCGTTTCCAGCTTGAGTTTCGGGGAATGGGAGACAAAGAAAATGGGGAAGAGGGAGGAGAGGGAAGAGGAGGGGAGATGGGTCTCCAGCGCTCTCACTGAGTGAACGAAACGCAACAATGCAAGCACTGTTACTTCACGTCGGTTTTCTGTGAGAGGGTGCTGCTACCCTGGACGAGCCGACC
>JACEII010000009.1:3363395-3393983 GCA_014332785.1 Antheraea mylitta
AGCTGTTAAGACCTTGCTGGGTCAATAGCGTAGTCATTTCGAAAAAAAAAGATTATAACTTTTGAAATTGATATTTTTAATGTCACCTGGAGGGTAAGTATTCTAAAATTTACGTGTGACCAACTTTTGTGCACATAAGAACTACCTTTTATTTTAAAATTGTGTCGCGATCGACCTATTTCTTAGGTAAGAAGTGGGACGTTTAAAATGTGCTTTTATACCGACGAGCACTCTTGCGAGTTCCATGATTTATGGGTAAATAAGCAACATACATGAATATTTATTTAATGGGTTAAAAACTCATGTCGAAGGGAATTAAAACAACATGAGTCATTATTAATAATATTTATTCATTCAAACTGTTTAAATTTAAATTAAGAGGAAACTTGAGTCTGCATTTCTTTTACTAATGCATCATAATTTGGAGTATATCCTGACAAAGACAATATCAATGAGTGCTCAGTATGAGAATCTGTCAGGACAGAACGGTGTTTAGATTTAGTCAATTTTAAATATGCGAACGTCTCCCTGCTCGAAGCATGAGCTGCGTACATGTTTGTTCCTGTTAATTCCTGCATTAAGTACTAGAAACATTTGGCATTGAATTCGTCCACTCGAGGAACTTGCGAGTGATCGGATCGACCAAAATTGGTCGAGCGATCGACCAGTCGATCGACCTGTTGACTCCCTTCTCTCAATAATAGAGATATCAAATTTTACTCCAAAGTATTTTCTTTATTTATGAAAAGAAATAATATTGCGTTCAAAGATTTTCGTAAATTCTCTTGCTTCGCCCCGGAATCGAACCGACCAAAATCTGTATACATTACACCCTGTAATTTTATTGCATCTATCGTTAGAATCAATGACAAGGATGAAATCTATCTAACATACTTAGTAAATTTAATGAAAGAAAAACCATGAAATCTGCAATTATTGGCAAGAAGTGTGTGTGTGTACTTATGTACACGCGTTAGAAGTTATACTTTTTTGGCGTAACAAGATAAATATCTTTTTAAAAATTTTATTTTCTACCTTTCTTTCGTTTGTAGAAAAAACGACACTTACAATAGAAAAAAGGTATTTAATACAAAGAAATACAAACAACAAATACAAAAAAAAAACAAAATGTTGACTATAGCTAACTTCAGGGTGTCGGTTTTCCGTGACGGTGTGCGCGCGCATCGTAAAATTTACTCTCATCATTTTTCCCTAACGCGGCAAAAGAAGTGTAAATGATAAACTAATTATTTGTTCGAAATGGGCTCCATCTTCTTTCACAAATTCATACACAAATTTATTCTTTTAAGAAATTCATTTCTACTAATCTTATAACGTTTTGTGGTAAATATTATAAATCGTATTCTGAACTACGTCTCTCAACTCGTTTACACTCGCATAAGATTTAATGTAAATTTCATTTTTTACATTCTTACCTTATGGAATACAGGATACCATAAGATGTATTCGTGTCTTACCTTCTTTATTTTTCTGCTGTCGTATTCCTATTGTATACAGTGCAATGAATCATCATTGCGTCATTAGGGAAAGCCAGGTTATTTATATTACTTTTTATGAGGATATAAATTTAATACAGAGTTATCTTTAAGTGTCATAAGGATATTTATTGAATAAAGTTTTCCTTAGGGTAATTATACTAAATTAACCCGCGGATTATCCAATTTAGACAACAGTGAGGAAACAAATGACTATCGATTCTCTTCGAAGACAATGACGTCATCCAACAATACACGTAATATCCCGTGATGTGTGTAGGTATTATCTAAACATTTTGTTGAGAGTTTTTTGGAGAGTTTTTGGCGGGATCTTTGTCTGTCATGTAGTGGATTTTATATTTTATTCATAATCTTGTGTTATTTGACTCTATATTTTGTAAATTTGGTGGTATTTTACTCAATATAGTTAGTTTATTGTGCATAAGTGAAGTGGAATGGAAAATAATACCACGGAGCATGAAATTCTGAGATGCCACAAAAACTCCCTAGCAGGTTCTATCAAGGGATCCACCATCTTGACTTGAATATTGACTCACACGACGCTTAATATTGAAGTGATCGCACGACTCTTGTAATATTATTGACTACGCGACAATGGCAGTAATAATCTGAAAGATTGATTGCCAAAAACAAAGTGAAAACAAAACATTATGTTGTGTATACACCGTTTTTTTGGGAATCTTTTAGGCCGTTTTCAATATAACTGTAGTTCTAACTTGTGCATAATATCGTCGTGTTTAATGCAAGCAAAATTAAAAAAAAAATTGGTATCTATAATTAATGAATCTTTCTTATCATTAAGCTGTCTCAACGTTTATTATTAACTAGCTGTTACCCGTGGCTTCGCATGCGTTTTTTGAATATATTAAATAAGTTTAAAATTGTTATTAGATGTGTAAATAACAATAATACTCTTTCAAAAATATTTGTAAATATGATAAGCACATCATCTACAGTAACAGGTAACATGTACATTATATATGTGAATACTAATAGTGTATCGAATGGGATGAGATTTATCATAAGCCACATAGCTGGAACTTTAAACTACTATCTATGTATCACCCTCAGTGCTCATTTACACTATATAAGAAAGTAATGAAAATATTAAGCTATACGTTATCGAACAATATGTGTTAAATCTTTTATTATATAGATATAATATGTCCATATTGTTGATATAATCAAGCTATTAATATATCTTGCTATAATTTAAATAACATATAAACATATGACTTTCAATTGTATTTATTCTTGGAGTCCAGTACAATGTACGTCACACGCGCATGTTTACAGTGAACAACATATTTTTGGTCAATTTCACACATACGAATACACAGATAACAGTTCATCACAACATAGTTATTTGCCCGTAAAATTTCCGTTCAAATATTACTTGTAGTCCGTTGAAGCTGTTAAGACCTTGCTAGGACAATAGCGTAGTCATTTCCAAAAAAAAAACCGTTCAAATAGGTCCAGCCGTTTTGGAGATTACCCGGAACAAATAAACAAACAGACATATCGACAGAATTAAAAAAAAAATGTTGTTATTTGTAGCACCGCAGACATATGTGATCATCATTAAATATTTATTTTAATATTATATACACACACTTTATTCTTATAATACGTAATATATCGCAAACCAAAAATTGGGAACAAAACTAACGTAGAATAAACTCTTTGAGGAGTTTTTGGCGGGATTTCAGTTTGTCATGTAGGGGATTTTATATTTTATTCATAATCTTGTGTTATTTGACTCTATATTGTATTAAATTCATGGCGTTTTATGTAGTATGATTTGTTTATTGTGCATAAGTGAAATGAATGAAAAATAATACCATGGAGCATGTATTCTGGGGTCTTAAAAATTAAGAATATAAAAATTTACGAAATATTATATAGAAGATTTAGCGCTTATACCTTTACATTAACTTAGACATAGAAGAAAACTGGGTAGAGAATACATAAGAACTACCTATATTGACAACTTCAGAATTGGCAGTATGGATTAATTCCTTCGCCTGCATTGATGGACGTATATTATTACTACTAACCTTTTAGAACAGCAGCACAAAATAGACTTTAAAAATGTTTGCGATAGCAACGTACTACGTATAATGAAAAATCGGAATTAAAAATAACATAGAATAAACTTTTGAACAGGAACACAAAATAAACCCTGATAATATTTCCTATAGAATGTTATCATGTTACCATGGCAACGCATATAATACTGACACTGACACGCAGCGGATGCTCTAAAAGTAGCCCAATTTTGAGACATTCTTCATTAGTGCTCCGCTCCTATTGGCTTTATCATGATGATATGGATGTATAGCCATCCTCGATAAATGAGCTATCTAGCACTAAAATAAACTTTCAAATCGGACCGGTAGTTCTTGAGATTAGCACGTTCAACCAAACAAACAAACAAACAAACTCTTCAGCTTTATAATATTAGTATAGATAAAGTTAGTCAGGTCGCGAATTGCACGAAATAGACAACAGCCCAAGCCGAGGTGCGCCGTACACCCTTGAGCTAGTTGTCAAAATAAAATCGGTTGAGTGCCTTAAGCGCTCGCTTTAGTAGTCCGGTGAAGCTGTTAAAGCCCTGCTAGGCATTGACTGCTACGCTATTGAGCGTAGTCAGTTCGAGAAAAAAAAAGATGAATTTACGAAATATAGAACACAAGGAAAATTGACTTTTTTAGAATCTAATATTGTTTCATCGATATAAAAGAAAAAATGATAATTACGAACTAAAAATGGCTACGTATTTATTTGTATGAGAATTGAAACTCTTTTACAGAAATAGATTGTATATAATTGCCAGAAAAAAAGCAATTAAATTTGGTATTAAGTTAATTACATGAAAAAATTTCAATTATATTCTACTAGAAACCGCGTTAATTACGATACATAACATAATGTAATTAAAACATTGTCTTCAACCAACAACTTGAACATAACTTTCGATTAATTATACAATTTTTAGAAACATTATATTAGTTCCGGAGGTTACCTCATTTCTTCATAACTGTAGATAATGCCACGATAATTGTAATTTAATTATCCATGATCATTGCTGATAGCATGACTTCTTAGTATAGTCATATATTCTTTTGGATAGCAAAAAAAAATATTTTACCTCGACTATAATAAGACAATAGATTATTACAATCCAGTACATAAAACTGTTTTTTTTTTTTTAACACAGTGGTATCCGCCGCAAACTATGAACCCGTACGTAACGCTGTGCGTTATTAAAGCCGTCCGCGACACATTTTTACCGACCCTCCTGATTTAATCACGTCAGCGAACGATCAGTACCAGTCTGTCCCTCGAAACAGAGCGTGTTCACGCCCGCATAACCACAGATCACGCCGCCGTGGTCTGGGGGTTAATTTCGCTCCCGCACACCCGATTAGGCCTCCCACGGCAGCGGCTCAAGCCTAGGTTTGATCCCTCGGTAGGGAGCCCTTGAGTGCGTTGCTTGGGCGATACGGTGACACACAAATATACATCACTGCTACAACACTACACGATCACCCCCACACATGTGCATGCCTACGCGCTTACACATGAAAGGGGAAGGGTTTACTTTTTTCTCTTATCGAACTGAAAAACTCAATTTTCCGATAATAAATATATGGAGGAGTTGTTGAGGTGTGTATGCTTGGTACACATATACGTTTCAACAACTCATACATATATGAATATTTAACTAGGTTAGCTAAGATAGGTTGCGATTTTGCATGCAACAGGCAACAGCCAAGCCGAGGTGTGCCGTGCACCCTTGAGCTGGTTGCCAAAATAAAATCGGCTGAGTGCCTTAAGCGCTCGCCTTAGTAGTCCGGTGAAGCTGTTAAGACCTTGCTGGGTCAATAGCGTAGTAATTTCGACAAAAAAAATTAACATATAATTGAAAATGTATCGGTTACATCTCCTGTTCATTCATAACGTTATTATTTTGTTCCCATGAGATTTTACGTTTTTACCTGTTCTAAATAAAGTAAAATTCCTTAACATTTTGAAATTACGTTGTACTAATACGGTAGTATATGTTTAGTATTTAATACACGTGTATGGTTGAAATATGAAAATATGTAGTACATTGACACTAATTCAGAAATTAGTTTGTATTTTGTTAAACCCAAAAAACCTGATGTTATTACAAAAAAGTTAAATACGTACTAAAACTTGTTTTAAAAAGGTTACGTTTTAAAAACACCGCGCTCGCTGAACGTTCGCCATCTTGCTCTTTTGTCTCGCTTTGTTTAGGTTAGGTTATTTAATTTGAGACAGCTTCTTTTTTTTACATGCTAATATGAAGCTAATAAAAATAGCTTCACCTGTATGTTTCTTTGTTTGTAACAGACTCCTTTGGGCGCGATTTTGACCTACTTTAAACAGTCAGATTTCATTCAAACTTTGTAGAGATATCGAGAACAGAAGATAATGCACTAATTTGATAAAATTATTCAGTTTGCAAAATAAGAAAGCGTGTTTATTAGATATTTTTTTTACTATTATTTGTTTTACTCTCCATTTTCTATCGTCGTATCTTAGAGGCTTCAGTCTGCTGGAGCGTATTTATTCTTTCTTCTACAACTTACTAATACCTGCGTTGTCCGTTTTTTATTATTTTAACATTATATTTTATTTTAAAAATTGAAAGCAATATTTTACTTTGCTTGCAAAATTGCTATGGTAATAACATTGTCGATTCATTTTACCTCATCTCTGCATGTGTATCACACTGCTTGCCCACTTCACACACTGCTGATCGAGTATGACTTAAAAGCTTAATAACTTTTTATTAAACGAAGCCATCGTCAAAATTATTTTCTTAGATAAAGGCCAGTATCTAACATGTGATCGAAATCTATCCCGTAGATGTTTGCATGACAGACATATATCATTTTATTTATATAGATATCAAAAATAAATCAATGCCTATAACTATACGTCGAAGCTACAATGTTAATGGTGTATGCCATTATATATGCCAGATGTTAGGTTAGTCGCTTGCATCATTCAAATGGTACATCATGGTCACATTTAATATATAAAATAATAATATCAAAACAAATACTAACAAGCAACCAAGAAAACTTAAAGGTTGTTCTACAACTTTTAAAAGTATGTAAAGTAAAGGGCGCTTTTCAAGGTTATTCATTGCGTAACTGCTTATTGTCGGAATGACGTACGGTCCAACAATGGGAAGCGGGGTGTGGGACGCGGGCCGGACTGCGCGGCATAGGGGAGGCGCACGTGACTCACCACACTTCTTGCGTAAATCATCTGATGTTGTGTGAAGATCAGATTTACTTTTCTCGGGATAATTAAGTCAAATACTAAGCACCTTTTTTATTTAGAACCAGAAATGACTAGTGATTGTCCTGTAAAAATATTGCTGGTGTCTAACCAAACACCCAGTATACATTTTTATTAATTATGAGGAGCACGTTCGCGAGTTATTAAAAAACTGCACTTTTAATGAATTAATTAATTAATTGAACTTATACTAACTTTAAAACTAAAAGGTGTCTATCGCTCGAGGTATCAGGCAATACTTAAACCTATTAAAACCTATTCTAGAACCTAACCTAAGAGTACTGTTTGAAGTCTCAACGAATAGTGCCTTCAAATTTGATTCATTGTACCAGACGGGTCTCACGATCCAACGTTGGTAACGAGACCCCAATTCCTCGCACTTGTCACCTTATACTGCAAGAAGCGGATGTGTCGCAAAGATTACAAGTAAACGTTGAATTATGTCGCAACTTGGTTGTTTCCGTGTGCTGTGATGGCGTAATATATTCATAAATATTTTGTAAAACACGACATAAGGAAAAGGAAATCGTTAGACGAAAACATTGAATGAGATTCATAATTCCAGAACGTTACTCACCTCATGCCACGTGTGCGTGATAAAGCAACGAGTCTCGCATCTCAACGTGACGGACTGGTTATGTGATAAAACCGCATTTCAACTCCATTCACTGAGATTTTATGGAACGTACTCAGCCAAGATGGGGGATTCGCCTCACTTAGTTCGGACGCTATAAGAAGTGTTTTTTCCTAAGGAAAATATGAACCTTCACACAGAATGGAGTTGATAGCATTAAATGAAAATTAAGGTCGATACAATTTACTAACTTCTGTTAGCGACTTCGTCCAAGTGGATTAGTTACTTTGGGCTAACGATGACATGCAGCGGAAACTCTCAGAAGGAAAAAAAAAACGATTTTGTAAGACTCTTCTTTGTTGCTTCGCTCCTATTGGCCTTAGCGTGATGACATATAGCTATAAATGAGCTATCTAACACTGAAAGAGTTTCTCAAATCAGACTAGTATTTCCTGATATTATCGCGTTCAAGTAAAGAAACTCGACAGATTTATAATATTAGTATAGATATTAGGCAAAATTACTATATAATTCTTATTTATACATTAACATAAAATGAACTTCTTATAATGAAATAAAATATTTAATAACTCATTCCAGTTATCAGTGACTGAACCACCGACAATAGCACGTGACGTCACAACTTTTGAAATACTACTTTTATGTTACACTTACCGTATATTCGTACAGAAGAGATATAGTGAACTTCTATAGTAGTGTGGCGTCATTCTTATGACAAGACACATAAATATTGTAACGGGATATAAAAAATAATCTTGAAAACATTTATTCAATAATAATATAATATGTGAAATATTTTATTTAGATATAACTTCTGTTATAAATTATTTTGAAAAAGTGTTCTCGGATTTTAAGAACACTGTAATGTGTGTTTGGTGATCATGCCAAACCTTTGCAAAAGTCATTGTCTAATATTTGTTACAATTGTATAGGCTTCTGTTTATATACGTATCATTGCGATAAAAACCAAACTTGATGTGCCTTCTTAATACAACACTGGAAAATTACATTCAGTAAACGTAAAAACGCGTCTTCGGACCTGCGTAATCTCAGAATAAGATATTCAAAAATGTTTACATAACGTTATTTCACAGTGAATGAAGTTGTACGTTGACTACATATATAAATCAAATTGAAGTGTTTCAAGTGTCTATGGACGATAGTGATCACTTAACATCAGGTGACCCAACTGTTCAATTGGCTCGTATGATTAAAAAAAAAAAAAAAAAATCGTAGACCGCGTCGTCATTTAATATCAGATGAAATTGTGGTCAAACGATAAAATCTAAAATATAAAAAACTTGGGCTGTTGAATACAATAACGCGAATTGAACTAACCTAAATATGCGAGCTGATTTAACCAGACACGTATTCTTTTCCGTCCGATTATGACGTACAGTTGTCCGATCTTAGCACACGCACAACACGCTTACACGCTGTTTTTCTTTTTCAGAGAAATAAACGACAGAGAGTTCTACCCTTATTTTTCACTATCCTATCCTATATAGTTCAGAGGAATTTTTCCGACACAAAATACATATAGGAGTTGTTGAGGCGCGCATGCTTGGTACACATGCATGTTTTAATAACTCATATACGTATATCTAGATAGCTTAGCTTAGGTTTGCTCAAATAGATCGCGATTTTTGCACAAAATAGGCGATAGCCCAAACCGAGGTATGCCGTGCACCCTTGAGTTAGTCGCCTAAACATCTCAAATCGGCTGAGTGTCTTCAGCGCTCGCCTCAATAGTTTGGTGAAGCTGTAAAGACCTTTCCAGGTCAACAGCGTTTACAATTAAAAAAAAAACCTATTCTTTAGTGAGACATATATATACATTGATATGTGTCGTAAGAAGGCGTAGACGTATTTCGAGTCCGACAATATTGTCTAACCAAAAAAAAGTCCCTCTGAGTGTACACATATCTTGGGTGCAGTCTCGTATATGCAATGAACTACTGAACGCAGCATCATTGCATCATGCTAAGAGCTAGCTAGAAGGCTCCACTAAGGGGAAATGTTCTTTCTCTAACGAAGCTTCTATTTCCATCCCTTCTATATGACAATTATTGATTTTCTATACAAAGTTAGATCTTAAAATTTCATTAATCATTGTACTCAACGAAAATTCATGTCAAAAGATTAAGACAGATTTTCTAGGATTGCTCTGATGAACAGTTAACATTGCATTGGTATTTATATGCCATTAAACTTCATTGAAATGCATTTCATGATGAGATCATTCCTATTCAATAAAATGACGGCGTTTAAGGTCATTGACCGACGAATATCCATCGACAGTGGTGTCGTTGCCTTGAGAACATGTTCGCATGATCGCAGAACATGTTACATACTAGCTAGTAGTGCGACGCTACGACTAAATTAAGCATGGGCAGGGTATATTTTAAGAGACCTTCCTTACTTATTTATCTGCTAGGTCAAAGTAATTTTTTTGATGTGAAACACCTATATGCACGGGTAAACCTGATTATTGGCTTAGCGACGTGGCGACGCAAAACACGAACATTGCACTATTAACGTAATACTCAAAAACATTTGTAACCTTATCTGTATAAACTTAAGATTGAAATTGTTTTTATTTAATATTCTGTGACGTCACACATAAGTGAGTGAAACGCGTAAATAGAAATGTTTTGTCTCGTCTGATCACCGAAGTTAAGCAAGGTCGAGCGCTATCAGTACTTGGATGGGTGGCCGCCTGGGAACACCGTGTGACGTTGGCATTTTGCTGCTCAAATTAATCTTCAGTATTTTTTCATCTATTTTTTTGCAACTCAAGGGGACACTAACTCAAGGGCAAACTAACAGAAGAAGAATTACAACAGCACGTAACCGGTGTACGTGTACGTTTTCTATGTAAATTGTATTTATTATCCACTAACTGTGCCCGCGACTCCGTCCGTGTGGAACTTAATGTAAAAAAATGTGACTAGGAAAATCATCTGAATATATTTCCATTTATTTTTTGTTGATTGAAATGTATTTTAATACTCTTTTTTTCATAAAAATCTTAAAGTACAGACAATTTCGACTTACATTATTATTATACGTATAGATAGATAAAAATTAGAATCCTTGTCCCCGAATTACTTCTATATTATTCCATATCTTCTATAATATTAAATAACGAGCAATTGTATTAATATACTTGGTAGCACTGGGGTTAATTTAGTGTATATAATTTTACTGAACAGGCTGTCGGGTCGTCAGTTCGATGAAAATGAATAAACCTTTTAGTGTTTCTGGCTAATCATATTTCCACGAATGTAAATCAACCTGTTACGTTCGCTGATAAATGCTTAACTTCGTGTTATTACTCGAAACGGCGAATGCCTAACTAATTTTCAATAAAATTCACTCCGATACCGTAATGATTTGGACGTTTTTAAACGGATGTTAATGTTCTACTGGCACAGCTTACCACTGTATGTGTAATTTAATTGGGGCCTCGTCCCGATCGGGGATATAATTAAAATACTTTTTTGAAATCAACAATAACAAGAATAATTAGCTAATAATAACAAGTTCATTGTATTACCTGCTGTTTCGTTGGTATGTTACTTGAAGAAACATCTGTATTTCATTCATAACTATTCCGAGAATGCAATGACAGCTGACATCTTTATTTGTAGTCGGATGTAAACACTTCGCGATATGTAGTTAGTCACACTTACGATCTTCGTTAATATTACAAAAACGGACAGTTCGAATAATTTACAGTATGGGACCTCGTGAATCACTAATGACCAAGTTTAAGGAATTCATCAAATGCACTCTGCCCTTCAACACAACGTTCACAATCTAATATATATCCGTAAAAACTTAGGCAAGCTTTTTGGCCGCGTTTTAGCAATATACCCGTAAGTTTAGATTTCCGTGTAAATATTATTACAAAAATCTTTGGCATTTATCAATCCTCGTTATCTCCAGTTATCTCGATGTTAACCATTTCATATAATACGTACTTATACCTAAATTGATCTCCGGAACTATGTTTACAGCGGTCAAAAAGTTTGGCGAGTTTGGGTGTAAACACTGTGTAGAGTGGGAGCAGTGTCCCACCTTAGGGTATTGGAGAACAGTGGAACATGCCCTCTTCACGTCTTCTTTCTTTCTCGCATTCCTTGGTTGTGTGTACTGCGGTTCAGGCGGCGTGACGGTCAGTGAGCACAACCTATACTACTGAAAAGTGATTAATAAATAATTAAAATGTTTCCCTGCAATACAAAAGTTTCACACCTACCGTGTCTTTTACGACACACCCTTTTTTTGTCTTTGTAGAGTCTATGAGTGTACGGTTAATTCTTATTATACGTTATTGATTATGGGAGTGTATCCGTACCCATTAATTGCGCCAAAAATGCTCTTAGGGTTCTGGAACAATTTTGGAGATGTTAATATTATTTTCGGAAAGTCTGTAGTTAATGTAGCTAGAAAAAAATATATATTTGTGTTCTTAATCCCTAAAAATGAGAGCCAAGTTCAAATATAAATTAATTCAACTGAATTACCCTATGAGGCCAGCATGGTCATCATTGAAGACATGTAAAATGAAAAAGAAAAGTAGGGGATTATGTTAGAATATACACATAATATAATAGACTATTTCATGCAGTGGCTTGTATAGTTGTAATAGAAGTAGAAATACATCGAATTGAGTCTTTGCTGACTCCTCTTGGTGACTGGGTTATTTCCCAAGTCGGTTGTAGAGGATTTTAACGTAACGTATGCGCCTTCTTAGGGTCTGAATTGAATAAAATGTTTTAAATTCTTTTCATTTGAAATTAAATATTTGCCATATAAAATACGCATATTTTAACAATAATTATCTGTGTCTTTTGCCTTTAATCATTTGTTAATATCCTTAGAATTATTTATCAGTATAAGCATGATTGGAGCCAAAATTGAAATTACAGCACAGAAAAGTCAGTAAATAGGCAGTAAAAAGTCAGTAAAAGTCAGTAAAAAATGAATTACGCTTTGATCAGTTCGCTATTTTCAAATGTTGTCTGGCGTTACCTCCTGAAGAGTATTAATAATGACATATTTTATTAACTTCTGTAAGGATAAAAGGGTAATTAAATTTTTAAATACCAACACTGAGAAACTTAGTTCGTTGTATCTGAAAAATGTAAATCCCAAAACCAAAGTTTTCATATGAACAGCTTGAATCACAAAGTTATTCCCAACAACCGGGTATTTTTATTATATAAGAACCTAACTATAAATAGGTAGTAATTCTTGGTCATCAAATGGTTTGTCCGAAGGAATATCAATCCGATGTTCACAGGCACGAACCCCGGCATCTTCTAACTAAATTTTCGAAATTTGTATACATTTACTAATTTAAGTTGGCAACTATCGCCTAACGGTGAAAATATGATGAGGAAATCTGAATCTGAGAGATGTCCTTCTAGTGAGGCCCTTAATGAAGTGCCGACACCTGCCAGGGAATAGACGCAGTGCCAGTTCGGCAGCTCCTGTTCCCCGGCTGATTGAGGGCTCCATGGGATTTTAGTCCGTGCAAGTCGTACATACCCCACCCTAAGATGCCTCGCTAGGGGGGAATCCGTAGGGATTTCTCCATGTAAAAAAAATGTTCTTGTAGTACCATTGTATGTAGTATAATATAGAACTTTTGTAGTGGTAGAGCCAAGCTGAAGCTATTATTGTTTTCAGCACGAATGGGTCGGCTCGTCCGGGGAAGCACCACCCTTTCACAGAAAACCGACGTGAAGTAACAGTGCTTGCATTGTTGCGTTTCGTTCGGTCAGTGAGAGAGCCGGAGACCCACCTACCTTCCCCATCCTCCTTCACTTCCTGTCCCCCCCGCCCTCCTCCCAAACACAGGCTGGCAACGCACTTGTGACTCCCCTGGTGTTGCAAGTGTCTATGGACGGTGGTGATCACCTAACATCAGGTGGCCCATCTGTTCGTTTGCCTCCTATGATTTAAAAAAAATTAAAAACTGTGGATCCCTCAGAGTTTGGAATCGTAAATACGTCCTAGGCTGGTGTAATGATTATTTCTATACCTTCGTTCGGGAATAGGTTTATGTAGGTGGTAGAGTCACGCTGAACCTATTACTGGCTTTGGTATGAATGGGTCGGCTCGTCCGGGGTAGAAACACCCTCTTACTGAAAACCGACGTGAAGTAATAGTGCTTGCATTGTTGCGTTTCGTTCGGTCAGAGGGAGCGCCGGAAGCCTAACTCGCCTCACTTTCCCCCTCTCCTCTTCCCTTCCTCCTCCCTCCTCCAACACAGGCTGGTAACGCAATTGCGACTTTCCTGATGTTGCAAGTGTCTATGAACGGTGGTGATCAGTTAACATCGGGTGACCTACATGTTCTTTTTCCTTCTATGATATAAAAAAAGGGTTTATGACCTTACAGTGGGTCTCTTACAAGCTAATGATGATGATAATTACGTTATTCATAACTTAGGACTTTATAATTCTATAGTCATAGTTCTTATGCTTCTATTTATATTATCTCAATACGTATGCCGACTAAAATATACTTTGGAGCTGTTCTTTAACGTAAAGCCTTTTTATTCATTTAGTTTACTCAAATATAATCACAAATTTGTATTTTTTTCATGTCATAGGAGGGAAACCAGCATGCATTCACCTGGTGTTAAGTGATCACCGCCGTCCATAGACACTAGCAATACCAGGGGAGTTACAAGTGCGTTGCCAGCCTGTGTTTGGAGAGGAGGGAGGAAGGGAAGAGGAGAGGGGGAAGCTGATGAGAGGTGGGCCTCCGGCGCTCTCACTGACCGAACGAAACGCAACATTGCAAGCATTGTTACTTCACGTCGGTTTTCTGTAAGAGGGTGGTACTACCCCGGGCGAGCCGACACATTCATGCTGAAACCATTAATTAACAAGCTTATGTATAACAATAATGACTGCTTAAAAATACATTATTATTTTAAGCAGTAAGTCGCAAAACTGATCAAATTAAACTTTTGCTTTATTTGTACTCTGCCAGATAAGTTTGTCGGACTGTGTAGTAATGTCACAACGATATTACTTCGAAGAACTTTAATTTGACCAATAAGGATTTCGCAATAAAGTTTTAAAACGTTTCGTCGAAATAAAATTCGTTTCATGAATTCCGATTACCAGATATATTAAGCTCTTACATATTTGATTACTATCTCGCGTTTTTAATTGATAAAAATAATATCTTAAGACTCTCACGGGTTGAGAAAAGTTATAACGAAGTTTTTGATCGAAAATTTCGTTTCTATATCTCGTATATGTATATATCTTTCTAAAATTGTACTTTGTTTACCCGTGGTTACTAGAGCAAAGATGTTTATGCAATATAGAGTAGTAGTCCGGTGGAGCTATTAAAACCTTGCTAGGTCAATAGCGTAGTCAGTTCGAGAAAAAAAAAGTTTGTGTACACGCGTTAGAAGTTATACTTCTTTGGCGTAACAAGATAAAAATCTTTTCAAAATTATTATCTTTCGCCTTATTCTTTTGTTTGTAGAAAAAAACGACACTAACAATAGAAAAAAGATATTTAATACATTGAAAGACTTAATACAAATAAATAGAAACAAATATACAAAGAAACAAAATGTTGACTAACTTCAGGGTGTCGGTTTTTCGTGACGGTGTGTGCGCGCATCGTAAAAATTTACTCTCATAATTTTTCCCTAACGCGCCAAAAGAAGTATAACTTCAAAAGAAGTCGGTTAATTAGTATAATAAATCTACCACCATATATTTTGATTTTTCTCATATGATTTTTTTATATACATAAAAAATAAATAAATTTATATGCTGGAAAAAATAAAGGCATATTTTATTCTGTTTCTAATATTTTATCTACTTCATTAAAATTTTATATCGTCTATTTTACAAAATACATATATGTATATCAATTTACCCAATTCTTTTCTTTCTAAAACGGTTTCATTTTGATGATTTGTTTTATACTTTTGTTCTATAAGTATTAAGTGGACAGTTTTTTTATATATAGATTCGCTAGATGCCGCTGTTGTTGAGTTCCATTATTTTTATAATTTGCAAACTAAGTTTTAAAATTTATATATTACAGAAAGATTTTCGTATTGTATATTTTTTTATATAAGACTTATTAAGGTGTCACAACACGTTTAATGGGACCACTAATAGTTGCATAATATGACCAGTCCGGTTTGCAGTTGTCTTCCTCGCGCTTTATCCAATATTTCAAGCAGAACGCGTCAACAATAGATTCTTCTTAGATCATATTCTTCAAATGCCTTCCTAGTCGTGTTTATCCTTGATAGTACGATAGAAAAGAAGGTCGTGGTAACAAACACAAGATAAAACTTCCTTCATAGAATAATATATATCTTATTCAAGATCATATAAACATTTGGAATGCATCATAGATATACAAAAACAAATTACATTTTCTTTCGTAATCCGGTGAAGCTGTTAAGACCTTGCCAGGTCAATAGCGTAGTCAGATCGAAAAAAAAACATTTCCTTTCAATACACATGCTACAATAATAGTATTTTTCAGGACTTTATCGTTGTTTTCAACTATGAGAAACGCGTGTAAATATTTCTGATATCTAAATCATAATTATCTTCAACTGCGCAATGCCGTTGTATAATGGAAAACAATTCACAGAACTCATCCATTAACTTCGTAAATTTTATTAAGACATTTTCCTGCTCAAAGAAAAACAACGCGAGAAGCTATTTTTGTTAATCATTAGTGATAATGTCAATATAGGTTGGTCTAAGTTAACTGCGTATAGATCATTTTCATTCAGAAAATTAAGTATTTTTGGTGTAATAAGCATCTTAAGTCTTTTTTTCTATAAATGGTATATTTTTTGCTGCATACCTAGGATTTAAATAAAATATGTTAAAAAAAACCATTTGCGATATTAAGTAGTAAAGATATAAATATCTAACTAAACCTTTAACATATTTCTATTTACGTTGGGGAAACCCATTATTGCTTATCTTCTTTTTGGCGAGAGTTAGTGTCGTAAGAAACATTTATTCATTTAAAACCTATAATTACGGCGTTTCTTGCCAAAAAGTGTACAAATATTGTTGATTACTAGACGTAAGGATCGTAAAGTATGGTAAATTTATAAAGGATTCGGGCTAATCGATATGGTTTGGGAGAAATGTAAAAGGTTTCCAAAAAAAAAAATTAATATCACATAATCTCTTCAATAACTATAATAGCGGTACGCTATGATAGCCGTTTGACACATTACTATTGGTACATTATAATAGTGACGTGAGATGTCGATATATTTTCGAAATGAATAAAATCACATGCTGATTTTGTTCCTGTATAAAACAATTTTTTTTTTATCATAATAAACATTTTGAAGTTTGGCATTTATTATAAATTGGGTGAAAATTGGGTTCGAGAATTTCTAACGGTAAAAAAATTGCAATTGTTTTTCCTGGGTGTGTTTTTGTCGCCAGCGTTCGCGCGGTACAAGACGTGCCTCTGTCATTTCTTATATAAAAAAAAATCTTAAAGTAGACACTAGTACTTATCGAGCCGAAATTTGTAAATTTAATTTTTTCGGATCGTGGCAGACATTTGCTTAAAATTGGCGATTTTTTGCCTTAAAATTTTTGAGTAATTAAAACAAAAAAACAACTATGTCAAATATCGAAATAAGAGTACAAATAATAGGTACTAATTAATAAGTACTAGATAATTGTGTGAAGCATAACTGTGCAAAATTTGATACCGATCGGTCCGGTAGTTGCGGAGATATTTCTGGTACCCATTTTGAAAATATTGTTTCGTGTAAAACGCGTTTAAGGTTTTGATTCCACTTTACAATGGAATAACTGGTTTATTTTTAAAATTACATGAAATTTTGAAATTTTGAAACATTGATTTGATGGTTGCTTCCTCTTCTTTTTCACATGTTTTCTGAGCTTCCCAGACCGATGATCCTGTCGCGAAACCTTCCGTCGTTCAATTTTTGTAATATAGTGGGGAACACTAACAGCGATAAATTTGAATACAACAGGTCGTCCGTTCTGCGCCCGGAAACACCGGTCCGGGCGACGGTTCCTGCACGGTGGTTTCTTATCTCCCGCTTAAAGACGGGCCAAAGAGTCGTGCTGTTCGAGGGGTGAGCACCCCCGCAGTTTGCGTAGGTGGCATGCTCCTCTCTCAGACGTTCACAGTGCTGAGCGGAGTGGGGCCCCCCGCACCGCACGCAGGCGAAACAGTTGACACCGGTGGCACTGTGCCGGCCGGCGTTTACACCGTCTTACTTCTATGGACATCCCAGTCATGTACAGGAGATCGTTCACTCCGTAAATGGCCGGTACAAGGCCAGGCGTTCGTTGTAGAACTACGTGGTATATACACCCCGGTCTACCTCCGCGTCCTTTTATCTGCCACACATATTCTGCTGTGAACCCCTTCACTCGCAGAGCTTCTATTATGGCGGCCAGGTCAGTCTCAGCAGGGAGGCCGCGTATAGCGATCTTCAGGCTTCGTTTTGTAGGGGGGTGTATGTTAACCAGTGCACCCCCTCTTGTTTGTCGAGGTAGTCTTGCAGGATTCGGTATTTGTCCGCGTCCGCAGGAATAAAACGGATGCCTTGTCCGTACGGGCGGGCGTTCGGTGGATGTCCAAGCGTTTTCGTCAATTGCGAAAAGTGCTGTACCCAGTCGAGCAGGCTCTCTACCACGATTGGCGGGTTTCGGGGTCCCTTCGTTTCAGTCGGAGAGGACGTCTGTGTTGAAAAGCTTTCTGGGGTCTTGGCAGCACTGTCGCACGATATAACCATTTTAGGGTTCCGTAGATTGGATGTATCCGGAAGCGGCACTGTGGTTGTAGGTGGCGCTGTGATCGCCGTGTAAGAGGGTTGTTTGCTCGGAACAACCCTTCGTGACACCAGTGCGTGTGAAGGCGCGCTCGGGGTAGCCGGGTGCGCTGCCAGTTTAGGCGTCTGGTGTAATGGCCGTTGTTGCACGGCTTTAGCTACGATGGAGCGTGTCTGGGCCTCACGTACGCTCAATTTGGGTTTCTTTTGGCTCTCGTCCGGGGACGTGCGCTTGCGACGTAGCGCCCTCCCGAGTGGACTCGATGAAAGCCACGGCGTTGGAATTTTCGGCGGCATTAGGCGCCCGCTTATAGCGAGCTTCAGGGCAGCGGTGTCGTCTTGCGAAGGTTTTTTTCGTTCAGTCTCTGCTTCCTGAAGCCGCAGGTAAAGAGCGATCCATCTAATCATCCCCTCCGATAGGTCCTTGGTTCCAATGAACTATCCATGAACATCGGCAGGTTCCGTAGGCAGGCAGGTCGGTCTTCGTGGTGACGTAGCAGCGTCTGCTTGGCCCTGAGAAGGGCCTTTGGTAATACGTCTACTCGCCGGAGTCGACGAGGCGACGCTAGCGGGGCGCATCGCGCGTATGTCGGAGTGCACGCGGTTCACTCAGACGACCTCGGACCCGTAGGCGATGGAACAATCCTAACTTCTCGGAACATGCTCTTACTATATAAATGGCGATAAATACGTAGAATACAATAGGGGAGAGAACACCCGGATCCTATAAACTATAGCCAAAGCCTTTGTCATCTACAAAGGCCGCGTCTAACTGCGCCCCGACCGTTATTCGTTGCTTACCCGGTATACTGATATATATATATATATATAGAAAAACAAGTAACGTAATAAAATAATATATTATACATCGTACACTGGGGAAATAAAAATATAAAATTACTAGGATACATAAAACAACATATAAGAGAAGCAATTGCAGGCGTGACTAATATATATATAGGATGCAAAACCTTTAATTTACAGAACATAAACTTTCTAAAATGAATTTTAAGTGTAAGTACCGCGTTGAGATTGCGCATTGGACGGGGCAGGTCGTTCCAACTTCTATTAGCAGCGAACCTAAAACTACCCCGAAATGAGGTGGTAGCATGCTGATGAGTACATAACATATACTTCGAAGCTCTAGTTCTATAACTATTCTGATCTCTTGTTCAAACTAATTTTTCATACAGATATTCAGGTTTCCCGGTTTTTATTATACCAAATAATAGTGTGGCTAGGTGCAGCTGCCTTCTATACTCCATTTTTAGGAGTCGCCTTTGATTTAAAAAGGGCGTGACGTGAGTTCGTAGTGGTATGTGGAAACAGAAATGTGTGCAGGCATTCTGTACCCTCTGTATAAGCCTCTTTGTTTTATTGAGCACACAAGAATCATATACAATATTAGCATAGTTTAGTTTAGATAGAATGAGCGATTCACATAGCGTTATTCTCATTTCTGTACTAATATTATATAGGAGCTTAAGTCTATACATACAATTGCGTGTTGCCTCCAGCACATGTTTTTTAAAACGCAGGGATGAATCCATGAGTAATCCAAAATTACGAGATTCTGATACGCACTTTATGGGTTCATTGAATATCATGATCGAGGGTCGATTAAGCGAAATATTTACAATTTATTTTTTGATCCTAAAACCATAAACTTAGACTTGGTCTAAGAATGAAATTTACAATACTTAATACTATTAACAATATTAGAGCTATACAGAATAAACAACAAAGGACCTAAAATTGAACCCTGTGGGACACCTCTCTCAACTGGCATAAGAGTCGATGAAACTTTATCACCAACACCACTCCCTATTTCCACATATTGAAATCTATTATTTAAAAAACTATAAAACCATTGAACAGTAGCCAAATCAAAACCATAATGCCTTAATTTAGATAAAAGTAACCCACGTTTATGGTATCAAAAGCACGAGAATAGTCTAAAAGTGTCAACAAGGTACCCATGCCTTGATCCTGAGCTGATATTATATTGTCCACCACGTCTAAGAGCGCTGTTGTTGTACTTTTATTTTTACGGAAACCTGACTGAAATTTAGAAAGAATATTATATTTTTGTATATAGGCGCTTAATTGTATTATGAAACAACTTTCTCTAATATTTTGGATAGACACGGAAGTTTAGTATAATTAGATTAGTATAATCGGCCGGAGGTCTTGAATGTCAGTTGGGTTGGCTTTTTTTGGAATTGGTTTTATAACCGCGATTTTCCAGAGATCAGGGACTGTTGAAGTTGTTATAGATGAGTTGACTATCGACGTAATGGCTTTTACTGTATACGAGAGGGTTGCTGTTATCATTTTTAAATTAATGAGGTCAGTGCCTGTTGCATTTGATTTTAATTTACGTCTTATATGGAAAACCGTATGTTCACTTATGGGATGTAAAGTGTGAGCGAAAACGCTATAACTTCGTCATTATTGCGAATTTCTTTATTAAATTTTCAGGATGGATAGTACTTTCGAATGAGCACTTTTTAAAAATCGATTTTACGAATTTACCCAGTTATATGTGAGCCCTTAATAAATAAGTCCGTCAAAGGTTTTCCAAAAGTCCTTGTTTTATTATTAGTTACAACGTAAAAAGTAATAGTAGTGAGTTCGACGATCACATCACGTATCTACGTACTACGTCGTACTACTATAACTGGCATAAAAAATAAATAAGGAAAATCGATTGATTAACAAAGGATGACTAGGCATTTAGCTGTTTTATCGTAATCTATACTAATATTATACAACTGAAGAGTTTGTTTGCTTGAACTACTGGCCCGATTTGAAAAATTCTTTCAGCGCTAGAAAGCTTATTTATCGTGTCTATCACGCTAAGACCAATCGGAGCGGAGCACCAATGAAGAATGTTTCAAAATCGGGATTTTCACCGTCTACGTAAACGAAGTAGCGAGTTAAAGTTAGCGTTAGCACAGAGTAACTATTCCACGCAAAGTTATTTTTTTTTTTCGGTCTGACTACGCTATTGACCTAGCGAGGTCTTAACAGCTTCACCGAACTACTAAGCCGAGCGCTTAAGGCACTCAGGCGATTTTATTTGGGCAACTAGCTTAAGGGTGCACGGCACACCTCGGCTTGGCTGTTGCCTGTTACTTGCAAACTCGCGATCTATCTTAGCTAACCTAGCTAAGTATTCATATATGTTTGAATTGTTGAGACGCATATGTGTACCAAGCATACACGCCTCAACAAACCCTCCATATATTTTTATCGGAAAATTAGAGTTTTTTCAGTTCGATAAGGGAAAAAAATTAAACCCTTCCACTTCCATGTGTAAGCGTGTAGCGTGCACGTGTGTGGGGGTGATCGTGTAGTGTTGTAGCAGTGATGCAAATTTTTGTGTCACTGTATCGCGCAAGGCAGACAAAGTTTATCTATACTAGTTTATACTAATATTATAAAGAGGTAAAGTTTGTGACGTTGTGACGTTGTAGGGGGTAATCTCAGGAACTACTGGTCCGATTTGAAAAATTCTTTCAATGTTGTATAGCTCATTTATCAAGGATGGTGATAGGATATATATATGTATAACATCACGCCAACACCAATAGGAGCGCAGCACCAATGAAGAATTTTTAAAAATCTGTTTTTTTTTTCCTCTTGAGAACTTCTGCTGCGTGTTAACGTTAGCCCAAAGTAACTATATTACGCGAACGAATTCGCGGGTAGAGGCTAGTATCATCATATGTGTATATCCTTTTTTTTTTCGAAATGACTACGCTATTGACCTAGCAAGGTCTTAACAGCTTCACCGGACTACAATGTGTATATCCAACCATCACGATAGGAGTACAGTACAGTGATTTTATCGAGTTGTTATAGAGAAAGGAAATAAATAGAACTGTGCGGTTATTATCATAGTAAAATCAGTTTTTCCGTGAAAATAGCGGCTAATAAACCAGCAATGCCGGCCCGGACAGCCTTGACTGGAATTCTCGGAGTGCTATCAGCTAATATCATAACTATTTAGATACAGTAACGCGTTTTTGTGATAGCTCCGTACTAAGAATAACGTTTGATTCGCTTCGTAGTATTGATAAGGAACGAGATGTCAGTACACGCTAAACCGATTCTAGCTTAGATACATCACGTCACACTAGTTTTTCTTGTTATTTTCTATATATATATAGTATAAAATAAAGTTCCCTACCGCGTCTGTCTGACTGTTTGTTCGCGATAAACTTAAAAACGACTGAACGGATTTTCTTGCGGTTTTCAGTGGATAAATTGATTCACGAGGAAGGTTTTGGTATATAATTTTTTAAGGATTTTTTTTATAATCAGAGCGGGACAACGTCTGCCCGACTCGCTAGTATGTAATAAGAATGTAAATACGACGTGTCTGTACTTTTTAGATTTTTGTGGAAAAAAAATTGTTGCACGTGTCTTTAAATAAGTAATAAAATATTTTAATAATTTTTAAAAATGTCTGTTTATCTGAACACTTTTTTTTTGCGAACTGACTACGCTATTGACCTGGCAAGATATATACAGCTTCACCGGACTACATTATTTGAACTCCCGTCACTGTTAAGGTACTGTGTTCACGGTAAAACCTCACCATGAAAGTCATAAAGCATATTTTCGAGTAACACTTCTAACGAGTACCTATTGCTTCTAAATATTTTGTTTAGTTTATTAGTGTTATATACGTATAAATATACTTCGGAACTTTAGAACATTATAGTAGTTCATACTCGCTTACTTTGCAGATAAGCTTTAATTAGAAAAACAGACTAATGGAATTCACATTTTTCTTTTTATATTATAACTTTGTTTTGGGGGAAGGGAGGGAGGGAGGAAAGGGGAGGGTAAGTGGGCTCCGGCGCTCGAATTGACTGAACGAAACGCAACAATAGAGTCACTGTTACTTCATGTCGTTTCTGTGAGCGGGTGATAGTACCCAGGTAGAGCCTGTTAGAGAGCCCACACCTGTCGGGGGAGCAGATGCAGGGCCAGTCGGCAGTTCCTGCTCCCCCGCCAAAAAGGTGTATGGAGGCACCATGGAGTTTTAGTCCGTGCAAATCGGACATAACCCATCCTCAGCTGTCCCACGGGATGGGTATCTGTTAGGGATTTCCCCATGATAAAAAAAAAAGGTAGAGCCGACCCATTCATACTGAAACCAGTAATAGATCCAGCGTGGCTCTACCACCTTTAGCTTAATGAAACTATTGTGATATTTTTTTTGACAAGAGCCAAGTATTACAATAGGTAATATTAGAAATAATGATCGGAATATATCCCGTTTTTTTTGCGTGATGCGTGCATAACGGCAGACTTTCATAATTTCATTTATATAGATTCCATCTATATCTAACTAACTCGATAAAGCAGTAAATTATCGCCGTCCATTTATCTATAATTCAGCAATATATTTACGACCAGCTGTTCCCGCGACTCCGTCCGCTTGGAACCTAATATTAGTAGTTACCTACTGTTCTCTCATATTAAGTCGCGTCATCATTGAAATTACAATAACTTATGATGCAGGGAACCGATTTTAATGAAACCAAGACTAAAAGTTATTGAAGGGTATGCTTGAAAATATTTTATCAGGAATGCAGTACTTTAGCAGTGATGCGTATTTAAACAAACAGACAGACAAACATTTGTAAAAATGATTGAAATATATTTCATTACTTATTCCAAGACACGTCCGATTTACATTATATTATATTTATATAGAGAACAATAATTATATCAAAGAATAAAAGCGCATGCAGAGTCGCGGGAATGACTAGTATTCGTTCAAATTTAATTTAATATATAATTCCGTTTTACAAACGGCTATAATCAAAATCCAGTCGTATCATTTTTATGTTCCACATTCACCAAACTCTTTATCAGAGTATTAAGTAACAGATAAATTATTATGAAACTCTAAATCGACATTCGACGGTTCTCGGAATACGTTAATGGTACATCAATATCGCGAACGGAATGTTCAATGTGCCAGAACCTGAGTGATTTCGTTATTCTCGGAATAAGCCATCACATGATATATGTTTATCAATTTCTCGATATAGTCAATTGCTATTAATAACATACATTATATGGCTATCTTTGAGTTATTTTTAAATAGAAATAAGCACAAACTTCTCTTCTTTAACTTTTGGTGCCGTGTGTAAAGTCTACGCCAAACTTTTTGGCCGCTCTGAAAATAAATTCGCAAAACACAAATGTATGTATGAATATGATTTATCTATACTAATATAATAAAGAGGTAAAGTTTGTGAGTTTGTGACGTTGTGATGTTGTGACGTTGTAGGGGGTAATCTCAAGAACTACTGGTCCGATTTGAATAATTCTTTCAGTGTTATATAGCTCGTTCATCGAGAATGGTTATAGGCTATATACCATCGCGCTAAGACCAATAGGAGTGGAGCACAGATGAAAAATGTTTCAAAATCGGGATATATTTTCCTTTTGAGAACTGTTGCGTGTTAGTGTATCTAAGCCACGCGGACGAAGTCACGGGCAGAGGCTAGTATTATATACATTACATCGAGGCAATTTGGAGATAACAGATGTCACTTTTAGATTACTATAAATAATATATATCTTAACTTTTTTTTATTATAAATTGTTTAATTTTAATTTATGTAATTTGAAATTTTAAAAAATAGTGTGAAGGCATCACGTTTTTGTTTTCATTACATGATTACAGCTTACCTCACTATATCTAAGTAACTTTTTAAAGATCTGACAACGTCATTATGATAATCAGTGTATAATTAAATATTTACTGTGTCACAATATTAGAGTTGTCAACCATTAAACTTATGAAACTCTAGGTGGTAGAGCCACGCTGAAACTGTTATTAGTTTCAGTATGAATGGGTCAGTTCGCCTAAGGTTGTACCACCCTCTGACAGAAAACCGACATGAAGTAACAGTGCTTGCATTGTTGCGTTTCGTGTGGTCAGTCAGAGCGCCGGGTGCCCATCTTCCCTTCTCTCCTTTCCACTCCTTTCCCCTTCCCCCTTTCCCCTCATACCCACAAAACACAGGCTGGCAACGCACTTGCGACTCCCTTGGTGTTGCTAGTGTCTTTGGTCGGCGGTGATCGCTTTACATCATGTAACCTGTCTGTTTGCTTGCCCCCTATACAATTAATTAAAAAAATATGACTAGCTTTTGCTCGCAACTTCATCTACGTTGAATAGCTACTTTGAGCTAACGCTAACACGCAGCGGAAGCTCTCAAAGAAAAAAAAAACGACTTTCTTCATTCAAACATTTTTCATTGGTGCTCCGCTCCTATTAGTCTTAGCATGATGATATACCCTGTAGCCTCCCTCTATAAATTAAATACCTAATACTGTTTTTTTTTTAAATAGCTCAGTAGTTCCTGAGAAAACCTTTCACAAACTCCTGAGATTAACATGTTCAACAAACAAACAAATAAACCCTCCAGCTTTATAATATTAGTATTGATTTAAAATTGAAATGACAGGCTAAGTTGAAAAGACAAGGTTTTTAGTAAAATGTTTTAATTTTGTAAAACAGTATTTTTTCACGTTTATGTGTATTTCCTTAATTGTCTTAAATTACAATCATCATGGTTTAATGAATTTATGCTAAAAATTTAAGTGTAAGATACATGTATATTATATTTTTATGTATTAAAGTAAACGTCGACGTATTCTAATGAAGACTTGATGAACAGTTTTTGGGCGTCTACGTGAGTAACGCTGGTTAAATTATGTAAGATACATTATCTCAAAATTGTATATAAAAAATAGGTATATATCTCTACTACCGATAATTCGCATTAATTATTTTCATTTATATAACACTAGCTGTTGCCCGCGGCTCCGCACGCGTTTTTTTTTTAAATATATTAAATAAATGTAAAATTTTGATCACATATCTAGTGTAAATTACAATAATACTCTTTCAAATATATTTGTAAGTATCACACGCACATCATCTACTGTAACAGGTAACATGTACTTGTACATTATATATGTGAATAAGAATAGTGAATCGAATGGGAAGAGATTTATCATCAGCCACATAACTGGAACTTTAAACTGCTATATATGACCCTTAGTGCCCACTTACACTATATAAGAAAGTAATGAAAATATTAAGCTATACATTTTCGAACAATATGTGTTAAATCTTTTATTATATAGATATAATATGTCCATAGTGTCGATATAATTAAGTTATTATCATACCTTGCTATAATTTAAATCACATATAAACATATGACTTTCAATTACAACAGCGATACCCTTGGTGTTACAGTTGTTCATAGGCGACGTTAACCACTTACCATCAGGTGGGCCGTCAGCCTGTTTGCTGCGTTTTGGTATAAAAAAATCTTGGAGTCCAGTACAGCTCGTATATGTTTACAGTGAACAACATATTTTTGATTAATATCACATGGACGAAGGCACGGATAACAGCTTATCACTACATAGTGTAAGAAAAAGTCCTGTTCCACGTCTGTCTATATGTCTGTTCGCGATAAGATCAAAAACTACAGAACGCATCTTCATGCCGTTTTCACCAATATATAAAATGATTATTGGGCAAGGTATAGGTATAGTTTGTCTTATTATCAGGGCGGGCAACGTCTGCTGAACCCGCTAGCTTAAAATAAAACAGCTAATTAGTTACTTATTTGTCCGTAAAATTCCCGTTCAAATATTACTTGTAGTCCGGTGAAGCTATTAAGACCTTACTAGATCAATGGCGTAGTCATTTCTAAGAAAAAAAACCGTTCAAATAGGTCCAGCCGTTTCGGAGATTACCCGTAACAAATAAAAAAAAAACAGACATATCCACAGAATTAAAAAAAATGTTGATATTTGTAGCATCACGGATATTTTTAATATAAAATACACTCACTTTACTTTTATTATACGTAATATATTACAAATCAAAAATTGGGTACAAAATTAACGTAGAATAACGTTTTTGAGGAGTTTTTGGCGGGATTTTAGTCTGTCATGTAGTGGATTTTATATTTTATTCATAATCTTGTCTTACTTATCTGTATATTGTGTTAAACTGGTAGAGTTTTATGTAATATGGTTCGTTTATTGTGCATAAATGAAATGAAAGATAAATAATACCGCGAAGCATGAATTCTGTTGTCTTGAAAATTAAGAAGATAAAAATTTACGAAATATTACATAGAGGATTTGGCGCTTATACCTTTACATTATCTTGGATATAGAAAAAAACTACCTATATTAACTACTTCAGAATTGGCAGTATGGATTAATTCCTTTGACTATCTTATTGGATGAATATTATTACTACTAAACTTTTTGAATAGCGACACAAAATAAACTTTAGAAATGTTTGCGATATAAACGTACCACGTATAATTAAAAGTTGGAAACAAAAATAACGTAGAATTAACTGTTTTAATAGAAACACAAAATAAACCATGAAAATATTTGCGAGAGATTGTTATCGCGTTACCATGGCAACGCATATAGTACAGACATTAACACGCATCGAAAGCTTCCAAAATAGCCCGATTTTGAGACATTCTTCATTAGTGCTCAGCTCCTATTGGTTTAAACGTTATGATATGTAGCCTATAGCCATCCTCGATAAATGAACTATCTAACACTAAAAGAAACTTTCAAATCAGATCTGTAGTTCTTGAGATTATCGCGTTCAACCAAACAAACAAACAAACAAACTCTTTAGCTTTATATATTAGTATATATATAAACTAATTGGTTATTTGTAACCCTGTTTCGATCAGAACAGAACTCGAAACAGTAGAAACTCGATTATCCGGTCCTCAGTTATACGGATTCGCGATTATCCGGACTACAACCGTGACTTATGTATTGTGTAATTACCAAATACATATTGTAAACAAATTATACCCAGATACGTACCAAAATATTTTATTTCATGATTAAAGCTGCAGTATTTTAGTATTACATAATGTAATCTAAGAAAATATGTATGTACATATATAAATAAATGCATACATCCTATGTTGGAAAATGTTTCTCTTTATATTTTTTTAATAAACATTGATTTTCGTTGATATGTAGTCGGCTTTTAATAAACACATAAAATTATGTACATACATACTGCATATGCCACAAAACCAAAGGAGGTTATTGATACATTCAATTATCTGGACTTTCGATTAACCGAATTCCTAACGACTACAATTAATCCGGTTAATCGAGTTTCTACTGTACAACAGAAATATTTTAATTACGTCAGATCAAGTACATCAGAAATGTAATTCACAATGTATGATTTCAATCAATTTTTTAGGTGTTGGAAATTGAAACTTATCGATTAAAAAACCTTATTTATATAGAGATTCTTATGTAGTGTCTATAACTTTAAAGAATCGTAAATATCAGTACCCTAAAAATGAACCTGAAAATTGACAAAAATTCTATTCGCTTCTATAACTTAGTGTCTCCTCACACCTTAGCGATGCCTTTCAGGCTACTGGAACAGTAGGTGGTAGAGCCACGTTGAAGTTATAACTGGTTTCAGCATGAATGGGTCGGCTCGACCGGGGTGGTACCACCCGACTCAAAGAAAACTGACGTGAAGTAACAGTGTTGAATTGTTGCGCTTTGTTCGGTCAATAAGAGTGCCGGAGGCCCACCTACCCCCTTCACTTCTCTCTCTTCCACTTCCCTCTTCTCTTCTTTCCTCCCATTCCTCTAAACACAGGCTGACAACGCACTTGCAACTCCTCTGATGTTGCTGGTGTCTATGGACGGCGGTGATCACTTAACATCAGGTGAGTCGCCTACCCGTTTGCCTCCTATATAATTAAAAAAAAAT
Source organism: Antheraea mylitta (assembly GCA_014332785.1). Taxonomy (NCBI): domain Eukaryota; kingdom Metazoa; phylum Arthropoda; class Insecta; order Lepidoptera; family Saturniidae; genus Antheraea; species Antheraea mylitta. The sequence goes on from JACEII010000009.1 coordinate 3,392,540, forward strand.
ACTGGAACACCTGCTTGCCAGTCCGCACGCTATGGCTGGCAACCCTAAATAAAACAATACACTATGCTGTCTTCGTGCTAATAACTTCTAATCTCTTATAATGTTTCAAGAACATGAAAGAAAATCAAGATAATCAACCTATTAATTACTATATTATTGCTTGTATTATGCAATTCGTAAACAACGCTTAAATGAGTACTGTTTTTACCTCTCTTATATTATTTTCTTAACAATTCAGTTATTTTATCGATATCCGTTAGTCGATAACAGCAATAATTATCAATCAAACACATATTTGATTCAAATGAAATTGGTATTTTACATTTCAAAATAAGTTCAATCCAATTTTAGCCGTATATTTTACGTTATTTTCCAAAATCTTCAAATTTATTCATTATTATTATCTTCAAATATATATATATTATTATGAACGGCAAAATTTGATCTTCGTTCTTGGTGTATAAAAACTGGATAACTTGAAAAACATATATGAACAATTGAAATAGGATTTTGCTCATTTTGTAATGTAAAACCTTACTTATTTTGTGTATTGTAATGTAACAGTAACAGTTGCAAGGGGCAACATTACCACCTTCCCACGGCAGCGGCTCAAGCCTAGGTTCAATCCCTCGGTAGGGAGCCCTTGATTGCGTTGCTTGCGCGATACGGTGACACACAAATATACATCACTGCTACAACACTACATGATCACCCCCACACATGTGCACGTCTACACGCTTACACATGAAAGTGGAAGGGTTTACTTTTTTTTTCCCTTATCGAACTGAAAAACTCTCAATTTTCCGATAATAAATATATGGAGGAGTTGTTGAGGCGTGTATGTTTGGTACACATATACGTCTCAACAACTCATACATATATGAATAGTTAGCTAGGTTAGCTAAGATAGGTCGCGATTTTGCATGCAACAGGCAACAGCCAAGCCGAGGTGTGCCGTGCACCCTTGAGCTGGTTGCCAAAATAAAATCGGCTGAGTGCCTTAAGCGCTCACCTTAGTAGTCTGGTGAAGCGCCTCAGCAGGGTCAAAACCGATACAATTTAGTACTAAAAAAAAAAAAAAAAAACATTCCCACCACTGGACCAAAGGTCTTTTACTGATAGACGGTGCGGATACGATCACCACACCAGTCATTTGTTAACTCTTTACTTTGTTCTGCAGTGGCACGACTTTCACGTGTTTTGTGTTTAACACCACAGAGTACCTTATATAAATTTAACACATCTCCTTATAAAAGTGAACATAAATTGGAATGTTCGTTTTATTGTTTTATAACCTTAATAACCTGTTGCTAAATTCACATTATACCTCCAAACATTTTCTAGTATACACCATATTCCAGCTACAATTGAGACTAATTCTCAAGTATAGACATTGAGGCTGTAATCTGGTGTATACTAGAAAATGTTTGGAGGTATAATGTGA
>JACEII010000009.1:3394083-3475006 GCA_014332785.1 Antheraea mylitta
GGTGAAGCTGTTAAGACCTTGCTGGGTCAATAGCGTAGACATTTCGAAAAAAAAAAAAAAAACATTCCCACCACTGGACCAAAGGTCTTTTACTGATAGACGGTGCGGATACGATCACCACACCAGTCATTTGTTAACTCTTTACTTTGTTCTGCAGTGGCACGACTTTCACGTGTTTTGTGTTTAACACCACAGAGTACCTTATATAAATTTAATACATCTCCTTATAAAAGTGAACATAAATTGGAATGTTCGTTTTATTGTTTTATAACCTTAATAACCTGTTGCTAAATTCACATTATACCTCCAAACATTTTCTAGTATACACCAGATTACAGCCCCAATGTCTATACTTGAGAATTAGTCTCAATTGTAGCTGGAATATGGTTTCATTATTATATGACATCACAGTAGTTATAGCTTCTTCACTTATGTATATGTATAGTTTTATATATTATTAATATATAATACTATATTAATCTTTTATATCATATTATTAACATTATAGAGCGCAAGACATTGTTTTTTTTAATGCGCCAATCTCTGAAACTAATAATCTTATTAAAATGGTTATTGATATTTAACATTATGACTCGACTTTTTCGACGATTTAAGAACATAATATGTAGTATAAAAAATGTAGGTTACAAGTATGATATACGAGAACGTAGTAATAGTGCCTGGCGATCTGTGATGTAACGCAGTGTTTTAGAGGCCGGTGGTAAAAAATCAAACCCCAGTAATACTACTATGAGGCAGATCATATTAATAATAAGACTTGAATTCTTGGCGGGATCTTAGGTTGTCATGTTGTGTTGTATATTTTATTTATAATCTTGCGTTTTTTGACTTTAAACTTTGTCGCAATTTATCTATACTAATATTATAAAGAGGTTAAAGTTTGTGACGTTGTGATGTTGTGACGTTGTAGGGGGTAATCTCAGGAACTACGTGTCCGATTTGAATAATTCTTTCAGTGTTATATAGCTTATTCACCGAGAATGGTTATAGGCTATATATCATCACGCTAAGACCAATAGGTGCGAAGCACAGATGAAAGACGTTTCAAAATCGGGATGTTTTTTTCATTTTGAGAACTGTTGCGTGTTAGTGTTCGTGTATCCAGGCCACGCGGGCAGAGGCTGGTGAATCATAATTTATCTATTGCGCATAAGTGAAATCTATGGAAAATAATTCAACAAAGCATGAATTCTGAGATGCTACAAAAACTCCCTGGAAAGTTCACACAAGGGAGCCACCATCTTCTTGCAACATTGAAATTATCGAAGATGCTTGTAATATTATCTCAAAAATTACAGTAATAATCTGAGAGATTGGTTGTCAAAAAAGAAGTAGTTTAATAAACCCATAAAGAAATCTTTTTGCCGAACCCAGTAGCTGGTAAAAATAAACTAGAGAAATGATTTCCCTTCCACAAATGAAATGATGAATACAAGTGTGTAATTTACAGGTAAAAGGATTTCCAATAATAACAGGTCGATTTAATAAACCATTACTAATGCTTTGAGGAATCTATCGGGACGTATTATTATTCGCGGAACAGTAACATTATCTGCGCCGTTAAAATCTGTCATGGACAGATAATATGCAGTCAGATTTTCTTGGAACCCCTTCCTAAGTGGGTTTTATTCTACTTTGAAACGACATTAGCCTCGGTTCCTAGTAGTGCTCGGTATGAGTAACTGTCAATTAACTCATTTCAACCGTTTACTTTATAAAAATATAGTGGAAACTTTTATGGATGATACATAAATAAAGCTTTCGATGACACTTCTTCCACTAATACTTTAGAAGACGAATGGAAAAAGAAGTTATTTTCACTTAATATGAATTGTTAAAAAGAACAAAATTGAATATTCTGCTGTCATTTTTTTTGGGTCAGTATGGAAATTTTAGTGATTTATTACTCCAAATTGCACTTGAGCTACTAAAGTCATGGAAAGCCACCAATAGTTTCCATTGTCAAGTTTGTCAACACCAAACATAAGATCGGCATGTAGGTTTTTTTTTAACTGTGCGGAGGTGATATGTGTAATGTTGTTGCTGTGTTGTGAGATTTTGTGTCACTGTATCGCGTGACACTGTAAACTTAAGTAAGCACACATCCATTTTTTACTGCCGCACGACAATGTGATGGCACTTTATCTGATGGAGATGAAATATAAAAACAATGAAACACCATTGACTTGGCTTAGACATCTAGAATTGATCGCCAGATGCTACTTTTACCACTTTTAAGCGTTTTTTCTATTGGACGTACAGTAGCTAACTACGAAACTACACTACATACACTACATTTAGTTTTTGAAACTGACTGAGCTATTGACCTGACGGGCCTTCACAGCTTCACTGGAAGACTAAGTCAAGTGTTTAATGTATTTTACCGCTTGGCAACAAGCAGATAACGTGAAGTAACTATACTTGCATTGTTGCGTTTCGTTCGGTTAGTGAGAGCGCTGGAGGCCCATCTCTCCTCTCCTTTGTCCCTTCCTCCCCCCATTACCACCCTCCACCAACACAGGCTGAAAACGCACTTGCAACTCCCCTGGTATTGCCAGTGTCTATGGACAGTGGTGATCACTTAACATCAAGTGACCCGCTTGTTCGTTTGCCTCTTATGACATAAAAAAACGTTCAAGGGTACCGAAGTAGCCGAACCTCGGTTTGTGATGTAGTCTTTGACGTAACAAGCATTTTTTCTAAAGTAACTATTCATACCTATAAAAAATTACGAGACACTTACTTACCAATATACTTACCAATATGTGCTGACCAGATAACCACTGGTACAGTTTCAAATGGTGGTGATCCAATCGGTACAGATGTCAGATATTCTGCCATTCCGTTTAATCTACTTAGACATACACAGGATGATCTCAGAATGAGTATGCTTAAAGCCTAGGCTTATCACGCCTGATGTATACTGGTAGGATAAAATTGGTACCTCCTACAATTTAACGCTCTCGGCTATTTTTCTGAGAAGTCCTGATTAATAAATTAATCCTTGTTATCCAATGAAGAAAACATACAGTGTTGAAACGATTTTTAAATATCGCTTTATTAAATTAGAAAAATATCTTTTATGTCCACATTACTAAAATAAAACGCCTTTAAGTTTATAGCCTTGTCACAACGTCACCTACACTCTCATGAAGTGTTAATTGACTCGTAATACGATCACCGATGCCTACAATAAATACAGTACGAAGGTTGCCACGTGCGGTAATTTTATTAGGAACAAAATGAATCATTTGAATCAGTTCGTAGTAATCTCGCTGACATATTTTTCTTTGTGAATTTGTGTTTTGTTGACTCGTATATCACTTATTAGTTAAGGCCCTGGAGACACGCGGTATTTTTTCGGGGGTCTTTATTGAGGAATATTAGACTTAGACCTCGTTTGTTTATTATTTTGACTCTTATTTTGTTGGTATTTATTATTATTTTTTTTTTATTTACTACTAGCTTTATCCGCGGGGAATAGTTATTTTCGAGCTAAAGCTAAAGGAAAAAATATCCGACTTTGAAACATCCTTCATTAGTGCTCCGCCCTATTAGCTTCCCGTGATGATATATAGCCTTCCCTCATAAATGAGCTATCTAACACTGAAAGAATTTTTCAAATCGGACCAGTTGTTCCATTTTTTTAACGTGGGGAATCCCTTATGGATACCCACCCTTCCGCCGGAGAGGGTGGGTTATGTCTGACTCGCATGGACTAAAACCCCACGGTGTACCGACAGACTGTGTTGTTGGGGCGGTAAGTGATCATTCATGCTAATCAACCTTGTAGAGTCGCCCCAACGGCCCGCCCAGCGAAAAGTGGCCGCCGGGCTACCATCTAACAAGTTCGAGATTCTCGCAAGTATATTGGCTACAATTTTAAAATTCAAAGATAAGTTTTCGGAAGAAAGTAGTTTGCCTGTAAACAGTAGAAGATTAAAATCATGCAAGTACAATGACGTAGCGGAATGTGTGTTGAAGTTGTTAAAAGAATGCCGAGACCTCTTCGTCAATCATTTACCTCTTTATAACAGATTTTAGAAATTTTAAACATAAGAAACCTCAGTTTAACGAATTACTGATACAACGAATATTTGCGAGTTACCGCCGGATTTGCTATATCGAGGTTGCACTGTATAAACAAATTTGTTAGTAGGGCTAACCCACAAAACGTCCTAATGTCTTTTTTATGTTCTATTAGTGCTTTATAATGTAGCATTTGCCCGCGATTAATGTTATATGATCATTGCCATCCAAGATGATAAGTATCGAAAAGCCTTTAGAGAAAGCTGTAAAGCTTTATTATGGTTATATTGCAATGTTTTCTTTCACCGAAAGCTTCATACACACAACAACATAATATTCATTATAATTTTATCAATCTCTCTCTCTCTCTCTTTGCATAAATTTATCTCGATCTGTGCCACTTTGTTGTCAAGAGAATATCCGTAGGCACAATAAAATAAACACAAAACCTGTTATTGTAGTATTAGTCATTTATACAATTACGTTGGTTTTATGTAATTCCCGTCTTAGTGTATAATTCTTAAAATATAAACAATAGAATGTTAATTACTCACGAATATTTCATATTTCCCTTTGTTATTGGGAAACAATGGCAACGAATGTTGCGTCACATACGGTATTAACAACAGCAAAATACCTGTACAAGAATGACAATTGATTTTTTTTCCCCTATCCTATCCTATTCAGTTTAGAGGAATTTTTCCGACACAAAATACATATAGGAATTGTTGAGGCACGGATACTTGGTACACATCGGGGATGTTATGGAGCTCCGTAACCGTAGCCGAAAGTATGGGATATCCGAAAAAAATATATATCCGTAACCGTAATCGTAACCGATAGAAAAGTTTCGGATAATTTTGAATACAGGTGAAGTCCAAATAAAACATGTTTCGACAGGTTTTGTTTCGCCGCCCTTGCACTCCATGACAATCTTGTAGTAGGGACGATCCATATCAACATCGAATCCAAAGCATCGTTGTACGACATAATATACCGATTGCAAAACATGTTTAGTTTTACTAATTTTTATAGGTAACACGAGTAAACATTGATATATTAGGTAACCGACAAATTAAACAGTCAAATAAATTTTATGAAATATGGTTTTATTTATTTTTTGAAACAAAGTAAACGACTGTCAGATGATAAGGCTGCAAAGTTGCTTTTTGTTAAATACAATCTTCCTTTGCTCAGTTTTGACTATCAGAGCTATAATTATCAACTTTATATTATTATGATAAACAACTTTAAATTTTGTTATAGGTATAGATGATTTCATTCCTCATAAAAATAATTAAAAACAAAAACTCTCGTTATGTTATTACATACACATATTTAATATGATATACATGTGTTATAAGTTAATATGTACAATGTGTAAAGTTTATTTTTACTGTTAAATTTATCGAATTTTTTTATCTTAATTCTTAGATAAGACTTAAAATTGAGTACATATATTAATTACTTGCCACCGTTTTTTTACATTAGGATTCACGAGAACTTATTCGCGGGCACAGGTAGTTAATAATATAATTAATAATTAAACGATGTTATTTTACACGCAATTATTGAAGTTCACAATTAATTTCAACATATAAGTATGAATAGCTTAGGTTAGCTCGAATTGCATGTATCAACAGCCCAAGTCGAGGTGTGCCGTGCACCCTTGAGCTAGTTGCCCGAATAAAACCGACTGGCTGCCTTAAGCTTTCGCCTTAGTAGTCCGGTGACGCTATTAAGATCTTGAGAAGTCAAAAGCGTATACAGTTTGAAAAAGAAAACAATTAATTTCTCGCTCCGAGAAGGGTGGCCCTCGAGTAAATGATTAACATTTAATTTAGGTTTAAAGATGTCATACAATTTCATAACAAACCAGCATCGCGCAATGTTTCTCAGAAGCGTACTACTTTGAAAACGTAATTTACGAATCCGTGGAAACTTCAATAGACTTTATTTAGCAAGAACGTTATTGGTAATTTTATATGACTTCAGTTGTTATTATATAGTTTATTGCGAAACCCTATAAGTGTAATTTCATTTGAAAAATAAACATAGTTTTCATAAACTTTTTAACATTTACGTAATGATTTTTTTTATGTATCCCTTTGGTAACTTGTTGGTAAGGCATTAGTAATCGTTTTGTTACTATTCGGAATTGATAATGTAATACATATAATCCATGTATTACATGTAATACATATAAGTACAAGAGTTATGTCAAACGAGTCTTAATTCATAAAAGCTACAAGGTGGAACAATACGTGAACGATGGCGACGTCTGGAAGGTCTCTCTGTGCATTCACTAAAAACGAATGTAACCTCGATATGTTTTCGATCTTGTAATTATATTTAGAAAAAATGTATTATGAAAAGATAAACCAGATCGAGTTTCTTGCCGGTTCATCTCGATGACTGTATTGTATTCCGAACCGGTGGTAGTTTGACGTTCATAAGTGCCTGTTCAGGGCCTAAATTGATTGAAGAGTATTTTGATTTTGATATCTACACTAATATTATTAAGAGGTAAAGTTAGTGAGTTTGTGACGTTGTAAGGGATAATCTCAGGAACCATTGATCCGATTTGAAAAATTATATCAGTGTTATATATATCATTTATCAAGGAAGGTTATAGGTTATAGGAAGGATATATCATCACGCTAAAACTAATAGTAGCGGAGCACTAAAGATGTTTCAAAATCGGAGATTTTTCCTCTTCAGAGCTTTCGCTACGTATTAGTGTTAGCCCGAAGTAACTATTTAACGCGGATGAAGTCGCGGGCAGAGTCTAGTTTATCATATATATCTTTTGAATGCGTTATATAAGAAAGTTAATATTGTTTTGACGTAAATTATGTTTTGTCATATTTGGTTGCTTCTTTTTCGACCTGATTTTTTTTTAATTCGAACTGCATACGCTACTGACCTAGCAAAATCTTAACAGCTTCACCGGGCTACTAAGGTGAGCGCTTTAGGCACTCAGCCGATTTTATTTTGACAACTAGCTCAAAGGTTATGAAATACGCAACTTATGGTCATTTACTAGCTTCACTGGGCTTTTCGAACGATAGCAAGGGCGCACAGGCTTTTTCTTGACTTACGTTGTTACCATGCCAGCAGGGGTGTCGCGGAGCTTGCTCGCGAAAGCCCATGACACCACCCATGGTGCGGCGTAGGTTGTCGTGGAGTTTTTCAGTCGATGACATTCTGACTCAAGTTCAGGTCCTCCCCGAGGGTCTGACAGTCCTAGAGAATTTTCTCCACGTTAAGATAATAAAAAAGTATGTCTTCTCTTCTTGTAAAGAGGTAGATATAGAATCAGCGGAATAATAAGCAGGTTACTGGCTTATACTTAAAGAGAATTTAAATACCTAATTGTTTTGCACGAGTCTTCGCTCGAATTGAGGTTATTTAAAAAAAAAAACCATATAGGGCTGTAAATATAGTACTCTATAAGTGATTTTTTTAATCGGTTGATTACTTTTTAAGTGTATTCATTACAAACACAAAATCAAATCTTTTTTCTCTATAATATCCTTATAGTACAAATATATTTACCTATATATGTATATTACATACACATAAGTGGGATGCTTTCTACACATGTGTATATAAGTATTATGGGGAGGAGGAGGGGAGGTAACGAAACGCAACAATGCAAGCACTGATACATTTTACGCGACGTTTTTTAAATATTCTTCATTAGTGCTCGGCTCCTATTGGTTTGAGCGTGATTATATATAGCTTATAACCATCTTCGATAAATGAGCTATATAACATTGAAAGGATTTTCCAAATAGGACCAGTAGTTCCTAAGATTACCTCCTACAACGTCACAAACTTTATCCATTTATAATATCAGTATAGATTAATGATTAATGCCGTTTTACTAAGCTTGATCCAATATGTACGAGTGTAGGTTTTTTAATTATATAACGAGAATTTAATTCGCCGAAACATACGCTATACGAATGACCGACAATTACTGCGGCGAACACAGGCACCGCCTCGCTTACCGCGAACGGTCGCAATTAGACCCAGCATAACATCGCTACTCAGAAACGTGTTGCTATGTGTATTAAAAAAAACCTTATTCGCTCAAGCGCATAACGAGGTAAATTTGATAACATTATGATATCGTTAATTAAAAAGCTTCCTATATATTATCGGCATTTTTAAGTTTCGCTTTAATAGTGTTGGTATTTTGTTTTAATTTAATTAATTTGAATGTTTCACTTGATATTCATTTAATTTCGATACTATAATATTCAAGATTGAATATGTAATTGAAGATATATTAAAAAAATACGAGTTAATATTAAATAGTATTTATTATAAACCACAATTAATTTCATTATTATTGGACGTACATTCCATTGGTCCTTTTCGAAACTAATTGGTTTAAATTCAGGCAAATTTGGCAACATAATATTCGCCGTTCTTATTTATGGGCTCATGGTTAAAATTAAAATAGTCCGGCTCTAATTTGTCAGTTTTAAATTTTATAGAAATCATTTATGGATCAGTAAACAGAGTGGAAATTAAAACAGGTTATTCTTGTTTACCCACACTCAAATAATCAATATAAATGAATACAATTAAAAAAGATTCAATGTTTCAGCAGTCGGATTATTTATTTTTCTTTAACTTATTAACATAACCTGATTATCATTACAAACCTCTATAATTCTTTTCCGTGTACACAATTGATCTCGATCGTAGTTTGGAGTATTATTCCTTATTGGCAATGTTTTTTTATACCATAAGGCAACAGCCCAAGCCGACGTGTGCCGTGCACCCTTGAGCTAGTTGTCAAATAAATAAAATCCACTCGCCTTATTAGTCCGTTAAAGCTGTTAAGACATTGCTAGGTATAGTCAGATCGAGAAAAAAAAAATATCATAGGAGGCAAACGTACAGGCGAAGACTCGACTACCGATGTTAAGTGATCACCGTCGTCCATAGACACTAATATCACCCGGGGAGTCGCCAATGCGTTGCCAGGCTATATTTGGATAAAGGGGGAAGAAAGTGGGCCTCCGGTGCTCTCACTAACCGAACGAAACGCAACAATGCAAGTACTGTTACTTCACGTTGGTTTTCTGTGAAACGGTGGTCTTACCCCGGGCGAGTCGACACATTCATGCTGAATCCAGTAATAGCTTCATAACTTCAAGGACTCTATGTATATTTCCTGAAAATATGAATGATACATACAGTCAGATCTTTTGAAAGTATTTGTTGTCATTCATGCATGAATCATGTAATTATTGTATGTGTTTATTGTTTACTAATGAGTAAACAATTAACCCGTGAAAATGGTTTCATACGAAAAGACAACGATATCAAACGTGCTTTATGAGTTGTTTGTTTTACCCATGACAAGCTGTTATTTACAGTTCTATGTAATTGTTTTACAGTGTGACCAGTGGTTCGGTGAAGCTGTTAAGACCTTGCTAGGTCAATAGCAATAGCGAAATCAGTTTTAAAAAAAGGATCGTTGACAGCCACTGCGGCCAGCTTGCGATGTCTTTGTTTCACAAGTCTAAACTTTTTTCTTTTTAACGTGGAGAAAAATCCATCATGGATTGCCAGGGGGAGGGCCTGCGTTTGAGCCGACTCATCACCTACGTGGTAAGCACGCAGTTGGTGGCGACTTTAATGTGGCGACTCTGACTGGCTAAAACACTACGACAACCTACGCCTCATTATTTTAGGGTTGTCTCGGGGTTGCGTGAGTAAGCTCCGCAACACTCCCGGCGGCAGATGTTTCCCACGCCGCAATCGGCTGATCGTAAGACTGCCTCCCAGCCCACAGAACCCGTGCAATGGGAGTCCAGGCAGACCGTCAACTTAAATAAATTCAAGTTGCTAATATACAAGTCTAATTTAACCGATTTAGTTTTGTCAAATTTCCCGTCTTAGTTCGGTTAGATTAGACTTGTGAAACAAAGACTGCGTTTTATATATTAGCAAATTGATTATTTTTAACTTAAAACAACACTGTTTCGTCTCAGTTTGGTTATGTTTGGATACTTTTTCGAAAAGAGATAAAAAGACGTCCGCGGTCAATAGTGGGCGAGCGTAGCTGTTTTTTTTTCTCGAACTGACTATGCTATTGACTTAGCAAGGTCTTAACAACTTCATCAAAGTATGACGAGTGTAGTGGTGTTAATACGTAAGTACCAGTCTTTTTTTAAATGAATACATCTTTAGCCGCTTTGTGATTTCTAATTCGATGAAACGAAAAAGCGACATTAAAAAGAGACGCGCGTCTATAAGATTTAACTTGCGCGATAATGAGATAGAAGGCATTATACCTACAATGTTTCTTATAATCGCGGTCTCCTTAGTCACTGCCTAATACTTGCACTGGTCTAAGCGTTGTACTTATGTGTGTGCGCGCCTGCATATTACGTAGTTCTGAGAAACCGTGTAACCAGCGTAGTGTATGGTTTGTATGAATATTTTATAAAGTTTCGAAGGTTCTACGTAAGATTTGCACATAAGTTTTTTTAATAGTAACACGTGTGATAAAGTAATAGTACCTTACTTGGCGGTACAGGTGCCATCTAAAAGTTAAGGCGACTACCGAAAGATCCACAATTCATGTTAAGCTCTCGCCAATTTTTTATACATTGTCTGATTCCAAAATGCGACAAACTAAAAAAGAGACACTGATTAATCATCGTGTGCAACGTAATTAGGTACTAATCGGTACCACCACGCCTGGTTACTGGAATTACACCTTCTGATTCTGGAATGAAATTCGCCATACCGTGCCATGATATGCTAAGTATACTCTTAGTGATAACTCAACCGGATTGGATAATGCTCCTGTTTCTTCGACATAAACTTTCATTGAAATTCATTTGTTAGGTTTCTTCTTGTTACATATATATTAACACTATATCTTTAGAAGACAAGAATTCAGTACCTTTGTCCACTTTGTTTGTGAACTGGTTTTCTTTAATTTAGAAGTTATTTTCTTGGTGTTGTCAAAAAAATATAAATTTATTTTTCTCCTATTTTCAAAGATATGTGTAAAATTTAACCTCATAGTCCGAAAGATCTTTACGTGCTTTACACGCTGCGTGTAGCTGCGTAACACCTGCGTTCTTTTTCCTGAAATTGAGTGAGACCCTTCCTTTGTATTTATTTATTGCTTTATTTATTATATTATATTGGTACATTTATTTGTTTACTCATTAGTTTATCTATTTATTGACGTAGTCCTTTATCCTTTTAGTCGTCATTTCTTTATAACTTTATTTATTTCAATTATTTATTTGTTTAGTTATCCATTTATTTATTTGTTCTATATCTATGCAAATTACCTTATATATAATTATATTACCTTGCCTGTCTCGTAAACGTATTTCCTGTATTGCTTTCTTCTTCTGGTTCATCTTAAACAGCTCTCTTGATCTGCACCCGGGATAGACCCGTAATTAACCCGTTCGGCGTGCCCTCTGCCCTAAGACAGGGAGGTTCTTTCACGGCCCTCCCCTCCTTAGTCCATCGCGATGGAATCACAATGCTTTGATAGGTTCCGTCGCAGCCTTCTCGCGCAACGTGTAGATGAAAAAATGTTAAATAATAGATGCATCGCAGCACACCGAGGGCATTCAATTTGTAAGTAATTTACCAACCGCGAACTCATTTGCGACCTTATCGCCGCAGTCTCCTCTAAACGCGCGCGACAAAGGCCTACTAGAGGCCCCGATTTCTAGCTCCAGCTCGGTGACCGGCTCCGACATGGAGCTAGACGTGACGGCGTCCACCGAGCCAACCGCGACCTAGTCCGCGTCCGCGATTACCGCGCTTTCTGCGCAGTTAGACAAGGACGGTTATACGACCGTCTCTTACAGTAGGCGTCGTCCGGCTAGCCCGACGGAATCGGGTTCCGTGGGCCCGGTTAAAGTTGCCAACATAGGTGGCGCTCGTGTGCCAGCGACCCCGGCTATACCGTGTGATAAACCGCGGACGAAAGAACCTAGCTTCGTCTTGCTCACTCCGGGTTCCACAGTTAGGAAGCCGCGCCCCCCGCCTCCAGTTACGATACAAGATAAGTCCCAATGGACCGCGATTTCCAATAGATTAAAGCCCCTTAAGGTCAATTATACGAATGCCCTTAGTACTCCGGCGGGCATTCGTATAATTGACCTTAAGGGTCTTTAATATGTCAAATGTCCCACGTCAAATGACCATCGCGCTCTGATTCGATTCTTTACGGAATCGAAACTCGCGTATTTCACGTACGCTCTAGAGGAGGAGCGCCTCTTCCGTGTCGTGCTTCGCCGTGTCCCGGCCGAAATCTCGGTCGAGGACATCACTCTCTCCCTTAAGGAGAAGAACTTCACCATACGTGAGGTACATCGTATGTACCACCCACGCACCCGCGCTCCATACAACATGATGCTCGTTCTCCTCGACCGGTCGCAGGAAAGCAAGGCCATTTTCTCGCTCACATCTGTGTGCGACCTCAACAGGGTCACCGTTGAGCCCCCACGCAAGACCCACATTCCGTCGCCGTGCCATAACTGCCAGTGTTATGGGCACTCGGCAAAGAATTGCCATCTTCGCCCCAGGTGCGTCAAGTGCCTGGGTGACCACGGCACGAAGGAGTGCGCGCGCAATCCTGGCACTCCCGATCCTCCCAGCTGTGTGCTCTCCCACGCCCCGGTAGCGCCCGCGCCCACGACCTTACCGCGCTCGCCATCATCTGTGCTGCGCGCGGCTCAACCCGGGCGGGCCCCTGTGGCCCCCTGGGCCCCCCGACCTCAGGCTCAGGCCTCTTCTAAGCCTCAGGCACCGCCGCCACAGGCGGCTTATGCTTCCTCATCCTCTCTCTACAGTAAGTTTGACTGGATGAAACATCTACTCCGCGAGCACGACATGAAGGAGATCCTCGCCTTCCACGCCATAGTAGAGCTCGAGGAGGAGCTAGGTCTTCTCACCGCACTAGTGCGCTTCCCGGCTATCGGAGCCACCATTCAGCGCCTTGCCCGGTCACCCTCTTTTAAATAAGTTTTAAAATTCACGGGTCTTAATAAAGTAAAACCACGCGGTCTATGTCTCTCGTTTTTCAATGCGAGATCCCTTCGGACACAGCGCGATCTAGTAACTGTCATTTTGGCGATAGACAGATTGACGGTTTCCTCATCCAGGAAACGATGTTAAAACCGAGTATGCGTAATCCGAGAATCGCGAATTACTGTATAGTCAGGAACGACCGTGTTACCAGCGGGGGTGGCACGTTAATCTATATCAGGCGTTCGTTGTACTTACTGCATGCCGTTAGATCCGCCTGCACTAACCAATATGGAAGTGTCAGTGTGTAAATTAGGTATGACCGGTCATTCGAATATTATTTTAGTTTCCGCGTTTTTGCCACAGATAAAAGAATTGCTAAGATCCAATTTGCAGGCGCTACTTAATTTAGGAGATTCAGTTATTTTAGCGGGGGACCTCAATAGCGGGAACGTTATCTGGAATAGTCCGTGTACCTCTCATAACGAGAGGATACTTGATGAACTAGGTAGGGTTCTCGCGTTTGACGTCATAACCCCTTCGGAACCCACGCACTATCAAGATCATTGCCGACCCACAGTTTTAGACATAGCTCTCTTAAAAAATATTACGCTTCCTGTACGACTCATACAAGTCGTACACGAACTTGATTCAGATCATCGCCCGGCTGTTTTACAGTTAGGTCACAATTCAGACTTCACCCCGCCGTCGGTTAGGGTGGCTGATTACGCAAAACTGGTTCAATATTTTAAAGAAAATCCATCGTCTAGTAGTTTAGACAGGATTCCAGACGTGTTGGTGTCTAAAGCCGACGCGGATTCGGCCATCGATTCCCTGGTTGATTATCTCCAGGCCGCCGTCAGGGTGACCTCGAAAGAGGTACAAGCAGCGAACGATCGCCGCTTTATACTCCCTGACGACATGATAGCATTGATCACGGAAAAGAACGCCGCGATTCGAGCTTACGACGCTTACCCGTCTGTAGAGAATCGCGATCATTTACGTTTGTTACGAAAAACAGTCAAGTCTCTCCTGGAGGGTCTCCAGCCGTCTCACCTGTCGTACTGGACTTTAGCGCGAACTCTCAAATCAGATATATATAATCACTCCAATGCCTCCTCTCGACAGAGGCCCCAGGTTGCCTCCCGCGTTCGATAGCATAGATAAAGCAGAATGCCTTGCCGCAAGCTTAGAGGAACAGTGTTCGCTAAACACTGATAACACTGACCTTTTTCATAACGGATTAATCGAATCAGCTGCGGAGCATGTACTCGCGTCTCCTCCGGCGGATACCCTAACCGCGACCACTTTCGATGAAGTTGCAGGCGCAATTAAGCGTCTCAAGCCTAAGAAGTCCCCAGGTCCCGATGGGATCAGGAACGAGGTTCTGAAACTCCTTCCTGATCGCATCATAGCTCTATTGGTCTGCGTCTTCAATGCGGCCATGTCCCAGGGTCACTTTCCTGCCGTCTGGAAAAAGGCCGTAGTGATAGGTATTCACAAGCGTGGCAAGAAAGCTACGCTTCCCGTTAGCTATCGCCCCATTAGTCTGTCAGATACCTTAGGAAAACTTTACGAGCGACTCCTTCTGAACCGATTTAAAATTAATACCACCTGAGCAGTTCGGATTTTGCTCCGAACACTCTTGCACGAATCAAGTACACCGCCTCACGGAGTACATTTTCTCTAAATTTAACGCCGATCCAAAACGTAAACCGAAACGTACAATCGCAGTCTTCTTCGATATCGCCAAGGCCTTCGATAAGCTCTGGCATGGAGGACTCATCCATAAATTATGTAAATCTCGCGTACCCGATACGTTAATTCATATTATCCGCGATTATCTCACTGATAGGACATTCCGCTTCAGAGTGGATGGTGAACTGTCGCTGCCCCACCCGATTCGCTCAGGTGTGCCACAGGGCTCCATACTCGTGCCCACGCTCTTCAATCTGTTCATCAGTGACCTACCTTGGTCTCGGTGGGTCGAGGTAGGTTGTTACGCTGACGATACCGTTAATTACACTACCGGCTGGCAGTCGAACTTTCTTAGGAAGCGCATCGAAAAAGCCGTTCATACTCTCGGTGAATGGTTTCGTCGATGGCGCATAGAAGTTAATCCTGATAAGAGTGCCGCAATACTCTTCGATCCCACGAAACGCACTAATAACTTTGAGCCCATCAGGCTATACGGAATCGATATCCCTTGGGTTGAAGAGGTCAAATATCTCGGTGTTACATTAGATAGACATCTAAAGTTCAATTCACATATAGACAGAGTGCGAAACAAAGCCGCTATGGTCTTGGGTCGCCTCCATCCGTTGCTTTGTCATAAGAGTAAGATGTCCCTCAGACACAAGCTCACTTTGCATAAGACGTGTATCCGTCCCGTGATGACATATAGCTGCCCCGTTTTTGCGCATATGTCCAAAGATAACTTTGATAAGCTGCAGGTTCTCCAAATTCGTGTTTTACGTAAGGTGACCAGTGCCCCGTGGTACATCTGGAGAGTCGATCTCCATAGAGACCTAGATATCCCTTCTATCTGGGCGTACGTAAAATCGCTTACTAGTTTGGATTAGTTATTTTAAAAAAGGTGCGAATCATCCCAGTCCGTTAGTGGTATCCGCCGCAAACTATGAACCCGTACCTAACGCTGCGCGTTATAAAAGACGTTCGCGACACATTTTTACCGACCCTCCTGATTCAATCACGTCAGCAAACGATCAGTACCAGCCTGTCCATCAAAACAGAGCGTGTTCACGCCCACGCCCACGTAACCATAGATCACGCCGCCGTGGTCTGGGGGTTAATTTCGCTTCCGCACACCCGATTAGGCCTCCCACGGCAGCGGCTCAAGCCTAGGTTCGATCCCTCGGAAGGGAGCCCTTGAGTGCGTTGCTTGCGCGATACGGTGACACACAAATATACATCACCGCTACAACACTACACGATCAACCCCACACACGTGCACGCCTACACACTTACACATGAAAGTGGAAGGATTTACTTTTTTTTTCCCTTATCGAACTGAAAAACTCTCAATTTTCCGATAATAAATATATGGAGGAGTTGTTGAGGCGTCTATGCTTGGTACACATATACGTTTCAACAACTCATGCATATATGAATAGTTAGCTACGTTAGCTAAGATAGGTCGCGATTTTGCATGCTACAGGCAACAGCCAAGCCGAGGTGTGCCGTGCACCCTTGAGCTAGTTGCCAAAATAAAATCGGTTGAGTGCCTTAAGCGCTCGCCTTAGTAGTTCGGTGAAGCTGTTAAGACCTTGCTGGGTCAATAGCGTAGTCATTTCGAAAAACTGTCTGCTGTGAAATTTCAAACAGACAACTTATAAATTAAAAATTTATTTTTAATTGCTTAATCCTGTTATTCAATTATTTTGAGACAATTTTTATAATGATTTTTGGAGAATGTCGACCAATGATTGAACAATAATTTCAGTAAAACGTTAAAACTCTGCTTAATTAATTATTATTACACAGAAAACCAATATATCAAAATACCGCGAACTCGTGACAATCAGTGGCAAACTGTGGGAAACGTTAGTAATAACTGTACACACACATATTGTACATATTCCATGAAATTGCGTAAACACAATTTCCCTGATCGTTTTTAAATTCCGGTAAATTTTATAGTTTATATAGTTACTTTTCATTATGTGATACTTTAGAAAGGAGTGTCGGTGTGAACGTGATTTTTTAAAATTACAGTGAACATACATATACATTGAAAGGAGAAAGAAATACAAATATAGGACTTGATAGCAGAAAGAAAGGGACATCTGTAAGAATATTATCTGTGGCAGAGAATGATAGAACATGGCCAGGGGTCGGCAACCTTTCGCTTCAAAAGAGCCAAAAATTACAATTTACAAAATTTTTAAGTTTTCAAACAGCCGAGAATAGTACTATCATAAATACGTGTTTTGATAAGGAAATTATTTGTTCATAAGAAATATATCTATTTATTCATATATAGGTTTTTTTTATTCATAACAAATTTGATAATATATATGGTATTATTAATCATATATTATTAAAAAAAAAATTAAAACAAACATTTACTTACAACCTAACTTGTATTTCAATAACAAACATTAAGCAAGATATAATGGCAATGCAATGAGAGATAGAAAACATCGTTAATCGATTCAGAACGATTTGAAAAGGTTTTTTTTCTAATAAAGTGAAATAGTATTTGCGTATGGAACTAAAAAGTTGTAGCTTAACATCCAAAAAGTAGCATGTGGCTACCGAGCCGCACGTTGCCGATCTCTGATCATGGCGATAAATTCAGACTGGTTCCTAGACACTATACAGAGATGGTGAAAATCTATCATTGTGATTTTGTCTTAGGGTGCCGTAGTTCAGTGTATATCTAGCGACCAAGAGTCACGCAGACGATAGCAGTGTCGAAATACATGATTCAATGCGTGAAAAAAAATTCTAACAACTGCTCCAAGAATGTAAATGTCACTGGTAAATGCCACTAGAGATATTCTTTATGTTATGAACATGTTTCATGGTCGATTTCATTGAATCATACATTTATTCATTTAATACTAGTTAACGAAGAAAATGAGACTAAATCTTCCCTTTTTAATGATATTTTTAGCAACCAATCTCATAGATTTTTTTTTTATCATAGGAGGCAAACGGACTGGTGGGACACCTGATGTTACGTGACAACTACCGTCCATAGACACTAGCAACACCCGGGGAGTCACAAGTGCGTTGCCAGCCTGTGTTTGAGGGAAGGGGCGAGGGAGTGAGGAGTGTGGGTTGGAGGAGTGTGGGTTGGAGGAAGGGAGAGGAGGTAGGTCGCTGGCGCTCTCATTGACCGAACGAGATGCAACAATGCAAGGACTGTCACTTCACGCCGGTGTTCTGTGTCGGTACTACCACGGACGAGCTGGAGCCATTCTGAAACCAGTAATAGCTTCAGCGTGGCTCTACCACCTTGATGAAATTATTACTGCCCTTGTCAAGTAAGTGGTAATGCTACAAGTGTCTTGCCATTGTTTCAATTTTCTAACAAGATATCGGTCCTCTTCTTAGAACCTTACAACTATAACTGTTATAAATAAAGATTTATTTCTGTGTTCAGCTCACTTCTTATGATTGTAATTTTAATGCCAATAGTACCACCAAAACTAGTCATTGGGACCTACACGATCACCCCCAAACACGTGCACGTCACACACTTACACATGAAAGTGGAAGGGTTTACTTTTTTTCCCTTATCGAACTGAAAAACTCACAATTTTCCGATAATAAATTTATGGAGGAGTTGTTGAGGCGTGTATGCTTGGTACACATATACGTTTCAACAACTCATACATATATGAATAGTTAGCTAGGTTAGCTAAGATAGGTCGCGATTTTGCATGCAACAGGCAACAGCCAAGCCGAGGTGTGCCGTGCACCCTTGCGATGGTTGCCAAAATAAAATCGGTTAAGTGCCTTAAGCGCTCGCCTTAGTAGTCCGGTGAAGCTGTTAAGACCTTGCTGGGTCAATAGCGTAGTAATTTCGAACAAAAAAAAAGGAATTGGGACTATGACGTCTGCTTATAAGGAAACCAGCGCTACAACAAAGATGTATCCATTGTTTTTGACTTTTTTCTTTTTTCTCGAAATGACTACGGTATTGACCCAGCAAGGTCTTAACAGCTTCACCGGACTACGATTAAACTTCTTAAGAGTAAGTAAACTCTCTCTCCGTCATATTTATCTTCGCCGTACGCGAGTGCGGTTTTGACAAAAAGCACAATGTTTACCGTTACCACCATCAACAAAAAAAACATAAAAGAAACTATTTGCCATAAAAATTTCACAAACAACAACAAAAACGAATAAACAGAACATATTTTTCATTCAAACAATACTGGAATATAATTAAAACCCGTATAGTAAATTAATATTGATGAACAATTCCTAGTAATTGTGGAACCGAATCCAAGAATCGCCAACGAAGCGGCAATAAATAGGTGCGTCCAACAACACAGTACCGCTGTGAACACTCCTGCAATGTATGTTTTTATCCAATAACACTGTTTTACCATTATTCGACCTAGGAATGGGTTACAGTCCTTGATAAAGATGTAAACTTCAAGATAGTATTGTCATGCCAATTTATTACCTGCGTGACGAAGCTTCGACTACATATCGTTTTAAAATAAACGTATACAGCTATTCCGATAAATGCGCAAATCATACGTTACCACATATGTGTCATTCATCATTTTTGTAGGTGGTAGAGCCAAGGTTCCTATTACCTGGCTTCAGCATGAATGGGTCGGCTCGTCCGGGGTAGTACCACCCTGTGACAGAAAACCGATGTGAAATAATTGCGTTTCGTTCGGTCAGTGAGAGCGCCGGTGGCACACCTTTCCTCACCTTCCCCTGTCCTCTTCCCTTCCTTCTCTCTCCCGCTCCCCACTTGGGTCAACGTATTTGCAACTCCCCTTGTGTTGCAAATGTCTATGGACGGTGATGATCACTTAGCACCAGGTGACCCACCTGTTCGTTTGCCTTGTATGATATAAAAAAATCTAACCAAAGCGAGACAAAAGAGCAAGATGGCGAACATTCAGCGAGCGCGATGCATTTAAAACGTAACATTTTTAAAGCAAGTATTCAATACGTATTTGAATGTTTTGTAATAGCACCATTAAATTTTATATAGGTGTATTTTCTGTACAAAAATAAATAATATTCAACCTAAGATAGAAATCACGAAATTAATCAAAAAATATTGTTTTATCTGTTATATTACATAGCAAATAATGTGACTTAAGAATCTTGTCGAGTTCGTTCCCCTTAAAAAAAATGTAAATCTATATTAACATATATTAATATAATATTACCTGGGATATTCCATTTTGCTTGAGCGATGCTTAGTCAACTATAACAAGAGGGAAGCCTGTCTTACACCAATTACTCGTGGATTCATTACTTTCATAATTACTGGCGTAAACCAATAAAATAACGTTTTATTTTATGTATTGAATTTGAAAAATTAAATTTGTATCTTATAACCAAAGATTATAATGCTATCTAATGTTTATACTATTAAGAGGCGAAGATTTTCAATACAAATTCAAGCCACAAGTTTTTTTTTAATGAAAACGCTGTTGACCTGAAAAGGTCTTTACAGCTTCACCGAACTATTGAGGCGAGCGCTGAAGGCACTCAGACTAACTCAGGGCTGCACGGCACACCTCGGCTCGGGCTGTCGCCTGTTTTGTGCAAAAATCGCGGCCTATTTTTTTTTTTCTTTTACGTGGGGAAATCCCTTATGGATACCCACCCTCCCGGGGAAAAGGATGGGTTATGGTCGGCTTGCACGAACTAAAACCCCACGGTGTACCGACAGACCGTAGTGTTGGGGCGGCAAGGGATCGTGCTAAGCTATTCCCCTTAGATAGCCGTCGCGGCCTATCTGAGCTAACTTAAGCTAAGCCATATAGATATACGTATATAAGTTATTGAAACATGCATGTGTACCAAACATGCGTGTCTCAACAACTCCTATATGTATTTTGTGTCGGAATAATTCCTCTAAATTAGGACTGTCCAAACTAGATGGGACCCAGGGCCAACAAAAACGACTAAATACATCGAGGGGCCGAAAATACTTATAAAAATAAAATACAGGTATAACAGGTATCATTATTTTATTACCTACTTTTTCATTAATTAGTCTTTTACAATTCTGTCAACATCAACCTCAATATGAGTATTAGTTAGACGCAGTGCATGTTTAAATGAAGTATCTGTCAATGAAGACCTGTATTTCGATTTCATAAGCTACATTGTTGAATATGCACTTTCACAAAGGTAGATACTGTCCATCATCGAGTCCTTTTTAGGTCGAAATTCGTCAGTTTCGGGTAAAAGAACATAAAAAGATTCTGCGGGCCGCAACAATTCAAGCCGTGTACCGCAACAATTTAAGCCGCGGGCCACAACAATATAAGCCGCGGGCCGCATGCGTGTAGCAATGATGTAAGGCTTTGTGTCACTGTATCGTGTGAGCAGCGTACTCCAAGTCTCCACGCCGAGGGAACGGACATGGGCTTGAGCCGCTGCCGAGGGGGGCCTAATCTGGTGTGCGGGAGCGAAATTACATGGGCGTGAACATGCTCCGTTTGAAGAGACAGGCTGGTACTGATCGTTCGCCAACGTGATTGAATCAGGAGGGTCGGTAAGAATGTGGCGCGGTCGTCTTCTATACTGCGCAGCGTTGGGTACGGGTTCATAGTTCGCGGCGGATACCATTAACGGGCTGTGGATACCACTAACGGGCTGCTTGAGCAACAAGAATTGATCATTACTACAGCTTAACTGTGAATTCCTATGTCAAAATATTATTTTGCGCGCGACCGTCCTGGGTTGAGACTGATGTAAGCGGGGTGAGGTAGCTCGTCGTTTCCTCTCCCCATTATATCACCTATCCCTCGTCAACATCTAGAGTACTTCGTCCCTGCCAACGTCTGTCGTCCCGTAGGACGGTCGCACACGAAATTCTTAAACTATAATAATTTATACACGGAAGCAGAAATTTCCTTAGATCCCACGAAGCTTTATTGATTATATAGAAAAATTATAACGCTGTCCCGAATAAGAGAAAAATGTTTTACCAAGTCTATGTAGGGGTGCATTCTTGGTATTAGTTTACAAGTAATCTATCACCTTGTATCAAAATGTAGCTAATTATATTATACTAAGTTATATAGCAAAATGTATAGGCATTCCAAGAATAATGAAGATACAAGGAACTCATTTTTAAATTCGAATTGACTACGCTATTGACCTAGCAAGGTCTTAACAGTTTCGCCGGTGATTGATGACGCGGTTAGTAGGTTCATTCATGGGGCCGTGGACGCTCCAACGCAGGACATTGTGGATTATAACCTAAAGATGGCTAAGTACCAATATTAAACCGCCGTAAAGGCAATAACATCATTAGAAACAAATATATAAAATAATAATAGATAAATAAAAAACACCCAATAGTTGCTCACAGATACGATTTTTGACGTAGGGGAGAGGGTAATTGGGAACGATTAAATAAATAGTACATCTCCTCATACTACACTATCATGAACCTATTCTACCGCTGAATGCAGAGCCATTCATTGCGTATGCGAAAGTGGGATTGAAAAGACGCACTAGTTTTGTCACGGTAAGTCGAACAATTATTTTGGTATTTTTGATACAATTTTTGTCATCAGTTATAACACATGTAAGTATCATATTTTTGAGTTCAAAGGTATTGTGTGTTTGCTCATATCATACACAGTATCTGTTTTCAAATGCAACATAGATTGAAGGTAATAAAAAATGCTTTTGAGAGTGGCTGCAATTTTTATGTATATTGACTTATTTCGGTAATTGGGAACGGCATTAGGTGAGTAATTTGGAACGTTTCCTCCAATTACCCCTTACCCTCCTAATTACCCATAGTACTGTTGGTTGATTGTGTAAAAATATTTAAACTCTACAAGTTATTTCAGATGCCTCGTAATTACGTAAGAAAGATCGATCAAACGTCTTTCTGAATTACCTCATACCATTTCCATTTCCCCACGGGATGATTTCAATTACCCCATAGGGTATCGGGTAAACAGGAACGGCAATGTTTTTTGTTTTAGTTTATATTTTTATTAAAACGTAAATTTAAAATAACGTTTTTTGGCTCCTAAGTACATAGATAACTAAAGTTCATGTAGCAATAAAATTTGATTTAGTTTATACCTTTTTTCTATTATTTTTTAGCGTTTGAAGTTAAGTGTTCCCAATTCCCCTACTCTCCCCTACACAATAAAAAAAGCTAAAGAAAATAAAGATGCGGACCAATAGTCTGCAGTACAGAAGAAGAAGAAAAAAAGAAAACAGATTCAACAACAACATTGCTGTACAGAAAAAAAAAAGAAACATAGTATGTCTTCTTGCGATGCCTAGTTGGCGAATTACCGTTCTCGAGTTGAAAATCTGTCGCCACGCAACCTTACTCAATCTTCCTCTAGTGGTATCTTATTACACATCGTTATGTGGGATATTCAAAGGGGTAAAACCTATAAAAATATATAAGGAAATACGGTTTTTTTTTACAAATAGGATTTTCCTTATATATTGAGTCAATGCTAAATTAACTTTTAATTATTATTCAGTAGTTTTAGAAAAGCAGTTAAGGATAAAATCATCTATGCCTTTATCCTGATCTCATGATATAATTTAAGGAAATAAAGATATAAAACATATTCTATTGGATGATGGTAACGCGATGTGGGAATTTAAGAAATGACTGTCCATTTTTTAGAACTACATCTGAATAATAAAGAGCGGTTATTAATTATCATTATGTTTAAATAAAATGATAGAGGTGAATAATCATAGAGAATGTATGAACCGGACTCAAAAACTACCGAATAGTTTTTTTTTAATATATTTTTTGCTCACTTGATTGGGTGGGTCTCAATTTCTGATGTGAAACATCTATAGACGCCGGTAAACCTGATTGTTGGCGTGGCGACGTGGCGACGTAAAAAACGAACTTTGCACTATTCACGAAATACTCAAAAACATTCGCAACCCTCTATCTATATAAACATATGATTCAAATTGATTTGTTAATATTTTATGGAACAAATTTGTAATGCTTTATCTTTTCATTGTGCCATAACTGATTCCTGTCGTAGTCTGTTCTTTTATGCTTATAACTTATACAAAACAATTATGAAGTTTCACATCTGCCAGGCGTCCCGTGACGGTTCATTTTTTTTAAATCAGGGTATATTCAATCAACATAGGGTTACAAAACTGCTTTTTTTATAAGCATTAGGCATACAACACATTGTGTTTTCCTTACCGTGGAAAAAAGAGCGGTCTGGTGATTACATGACGTCTCTATACATAATCATTACATTACTAAAATAATAAACGATACAGACAAAGTCACGAGTATTAGCTTGTACATGAAAATAGGAATAACTAGCATTCCATAAAAACTAAACAAAGAAAAATAATTCCTACGTTCAATAGTCGCTATTTAATTGCAAAGTTGTGGGAGATCCCAACCTTCCAAATACTTCACGGTCCATAGTAAGGGGTGAAGCGTACACTGGAATACGGGTAATTACAAAACGACAAAGGATTGCACGAAACGCTTGTAATAAGGTTGTACGAGCGCACCTGTCAGCCACACACGACGTCGGTTAATGTTGTTTAATCGCAATTAATTATACATCAAACGGGATATTAACATTTAACAAATTGCTGCTGAATTGTTTTTAGGAAAATTTGGTAAAAACTCTCCGCTACAAGCGATCAATAAGCCATTATATGCGTGGCGGGTCACTATTAAACACATTAGCACAAATAAGGGCAAAGAATTGTTGGTATTTAATGCGATTATTATTGCAAATTACCCCAGTTTTGATTTTTTATCAAGTATCAAGTTAAATGAAGGGCGTGGCCAAAGTAATAATAAAAACATATTTAAATTATTATTTAACCTAGAAACGCAAACATGAATCGAACACGAAATTCAAGAGATTATACATATTAGTGGGCGCCCAGTGGTTGACATTCGATCATAGGTCATTGATTTTTTAAAGTTTAAACTTTATTAGGCTTCTTTTGTCAACTTACTCCTGACGACGCCAAAAATTTCGGTCGGTTGAATATTTAAGGCGCGAAACAAACTCACATTTACATTTATTATATTAGTTAAGATTAGGATGACGTCATATATTATCTGCGTCATCTAACCTTCTATACTAATATTATAAAGAGGTAAGGTTTGTGAGTTTATGATGTTGTAGAGGGTATTCTTAGGAACTATTGGTCCGATTAAAAAAAAATCTTTGACTATTATATAGCTCATTTATCGAGGAAGGTTATAGGATATATATATCATCACGCTAAGACCAATAGGAGCGGAGCACTAATGAAGAATATTTCAAAATCGGGGTTATTTTCTTCTTGCGAGCTTTCCCTGTGTGTTAGCGTTAGCCCAAAGTAAATATTCCGCTTGGACGAGTTATTTAGATGTCATCGCTGAGATAACTTAAAGATGAATTTCTTCATACTTATTTAACGCTTGGTCAGTACGCGATTTCTTTCTAAATTATAATCAATTTATTACCTTTGTAATTTTAACAGGATTTAATAGTTTTAACGCAAAAATAACTTTGTTAGTCAGCATTGTTTAACGGCCAACTGTGGGTATTCACTTGTTGCTTTGTAATAATGCCGTTTCTAATCTTGGGAATTACTGCAACATTAATGACTTAATTGTTTTAAACTGTACATAATTATCTATAGACTTATATAAAATTGAAATGTCTGTTTGTACTATTCAACCATGTAATGTTTTACTAAATGGATATGAAAATATATAATTGCTCCGTGTATATATATCAATAGTCTGGTGATTGTAGCTAGACGTTATAAATAAAATATTAAAATACCACATAGGTATATTAAAATAACACACCTTCAAAATGTACAAAATTAAATAACAATTTACCGTATACGTGTCGCCCTTATCCCTTAGAGCGATCTCTTACAAGCAAATATTAGGAGACATTTCATTTTCAAAATACCGGTGGCAATATAAATAAAAAAATCTTGGAAAAAGCTTGTTTTCTTTCCTTAATATTGAAATTTAAAAATTACTTAATTTAGATGGAATTTCTATTGCTGTTCGGCTACTAATTACGCATAAATTAGCAGTTTACATAAAACATGTTATAGTATAATATTAAATTTAAACTTAATTTCTTACTTTTAATCGTTTCTCTTTTTTAATTTTAATTTATCAATTAGTACAAGATACTGATTTAAACTGAATCTGGAATTGAGAGTGAAATAAAAGTATTGTTTTTTCCAAGTGAAACATTGAAATTTTAATCGGCAACTTTTTTGTGTGACGAAAAGGGGTAAATATCGTATCGAGTAGTGTTGAAAATACCAGTTCTCGTTCGATCGCTGACGTACCCGGTCAATACTTGGATAGGAGACAGCTTAGGAACACAGCTTAGTGATGTTTAAATTTTGTTGTTTTTTATTGATTAAAATGTTCCCCTGTAATACAAAAGTTTCGCCTTTGTACTATATTTTAGGATCCAAAAAAGTTTTTTTTTCGAACTAAATACACGTTGTTGACTTAAAGAACCTTTACCGTCTAGGTTCGATCCCTCGGCAGGAAGCCCTTGAGTGCGTTACTTGCGCGATACAGTGACACAAAAATTTACATCACTGCTACAACACTACACGATCACCTCCACACACGTGCATGCTACACTCTTACACATGGAAGTGGAAGGGTTTTATTTTTTTCCCTTATCGAACTGAAAAAACTCTAATTTTCCGATAATAAATATATGGAGGAGTTGTTGAGGCGTGTATGCTTTGTACACATATACGTTTCAACAACTCATACATATATGAATAGTTAGCTAGGTTAGCTAAGATAGGTCGCGATTTTGCATGCAACAGGCAACAGCCAAGCCGAGGTGTGCCGTGCATCCTTGAGCTGGTTGCCAAAATAAAATCAGCTGAGTGCCTTAGGCGCTCGCCTTAGTAGTCCGGTGAAGCTGTTAAGACCTTGCTGGGTCAATAGCGTAGTCATTTCGAAAAAAAAAGCTAAAGAAGATTTTCGTACGTCAGTGACATTCCAAAAGGATGATTCGATTCCGCTTATGACGTTATCGCGTTTCTCGATTTCTCTTTTGTGATATCATACGAAACTCGGCTTTAAGCTTTAGGATTACGTTGTTACACGACGCACTTCTAAACAATAGTTATTTCATTTTGTTGATTAATTTTGATTCATATCTAAATTAGGTATATATTAAAAATCCTATGTCACGAGCTTGACGAGAATGAAAATTATGTTTTTGCAATAGGCACACATTATATAATGAATGTCGTAATCTAATAATATTTTTAAAACAAATAAAGATACAAAGATAAAATCAATTCTCATTAAATTATTTTAAAACCCGTCACATTTCTAAATCTATAACTAAAGTTTTTAAGTATTCTGATGTATGGTAATATGCTGTTTTATATTGCATATTGCAATTTGGAACGAAGACATTATAATAAAATTAATATTTGTTGTTGTTAGAGGGCATCCATTAATTACGCAAGGTATTTAAATGGAGTGGGGGGAAGAGAGTAAGCCGAATTTCACTAGATCACATGTCGGACAAAGTTTTTCAAGCAAGTGCATAAAATGTGAGAAAATCAGATGAGTTTAAAGCTTGTTTCTAGACTAAAATATGCCGAAATCTGAGACAATTCTTCTATATAATAAAATCCATGAATAGATGTAAAATTATCTAGTATTGATATTTCAAAGTACTTTTTTTTCGATATGACTACGCTATTGACCCAGCAAGGTCTTAACAGCTTCACTGGACTACTAAAGCGAGCGCATAAGGCCCTCTTTTTTTTACGTGGGGAAATCCCTTATGGATACCCACCCTCCCGGGGGAGAGGGTAGGTAATGTCCGACTCACACGGACTAAAACCCCACGGTGTACGTCTTCCGCTATGGTTGGGGCGGCACGAGATCTCTATAGACTTCATCGTGCCGTCCCGGCAGTTGGCCCAGCAGCAGAAGTGCCGCCGCCGGGCCTCGTCTTGTAAGGAGACAGCCGGGTACATCTTCCCTGGTCCGGTTAAGGTGGGAGGTGGCGGTCAAACTGCCGCCTCCTCCTGCCTGCCCTTTGTTGGCGGAGACGGCCACTGTGAGGGTCTTGCTCACGGACCCTCTCCGCCGCCTCCTTCTGTGAGACGACCTCTTCGCAGAAGGAGGCCATAATATTCCATACATCCTCGCTGCCGAGCATAGCTTTTACGACGCTCGGCAGCGAGAGATCACCACCTACCGCCGCAGCCAGAGTGTGGCGCCGCTCCCCCCACGCAGCACACTCGGAAAGAGTGTGCTGCGCGGTGTCCGGTTCAACGCCGCACTGATGGCACACGGCGGTCGGCTCCCTGCGTGCTATCCGGTGCAGGTACCAACCGAAGCACCCGTGCCCGGTCAGCACCTGCACCAGACGGAAAGTCAGGGAGCCCCATCCCCTCTGGTAACATTCCGACAGGACAGGGCGGACGGCGTCGATTGTGTATCGACCGTAACGCGCGTCCGCCAGGTCCCGCCTCCACCTTTCCACCATCTTCTCCCTCTTCTTTCTTCTCTTTTCCTCTATTTATCTGGGAGCTAAAGGCTCCCCCAACCGTTTCTTAGCCGCCGTGTATTGATATATGGCGGCAAGCACCTCCGCCTCTAGCTCCCAGGGAAGGGAGCCGGCCAGTACCATGGCCGCCGCCGAGGACACCGTTCGATATCCTCGTATCGCCCTCAAAGCCACTGTACGCTGCGCGGCTCGCAGCGCTCGGATATTGGTGGCGTTGAGGGCATCGACCCACAACGGCGCCCATAGGCGGCCATGGATCCGACGACCCCCATATAGAGGCGGCGGCAGATGGCACCCAACCCCCCCGCGTTGGGGAGGAGTCGTCCGAGCGCCGCTGCCGCCTTGACTATACGTGGTCCGAGCCCCTTGAAACCTAAGCTAACTATTCATAGATATATGAGTTGTTGAAACATAATAGGTCTTTACCTATGAAATTACCGTTCTGCAGTTCTGGCCATTTCAAATCAAAATAATTTTTGTTTGGCTAAGAATTTTATTTTCAAATTAATTTTATTTTAAAAACATGGAATTCCATTTCCAAAAGTAGTCATTTGTTTATTGATTAGTGTTACATTTTCATTTTCATCACATTTCAATCTTTTTTGTCGTCATGGATACGTTAAAAATTCGAGTAATTATGGAATATGAGTACTATCGTGGCAGCAATGCGGCACAAGTGGCTCGCAATATCAACGACGTTTACGGAGCTAACACTATAAACCAACGCACCACCTGTTATTGGTTTGCTCGCTTCCGTTCTGGGAATTTCGGCCTGAAAAATGAACCTCGCGGTAGTCCGAAGACTTTGGTCGTAATGACGAATTAAAGGCGATTGTGGAAGCTGATGATACACAATCTACGGCTGAATTAGCAGCAACTTTCGGCGTAAGCGTCAAAACAATATTGGTCCATTTGCGTCAAATTGTCAAGGTAAAAAAGCTTGAAAAATGGGTGCCCCACGAACTGTATGATCGCCAGCACGAAGTACGCTTCGAGACATGCCTTGCACTGCTCAACAGACACACAAATGAAGAAATTTTGAATCGCATTGTTACCTGCTATGAAAAATTGGATTCTGTTTGATAACCGCAAGCTCTCAGCAAGTCGGTTGGATCCTGGTTCAGCACCTAAACAATGCCCTAAATGAAAACCTACCTCTAGAAAAGTGATGGTCACTGTTTGGTGGTCTAGCGCCGGTGTGATTCATCACAGCTTCTTACCAAACGGGGTAAACATTATTGCAGATGAGTACTGTGAAGAACTGAACACAATGATAGAGAAGCTGGTACATCTCCAACCAGCATTGGTCAATCGCTCGTCTCCGCTGCTCCTGCACGACAATGCGCGACCTCATACTGCACAGCAGACGGTCTCCAAGTTGCAAGAACTGGGGTTGGAAGTTCTCCTGCATTTGCAGTTGCGAGCTTGCAATAATTTCTAAATTACCTGTAGTACATTTTATATACATAACAGTTCTCTAGACATAATCTCTATTTAGAGCGACTGTTTGACCATACCATGTGTTTGACTTTCAGTATGACCATAATTTTTTTTTTAATTTAATCTAATTTGTTTTTAATATATAAATCGTTACATTTCAAAATAAACTAAATGCAAGTGTAGCCGTTCGTAATATTTTACATTAATAGATAGTGTGAATCACAAGGAAGGTAAACGCTGCCTAATCTCTTTGAGATATATCAAAATATCTGAGATAATAAACAACGCAGGTGAAGTCGCGAGAATCAGCTTATTCAAATATATAATGAACATCCTTTTTCGTTCCGGTAGCGTCTAATCACTAAGTAACTAAAAACACAATTTAGCATGACTACTCTAATTAAACTAGTGAAATCTTTTATTTACTCACCTCGTTAATCCGATAACAAGGACTAGATTGAGTAAAATAATTGACAAGTAATTTAATTTTTTAATCATTTTGCAATAACTAATTACAAAATCAACAAAGCAAATCAATTGCATAACCCTTTTTCTTAAGATTTTATACATAGCTGTTACCCGCTACTTCGTCCGCGTTATTTATCGTTTTAATCATAGAACTATGAAATAACTTACACAGGTTGCCAGCAGCTTTGTTACTCTATGAATTTAACTATATATTTTATGTCCATGAAACATAAGCAACACATCGATTGCCCCATTTCTGCACGATAAGAAAAAACTTATTGGTAAACATATACGGAGTTATTATAAAAAAGTTAAATACGTATTAAATACTTGCTTTAAAAAGGTTTCGTTCTAAGCGCATTGTGCTTGCCCGAGGCAAGTTCGCGGTATCCTTTTTTCGCAAGTCTAACCTAACCTAATCAAAGCGAGACAAAAGAACTGTATTCTATTAAAACATTATATTAGATTATGATTCTATAGTGATAGGACCTAGAAACTCTCTGTAGTTCGATTACAATCACTATAAGGTTAGATGATCACACCCGGGGTAATAGACATGCTTTAGCGTGTCTCCTGTTCTGCCATAACCTGGTGTATATTCATTAAGAGGGTTGTTAGGCTGACTGATTTATAGCCACCTGGATAACCAACCACCAACTGGATAGCCAATCACCATAAGCATACACATCATACACCTCCAGTAACCGACAAGCTCGTAAACCAGCGTGACAGTGATGTTTTTTTTTTTATATCATAGGAGGCAAACGAATAAGCGGGTCACCTGATGTTAAGTGATCACCGCATGCCATAGACACTCGCAACACCAGAGGAGTCGCAAGTGCGTTGCCAGCATGTGATTGGGGGGAGGAGTAGGGGGCAGGGAGTAGGGTGAGGAGGAAGGGGGTGTTCCTCCGGCGCTCTCACTGACCGAAGGAAACGCAACAATGCAAGCCCTGTTATTTCACGTCGGTGTTTCTGTGATAGGGTGGTACTACCCCGGACGAGCCGGCCCATTCATGCTGAAACCAGTAAAGCTTCAGCGTGGCTCTACCACCTATTAAATTACTGATATATATTACGATTACTCTATGCTTAACATGACTTTCCTTATGAGCTGTTCTTATTATCACGTGAAGTGTAGTTACGAAGTCGCGCCAAGATAAAAAGATGTAAGTATTTAAATGGGCTGAAAGTTCCAGGAGGAAGTGCGTAGTAACGTCTACT
This sequence comes from Antheraea mylitta, assembly GCA_014332785.1. Classification (NCBI taxonomy): domain Eukaryota; kingdom Metazoa; phylum Arthropoda; class Insecta; order Lepidoptera; family Saturniidae; genus Antheraea; species Antheraea mylitta. The sequence continues at coordinate 3,425,541 of JACEII010000009.1, forward strand.
TAAATATTTACGATGGGTTTTCGAAAAGGCACGCCTTTATCAATCAAGAAAAGGATGTAAAAACTTCTGCATTCGTTTTTCAATATTGTTAGCTATTTCAAAAGTCTTATATTAACATACAAACCGATAGTGATTGTCCTGGAAGTACCAAGCGGAAGTGCAATGTAACATCCACGGAAGTACAATGGTTATGACGGATTTCCGCAAAATAGCACTTTTATTTGTCAACAAAAGAATGATTTATCTATGTTGATATGTTGCTATCTATCTATCTAATCTAATACCTTTAAACGAGCAATTCTTGTATATTTTTATATTGTTATATATTCAGGATATTGGAAACGGCGTCAGCGATTTCCGTGAGACTTAGTATGTAGTTGGTTTCGAGGACGATAAATCGATCTAGCTAGATTTCATTCATAGAAACTTTATTTTATCTGAGTTGTCAAGCAATGAAAAATTATAGCTAGAATATAAAGGTAAATTTCGCCGCCGCTGTCATAATAATAATAGCTCAGATGGAAATCGGCTGCTTCGAAAATTCGTGTAACCCCAGTGACAGCAAAAGAGATGTCTTTTTTAATTATTTTTTTTATGGAAAATGCTGATTTTGTGAAGCAAACCTAACAGTTTATCTTAATTTAAAAATGTTTTTAAAAAACCGAGCTAGGTCCAGGTACTTATAGATTATACTACATTGTTACACACTTGACATTGGCGAAATTGCTTACATAGGCAGAGGCCATACCGCAAGAAAAAACCAGAAAAAATGTAAACACTTTTACGTTCGTTTTTCAGTATTAATATCTATTTCACAAGACGAATTATAAACGTACAAACCGATATACGTCATCTTTAATTATCATAAAGATATACAAATATAATAAAAAAATATATTATCTTTTCGCGCTACGGCGTAGTGGTAGCAGCACATTGATTTAAGAATTCACAGAAGCGATAAAATCCTTGTAGTACATTATATACCTAAATATTATACGCTACGGTGTAATTAGTCAAATAAATATTATCTTATCACCAATAAATACGAATAACAAGAAACAGACCGTATCGGTACTGGATTATTGTGAGCCGTTTAAATTGGTCATCACGGGTTTTTATGATTTTCTGGGAAAGTTTTACATTTACTTGTGAAATTTTAACTATACCTGTATTAATGGTTTATCAAAAAGGTTAGACCGAATTATTTTCTTGTATAAAATTGAACGCTCTTTAAAAAAGCTATTTTATATTTTTTTATATACCGATGCGTTTCGTAATTATTCAACTCCGAAATATAATTTATAATATATTCTTCTTTTTTTTTTTTGACGAAACTATCAAATTGTTTCATCGTTTCCAACAATATTTGAAGTTTCTCCTCTGCCAAAAATATCGCTCAACTTGCCTGTGCAAGTTTTCAAAAAGCTTAAAAAAATGATTGAATGCTATTCGAACGTAAGCTCGGGGTGTAAGGGGTGTCGAGTAACATTTTAAGACTTGAGACACCCAAGCCAACCTCACCTGCACGTGGTGCACTCTGCTCATCAACGAACGAGGCAATGGCGATAGCGGGGTGGTAGGGTTTTACAGCCCGACTGGGTCGCAACCACTATGTATATGGCGAAATAGCCCGTCATAGTGCCTTGCTTCTGCGCGTCGCGTTTCGGGATCAGCCTGTGTATATCTAGTACCGGGTGACTTTCGACATTATGGCCGGCATGACAGCGGCGACCGGCGATGGATAATCTGTCTGTCGGTGGTCGCCGATGTTTTTGGATTGTACTATGCTTACCATCAGGCATAGTGCAGTCACTTTGTCGTGCTTAAATAAAAAAAAAAGCTCAAATTCTATTGATTCAGGCCGCATGTTAAATTTATGTCGTTCTACTCTCTCTAAATAAACGTAATTTCTAAAGTCAAATCTCCACGAATTTAGCTCTAAGTTTGTTAAATAAATATATCATTATTAATTGAATACCTGGAATAGATAGTTGAAACCGCACGTTTAACTGGTAGCGCGTGTCTCTTTATCAGAAGCATGAATCATTTGTACACTTCGGAGTATTGTTAGAAACATCGTATAATATTTTATACAACAATTTTTTTTTGTAAAAATGATTTTTTTTTTGTAAAAAAAAATTGTACGTGTCTTGGAATAAGTAATAAAATTCATTCATATTCAAAATCAATTCATATAAACAGATTTTCGTGAACTAGCTGTCAAAGCGTTTACAAGACGACACAATAGATAACAAACATTAATTTCACACGCAATATATTCTGAAAGTAGGAACGTGGTCTTACTGCTACATTCTTATTACTTAATGTAATAGGCAAATATCTATTTAAATAATTTTTTTTATCGAAGCACGACATAGTGACTACACTATGCCTGATGTTAAGCATAGTACAATCCAAATACATCGGCAACCACCGAGAGACAGATTATCCATCGCTGCTCGCCGCTGTCATGCCGGCCATAATGACGACCATAATCACCCGGTACTGGATATGCACAGGCTGATCCCGAAACGCGACGCGCAGAAGCGAGTCACTATGACGGGCTTTTTCGCTATATGTTAATTCATTATAACGATATATAGTACGTATAATACACAGACAACTTAAAGATTAATAAATGTAAATGTTAAATTCACATAATAATATTTTGAAATTTGTTTTATAATAGCCTCTTGACTGTACTATGCGCAAACCTAAAGCTACATTCAGAGCGGCCAAAAACTATAACGCGGAGTTATACCTACGGGATTATTGCAATTTGACGTCTCTAAATTTTACCTCATACAGCGTAGTGTTGCGAACTTGGCACCGAACGTCATATGGTTTTATTGGTCAAACTGACGTCAGTAATGCGACAATGCGTAACTTTTCACGTTCGATTGAATTGCTACTGCATGACAACCGCAATTATTCTATATCGTGACATCACGACTATGAGTTTATGTCATAAGTTTTTTTTCTGATTTGAATTCAATATAGGGTGTAGTATTCATGTTTATGGCTATGATATATATACGCGATGAAATAATCGCAAATTATGAGGTAGATGATGCTATTTCGAATCCTTGACAAACTAAGGAATGTTTTTGCGGGATCTTAGTCTGGTATATAGTGGATTTTATATTTTATTCATAATAGTGTGTTATTTAACTATATTTTGTAATATTGATGCTGTTCTACGTAATATAGTACGGTTATTGTGCACAAATGAAATAGATGGGAAATAATACTACGGAGCATGTTTACCGAGATAACACACAGAATTTCCCAGAAAGTTTTAACACGGGGACACCGTCTTGTTAGAATATTTAAATGATCACAAGACACTTGTAATATTATTACTTATTTGACAATGGCAGTAATAATCTAGAAGATTGGTTGCCAAAAATAAAAACCAAATGTTTGTGGAAGGAGTTGACAAATTATATTTATTAGGATGCTTTCTTTTGAACGGCTATTTTTCCGTCCCGAAGCAAACTTTTGCTGGAAATATGTAAAAGAATTGACTGAAATTTTGAACCCTTAAAATTAACTCTAAATACTAGACCAATACGGACGTTTCCCACTTAAAATAAGCAGAAATTTTGATTATTTCTTTTTTAATTTCTCAGCGGACTTTATGCCACCACATCGTTCGAACTTAAGAATTACTCATGATTAAGCGCTCTATAATAGTGTCTATTGCGTTTTTTTTTCTCGAACTGACTACGCTATTAACCTACCAAAGTCTTAACAGTTTCACCGGACTACTCCTATTGCGTCTATATGTAACTCTTACTGGGATGAGGCAATATCTACAAGTTATTTAAAAAGTAAAGTTCTGGCTAAATTTCTTGTTTTGCTTATTGTGGTTTTATTAATAGCTGAACCTACAGGAAAAATGTTAATGAAAACAGGAAATTTAATTATCTACAAAAATTCTACCCTAATATTTATCTATTTATAAACATCACAGATCATTTTATAGAGATACGCCTAAAAATACACAAACTAAGACTCGTTGACGAATGTTGACAGGCGAAGTATACGAGCCCACGGAACCGGGTCAAGATTTTATTACTGGATTTCTAAGAAACGAAGACTGCGTCTGATATAAACGCGCACTTTCTTTCTAACGTGTTCGTTGAAGGAGATTTAGCGAACGACGTAAACAATGTGGAATTCCCGCGAGCTTTGCAAACCTAATTTCGAAGACTTCGTATGAATCCGGGTTAATTTTGTATGCAAAACAAGATTAAAAAAAAAGATGTACAATCGAAAAATCTTTTGCATATTCCACGGCCTTGCACAGGATTAAATTCGTGGTATATATAGCCTTTACAGTTAAATAAAAGGTCAGAATCGTCGACTGTAGCTAAATGTAAAAATTAGGACATCTGAGCTCCATTTTTATTGAGCTCTATTGTACCAATAATACATTGGTCATTCCGTGTTTTAAGATCACTAAGATCTGTAACAGTTTTTTAGGTAATTAGGTGTTAAGTTTTATAATAAAATCCCAATATCGTTTTACCGGACAGTGAGTTCAAGCAAAATATCAAGTGGACTTTAATGTCTAAAATCTAGTTATACAGTGGATTAATATGTGAAAGATGGTGACGTCTGGAAATGACGCTCCTCTTTGTGCATCCACCAAATACGGATATAACTATTTATTTTTGTAAAAATATATCATAAAGATCGAATTTCTTGCCAGTTCTTCTCGATGGCTGGGTTAATTTTTCCAAACCGGTGGTAGCTTTGAAGTTCATAATCGCCTTTCAGGGCCTAAGTTCAATAAATTATTGTTGATTTTGATATATTAAAGGAATTAAGCCGGAACTTAGAAGTTTCGAAGTAGCTTCGTTTCTAGTGATATTTTATAACTGGCTGATAATAAAAGAGTCTTAATATATGGTTAGCTATTTAAATTAACTTCTTCGTTAAATTTTAGTGGATACAGGTTTTATGAGTCTAACGTTTGACGAACTGAACGAAAAGTGTCACTATTTGGAGGTAAGGTATTTTGTAGGTGGTAGAGCTACGCTGAAGCTTCAGTGTGAATGAGTCGACTTGTCAGAGGCAGTACCACCCTCTTACAGAAAACCGAGGTGAACTAACAGTGTTTGCATTGTTGTTTTTCGTTCGGTTAGTGAGAGTACCGGAGGCCCACCTTTTCTCACCTTCCCCTTCTTCTCTTCCCTTCCTCCCCTCCCTTTCTCCCTCCCCCAACACAGGCTGACAACGCACTTGCGACTCGCCTGATGTTGAAAATGTCTATGGACGGTGATAATCACTCACATCAGGTGACCCGCCTGTTCGTAGGCCTCCTATGATATTAAAAAATAGCAAATTATCTTATAAAGCTTATCTAAGAGAAGTTCAATGGAAATATTGAATGTTACAATACAGGTGCTCAGTTTCATAGTATTAAGTTTTTGGTATAAATTATTGAGGATTGACATTATGAACTTATAACAAAGAAGTATTGTTTTTCTTTCCAATTTACGACAGAATTACCAAGTCTATTTCCTATAATTCGACGGTCACTTACAATATAAATCAATCAACTCTTATTTATGCGGTCGATTCATGTGAACGCGTATAAATATTTCTATACAAGGGAGTAACGATTATGGTTTCCCGAGTTCATAGTATTGTTGTCGTTTTATTGCAACTAGACAGATATAATTTTTATATGAGAATAAAGTAGCATGTGTTAGGCATGCGGTCCATCTGATGTAAACCGGTTCATGCAGACCTTGGCTACATATAACCGCTTTCAAATAATGTCTCTGTCTTAAGGACAGACATTATTAATAGTTTACTACCCCTTAGGGCGCAGTTCGAATGTTTCGTTTATTCTTGTGGTCTTATGAAGTGGAACTTAGAAGGATAAGCTACTTTAGTGTAGTAATAAACCCTTACTAATATTATAAATGCAAAAGTGAATTTGTTTTAATACGCTTTTAAACTTTAATTATTAAAGCAATCATTATGAAATTTTGCGTACAATTTGTCAGAGAAAAGGGCATAAAATACCTTTGTTCCATTCAAAAAATACGGTTCCCAAGGGATAGTTCATTAACGCGAGCATTGTGATGTTTAAAGAATTTGTATTTTAGGCTGTGAGGTGAGGTTCATCTCGCTCCCTCGCCGCCCCCGCAGGGGGAGGGGAGGTTGCGGGGAGACGGCATCAGGGTGACCCCTCTGGCCGTAGTCTCGCTCGCCTCCCTCTGTGACGGGAGTTCTTTCTTAACTCGCCCACGCGTGCGTGGGCGTTCGGGCTTCATATGTAGAGACTGGTGACTGGTGGCTCTTCTATTATTTATTTAGGGCTGTCCTCTGAGCTTCCCGGCTCTCCACTTTCTGGAGGGCATGCAGGGCTCTCAGGCATCTTTCGACGGCTTCCAAGGTGTCAGCTTCGGCCAGGGTCTTCAAGAAGGCGTTGCGGACAATCTGTGTCGACCCTTCTGTCCCGTTCGGCTGCTGGGAAGCTTCCGGGCCTTCGTGGGTCGTCTTAGGGCGTTTATTATTTTTGTGGCCACTCGGAATGGGATCGTTGCCGGGGGCCATCAGGCTCGCACCCGCCGACTCCTCGACCATCTGTGGCGCTGCTGCACTGCGCTCCTTCTTGGGTCCGGCGTCACCGGACCGGACCGCGGTTCCCGCTCGGCGGTTGCGCTTCTCCCGACGGAAAACAGGGCAGTTGCGGGCGTCATTTGCGGTGTGCGGCCCCCCGCAGTTGATGCAGGTTGCCGGTTCTTCGCGTGGGCGGTCACAATTTTTCGCGAAGTGTGCTCCCCCGCACCTCACGCAGGCTATCTCCCGATGACAGTGGAAGGAGGAGTGCCGGAACTGCTGGCATCGATGGCACTGATCCGGCTCCCTCCTCCCCCGCCAGGCTTCAATCTGGACCTTCATGTACAGGAGCTCGCTCGTCTCGTAAATGGCTGGTATGAGACCAGGAGTTCTTCTAAGGGAAGCGTGGAAGACGCACCCATTTCTTCCCCCTCTTCCTTTTATTAAACAGGCGAAGTCTGGCTCGAAGCCCTTCTCGCGAAGGGCCTCAGTAATCAACGCTGGGTCAGTCTGGCTTGGTAGGCCGCATATTGCGACCTTCAGGTTAATCTCTGCGGGCGGTGAGTAGGCGAACCAGCTCAGGCCCTCTATCTGGTTTAAGAATTCATATGTTGTGGCGTATTCTTCATAATCGACTGGGAGGAAGCGCACTCCGTTGCCATAAGCGAAGGCGTTTGGCCCACGCCCCAGCTTGTCCGCCAGTCTCCCGAGGACTTCCGGCCATTTGACCGGGCCCTCTGCGATGATCGGCAGGCAGCGTCGCCGGCTGCCTTGGCTTGGAACGGAATCGTTCGTTCCCAGTTGGGCTTTCTCTGTGCGCGGCGACGTCACTGCTGCGGCATATGTTCTGTCTCTCTCTATCTCAGACGACATGGGTGCGACGGGTATATTGGTCGTCTCAGATTGGGGTTCCGTAGGTATTCCTTGTTGATATTGCGATGGTGGCTCCCTCCGCCTTCCAGCGGATGTTTCTGGCGACTCAAATTTACTATGCGCGGAACGCGTGGGCGGATCGAACGCGCCGGGGGCCTGCTCCGAGGCGGCCTTACGCGGCGAAGCTGGCGAGGGCGCGACGGGCGCCTGCGCCGCTAAGTGTAATGCGCGGGGCGGGAGCACTTGCTTAGGCTCAACCGTTCGCGGCTTCTTCGTGTCTGGCGACCGGGCCTCAGGTGATTGCTCGGCGATCTCGTCGGGAAGCGCGACGGGCCCTGCGTCGGGATCGCTGCCCTTCCGGCACAGAGCTCGACCGAGCGGGCTACCCTGACTCTCGGGAATCAGGGGTGGCTCGAGGGAGCCGCAGGCGGCGCTAGCGAGCGCGGCTGCGTCCGCTGCGGCGGGTTCTTCGCCGTTTAGAGCGGCCTCCTGTAGGCGCAAGTACAGCGCCATCCAGCGCGTCATCCCTATAGTCAGGACCCCGGCTGAAATCAGCTCGGCGAGAGTGCACAAGTCACTCTCGTATGCCTCTGTCTGCAGGGACGAATCGCCAGACGGCACCGGGGGCGCCACGGGTGGTTGCGGTGGCGGCGTAGGCGACTGCTGTTGCGGCGGTTGCGCGGAGTCCGGCGTGGGTTGCGGTGGTCTCCGTTTTTGAGGCGGCAGATTCCGTGGGCTTGCTTGTGGTCATACGTCTGGAGGACGTAGAGGTTTCGGTTTGGTCCTGAAAAGGACCTTTTTTAGATCTCCCCGTTGTTGTCGCTAGTCGGGAAGAGGTTTTTCTGTTGCGACGCATCGTCGCGCAGGACAGGCGAAAGTCGTCTTCTGGGCGACTCGCGGAGCTCCGGTAAGACGTGCTCGCGCGCGTGACGACGGAGCGAGTCCTTTTAGGCTGTGCCCCGTTATTGCTTATATATACATATATATTATATTAAAGTAGATGGCGCGCGTATCGTACCGAGGTACACACACAGAAAAAGCCACTAAAGTAGTAAGAAAAAAATGTAGTGAGGAAATAAAATAATGTATGTTATAGAAATGTATGTTTTAGAACATTAGGACCAGTTGTATTATATGGATCCGAGTGCTCGAGCTACGAAATGAGACCATATGAAAGTCATGTAACTAAAAGAGTTTTGAGGATGAATGTTCACGGATATCAGAGTAGAGAAAGACCGAAAAGATATGATGGATTGTGTGAATACTCAGATGACATCTGACAGGGGAGAGTGAAAGGGAAAAAATGTTGTTCCGACACTTCTTAGGTGGGATAAGGGTAAGAAGAAGAACATTAAGGTAGAAGTTATTTTACACTTTCACTTGGAAACGTCGAATAGTATATGTAGATTAAAATGAGTGTTGGTATAAATATTGATAAACTCTAACACCGTTTGATTGCATAGTTCATTATGAACGTTAGCACTTTGAAGTGTTATTTCACGAAGAGATGCTTCTCTGCTTCTCGTCTCACTATAACTCGTCGTTAGGTTTGGCTGTAACATATCAACTTCTACAGCATGCGATTAGTCGTCATATAAATTGGTGTCTGTATGAGAATTATTTGAATATAAATAATATTTGCATAATATCAATTTTAATTTACCTATCTCCAAAAATAACAAACAAATTAAAACCCATACGAAGCCTTAGATGCTTTACCTCTGAGCTACAGTATATACAAGTTTCAATAATACGACTCAGCGGTGCATGCTGGTAGGAATTACATTATACCGTGGAATATATATCAAAGTCACAGTTCTAGGAACGCAGTGAGATACATAGGAATATATTTCCGAGCTTTGAAATTGAATTGACTAGGAGATATTTATTTTAGATTATTGCGGTAGAGTATATCAGGGTTACGTCCCTTTGACAACAAAATTAGAGTATGGAAATACCAGGAGATTTCAGTTTTAAAAGAAGTATTATCAAAGGAATCTATACTAATATTATAAAGGGGTTAAGTTTGTGACGTTGTAAGGGGTTATCTCAGGAACTACTGGTACGATTTGAAAATTCTTTTAATGTTATGTAGTTTATTTATCGATGATAGTTATAGGCTATCACGCTAAGACCAACAGGAGCGGAGCACCAAAGAAGAATGTTTAAAAATCGGGGGTTTTCTCCTCTTCAGAGCTTCTGCTGCGTGTTAGCATTATCCTAAAGTATAGTATTCCAAGCGAACGAAATCGCGGGCAGAGGCTGGTAGTTAATGAGTTAAACAAAGAAAAAAAATTGAATTTTTAGCGGGATCTTGTAATGTCATGTAGTGACTTTTGTATTCTCTTCATAGTTTTGTGTTACTTAGCTCTATATCTTGTAATTTTTGTAATGTTTACGTAATATAGTCTGGCTATTGTAGAGAAGTTAAGTGGATCGGAAATAATACCACGGAGCATGGATCCTGACTTGCCACAAAAACTCCTTGAAAAGTTCTAACGAGACGGCCACCATCTTATTTGTTAATTGAAATGATCACAAGAACTTTATAATAATAATTATATAATAATCTATATAAATATATGTATCTTTAATAAAATAGTGCTAGTTTTAATGCGTCACTCTTATATGTTGGTGCTAGTATCAATGCATATCTCTAATACTGTGGAGCTCTAGTATCAATGCGTATTTCTAATATTGTGGCGCTAGAATCAATAGTTCGATAGTTTTATTTTATTTTCGAAATGACTACGCTATTGACCCAGCAAGGTCTTAATAGCTTCACCGGACTACTAAGGCGAGCGCTTAAGGCACTCAGCCTATTTTATTTGATAACTAGCTCAAGGGTGCACGGCACACCTCAGCTTGGGCTGTTGCCTGATATGTGCAATTCGCGATACATATATGAGTTGTTGGAACATATATGTGTACCATGCATACATACCTCATCAACTCTTATATATATTTTATATCGGATAATTTTCTAAACTACTTCAGTTCGATAAAAGAAAGAAGCAAAACCCTTCCACTTTCATGTGTAAGCGCGTAAGATTATGTGTTAGTGTATCGCTTTTTTTTTCTCGAAATAACTACGCTATTGACCCATCAAGGTCTTAACAGCTTCACCGGACTACGGGTTAGTGTATCGCGCGGGCAGCACACTCATGAGCTCCACGCCGAAGGAACAGACTTAGCGACTCTAATTACCTAGTTGATATTTTGGTAGCGTCAAACGAAATTATACCTGATAATTATTTACAGGACTTTTTTTTTACCTTTTTTGTTAAATTTGTCACCGACATCTAGCATTGCATTTAAATAACCCAAAGCGAAAGAGTTAAAATCGTGTCGAGTCCTTTTTTAAATGACCTCACTTAACTATCAAATTGCCCCCCTGTCAGGCGAGGGCTCTACGTTCGGAAACACTGATTTAGATTATTTTAGTAGTATCCGTGTTTTTACATTAGGTTCTAAGAGGACGGAACAGCGGACACATTTACTTTAAAATATAAATTTCAATTACATGACACAATCTGTCTGCAGTTATTTGTATCACAAGCGTAATATATATTTTGATGTCGACAGAAACGCCAGCTGACTCTGCTTCAGTGACCGTATGGCGCCAAATTCTTAACGAGCATTAGGTAACAGAAAAGCTCTCCATTTTATCATAAAAGCTATTATGGACAAAGTATGGCGTAGAACGCACACGTGCACGACATCTGTCCACCATTGTACTGGTGGTTAGAAAAGCGCTTACATATAATATACGGTTACGCAATATTTTTTTAAAGATTGATTACATTCGAAAAAAAATAATTGTCATTAACTAATTAGTGGAGAAAAGTACGACGAGGCATTAAGGATCAAAAAGTGCAATATAAATCATACATTCATTCATTCAATCAATTTTATTATCTGTGAAACGCGTAATAAAGTGCATTCTTCGTCAAACTTTTTGATAACTCTAAATACAAATTTAGATAAAATACCTATTGTATTATATATAAAACATCGAATTTATTTTAGATTCCTAAATTAATTTTAACTTTGTTTTGTATTAATCTCTTGATTATATTATGCGTAAGCCCCAAAATTACGGTTATATTCATTCGTAGAATAAAAAAATCTCAATAATATAAATCTACATGCGAAAATATGGTTACCATACTGAGCAGAGAATCACATATTCTCAAGTGTTAATTTAAGCGCATGGAACAAACAGGATATAACCAATAATTCTTTATTAAAATTGTTTCGCTGACATTATGGAGTACTGTGTGACAACAAAGACATTAAAGAAACAACTATATATAATATTATAATACACACGAGCTAACATCGTAACGGATGGTAATTTGTCAGAAGTCGACTTTCTGTATATTCTTTGCGTATCAGAATATTGTAGATATTATTTAACAGAATTATTAAATGGGAATTTGTTTTATGTATTAATACATATGGTATTTGATTTGAATAAACATGCTACAACAAACAATTTCATACGATTTTGTTAACACCTATTTTGAAAGGCTTCGCGGCACTGTGGCAGTGGGCTCTACTTTTGTATTATGAGCATAAATGACAGTTCTGTGGCTGCGTATTAAATATACATTTATAGATCATTACATGACTTTCATGACTTTTACATCTCATGTCATATATATACCCACTACTCTGCAACTTATTTGTCATTGGTTCTATTTTCAAACTTCCTGTGACATACTTATTCTTAATACAATCCATTCTAGTTACACCACACATCCATTTTACCATTCGCATGTCTGTCACAGGCAATCTTTTCTGATCCATCTCTTTCTTAGGCTAGCACTTAAATCCATATAGCATGGATGGTATTATAATAGTTTTATATATCTTCCCCTTGAGTTTTAAGGGCGTTCGTGGATTACAAGTTATTCCAGACAACTTTTGCTATTTCATTCACCCTTCATTTATATTATCCTTCATGTCCTAAAAGCTATAATACTCGCTTCTTTAGAAACAGTGGAAATTTGACAAATCGTTACCATACCCTAATAGAAACAGATTTGCTATACAAAATTTGCATTATGCGACGCTAATTTACCTGCCAAGCATGGAACTCCAACTCTTATAACCAAATTGCTGCCACACTACTCAAGTTAGCAATAATCTCCAGAAGTCGGAAAACAAACTGTTGCAAAATTTTGTTTTTTTAATGACAAATTTTATTTTTTTTGTGTTATATAAAAAATATTTTTGCAAAATAATACACAACAAAAACACATCTATAACTAAGTTAGAAGACGTGGTTCTGTTTAATTTGTAAAATCATGATAGAAATTATGATATATTAAAGAATATATACTTTTTCTTTGGAGTGTACCTGTCACGCTGTACCCATTCAGAGAAGTACGGAGTACGTCACACGCGTCGCTTTTCGAGGAACACTCGATTATATCAACTCTTTATTGATTGCTGCTCTGCTGGAGAGAAATCACCCATTGTTGCATCTCAAAATAACACTTATAAAATACACAATAAATACTTTTCTTTTACGCTGGAATATAATAGATGTATGCATTCGATCACTGATTAACAACAATAAATGATTGAAACAACTTCGAGGAATCATTAATAGATAGATATATTATACTAGTAACCGGCCACGACTTAGTCCGCGTTGAATCCTAACTTACATAATAAATGAGAAGTTCCTTTGTTATCACTACTTATCCGATCAATATGAATTTTGCAACATGGTCAGGGTTACAGAAAAAAACATAGGGTACATCTTATTTACAAAAAAAGTATCGTTCCCGAAGGATATAAATATCGAATCTATACTAACGCGAGTGCAGCCGCAAGAAGACTAGGTAGAATATAAAACTTATTATCAATAAAATTTAACTCACGCTAAAATATCGGCCAACTTAAAGATGTACATACAAATAATGTGTTACAAAATTCTACATATTAAGAACAAATGTGTTTACCTCCTAAGAATAACAATAATAAAGAAATACAGAAATATTGATATTTAAGATATTAAATATACCCTTTATTTGTGATGCTATTTTGATCAATATGATCCTTATCCATTTTAATATTCAAGTTGATTTAATATGTAATTTATATCCCTATTATAACCCTTACAGCAAATTTTCAACGAGTATTTTAGAAGACACTGTAAAATTATGCGCAACAAAAAAGACGTTGTGCCTGTGAAGATTCTTACAAAGCGTCTATGACTTTCAAAATCCCTTTGTAAATATCAAAACGTCGATAAATTACAGCGAATCATTTCAACCAATAATTTGGAAAATATACGTAAAATTACGCGCAGCAAAGAAGAGGTTGTGCCCGTGAAGATTCTTATAAAACGTGTCTAACTTTTAAAATTCCTTTGTAAATATCAATACGCCAATAAATTACAGCAAATTATATCAAATCATTTCAACGAATATTCTAGAAAATATATGTAAAATTACGTGCAGCAAAGAAAAAGTTGTGCCTGTGAAGATTCTTACAAAGCGTCTATGACTTTTAAAATTCCTTTGTAAATATCAAAGCGCCAATAAATTACAGCAAATAATTTCAAATTACAGCAAATCATTTGAACAAATAATTTAGAAGATATATGTAAAATTACGCGCAGAAAAGAAAAGGTTGTGTAAAGATTCATAAATTCTATACATTGACAATTCGATATACATACATATGTTAGACATTTATGACGCCTCACATTAGTATGTTGCACCGATACAAAAGATAGTACTTGATAAGAGGTATGAGTGATTTTTCTTTTTACCGCTGGTTATCTGAGTTTTATTCCAAGTACAAATAAGCGATTGCAGCGACTTTAAATTCACTATTGACACTTTTGACATTCATTGTCATCGTGAATTTGACTGATATTTGTCATTTTCTGTAGTAAAACGAATAAAAAAGTAGTTGCCTTGGTATTGCAAAATAAATATTTATAGAGTTTGTCTGTCTTCATATGTCATAGGAATATACGAAACGTGAAAATATTAATAGAAAATTAAAATTTCACGATGTAAACACCATTAAAAATTTAATTGGAAACCTGAAGTAACCTTCAAATAATAATAACACCTCGTGTTGTTGTATTTACGTTTCGAACAAATGGAAATTATTTCCGAGAACTCGTAGTGGAAATGAACGTCTGTTTTTCACTGACATAGTGTATTGTGAATATGCGATGGATTGGAATTTTAGCTCAACGTTCGATTGCGCGAATTGTTCCGACGACTATGAGATTCTGTTTATATCATACTGCTTAAAATGTACTAATAATAGCTCTATCCGAAGCGCTGTTCTCGTGATCTAGAAAATTTTTTCAAGCTAAAATGATAACAACTTAATAGTTAGAACAGTGTCCGTTAATTCGATACAAATGATTATGTTCTTTAGTTAACAATTTTCTTTATAATTTTTTTAAAAACCTTATTGTTTTCTTTTAATGCAGTAGTTTTCCAAACCTTTTGCAACTCCGCTATAGAGGCTTAGCGACCCCTCTAAAGAGGCCTGGCGACCTCCCAGAAGGTCATAACCCTCACTTTGAAAAACACTGGGTTAGAGTATTTGGACAGCGTTTCAATTGACCTAGGATGAAATTCTTGCAAATGGAGTTTCTAGCGAGAACCTAGAATGTTATAGTAGATTTTATATTTTACCTATAATCTTGTGTTATTTGGCTCTAACTGGTAATGTTGCTGGTGTTATACGTTCTATAGTTTGGTTTGTAGGAGCTACGGTTCAGTACAATAGAAATCTAGACTGACACGGACAGCGTTATAATACGAGTATGTAAGATAGACTGTTTATATATATGACCATATATGGTATTTATACAGACGCACGATACTACATTTGTTTGTTCAATTGTTTGAACGATATTCTAATTACAATATTCCAAAAGTTTCTGCTAGTATGCCAAAGAGGATGACATACTCGGTAGCTACACGTTATTGTGTAATGGGAAATAATACCACGGAGTATGGATTCTGACTTTCCACAAAGACTCCCTGGAAAGTTCTAGGAAGACGGCTACCATCTTTTCACCTCATTGAAATTGAAACTTGTAATATCATTACTTACTCGGCAATGGCAGTAATAATATAGATGACTAGCTGGACCCGCGAATCCGCACGCTTTTTTTTAAATTGCATTAAAGAATTATAAACTTGTGAGACTAAGTACAATTATAGAAATGCTCTTTAAAAACAATTCTATGTACGACACGCACGCCACTTACAATAGCATAAAATGTATACAATATATATATAAATACTAACAATGTACCTAGTGAGGTTTACCATCAGCAACATATTTAGGATTTTAACCCATTATATAACTATCTTCGTGCTCACTTACACTGTGTAAGGAACTAATGAAACAATAACTTAAAATATTATCATAAAGATTTACATTTACATTACATTGTCATTATAATTACGATTTTGTGTCTATACAAAAAATAAACGCTTGTCTGTTCTGCAAGAAATTGCATTATGGAAGTATTCAATACTAATAATGTGATACATTTATGGTCTAAAATCTTATTAGGAAGAGCTCTCCTATCATTAAAGTTACCAAAAATTATAATATCGAATTAGTTGATAATTATTACTCTAATTAAAAATAAAGAATGAGTTGAAATCTTGCTAAATTTCATATAGACAAAGTTGCGGATAACAGCTAGTCTAAAATAAAATAACCTCAATTACTTTTTATAAGGTAAGGTGAAAGTCCCCGGCAAATCGGTCTAATCTTTTTGAGAAAGTACTATCGGCAAAGCCGCGGATAACAGCTAGTATAAACTAAAATTGCTTGAATTACTTTTTGTAAAGCCAGCTATCTGCAAATAAAAGTTTCGCTAAGATCAATCTAACTGTTTTGGAGATAGCATTGCGGGAAAAGCCACGGTTAACAGCTAGTCTAAATTAAAATAAACTGAATTACTTGTTATGATGTCCACTATCTGTTGGTGAAAGTTTCGTGAAAATTAGTCCAACCCTTGTTGAGATAGCATTGCGGACGAAGCCGCGGTTAACACTTAGTCTAATTTGGAGTAGCCTATGTCACCCGCAGTCACTTCAGCTATCTGCTAGTGAAATTCCCGTCAAAATTGGTCCAGCCGTTTCGGAGATTACCCGGAACAAACAGACAGACAGACCGACAAAAATTTTAAAAATTGCATTTTAGTTATCAGTAGCGTGTATACGTTCATACCCAATCAGTGAAAAAAAATATTTCGCTGTTACATACAGACACTTCATTTTTATTATATGTATAGATAGATTAGTTGCCAAATATAAAAAAAAAACAATTAATCCTTGCGAGTGAGCCCAAATTTTTGGTGAATTAAAGCACCGTAATCAACTAGTAAGTCGTGGTGGCCTAGTAGTTTGACCGGTGGAACAATATTTCGATGTCCGCAGGATCGAACCCTGGCATGTACCAACGAATTTTTTGGAATTCGCGTACATTTACTAATTTAAATTGGTAATACTATCGGCTGAAGGTGAACATCGTGAGGAAACCTGAACCTGAGAAATGTATTTGTAGTACTACTGTATGTGGGAAAAATATAAAACTGTGGATTTCTCAGAGTTTGAAATCGCCAATAGGTCGTGGGCTAGCGTGGTGATTACGCCTATACCTTCCTTCGGGAAGAGGCCTATGGCCCTGCAGTGGATCTCTTACAAGCTGATGATGATAATGATGAATCAGCTAGTTCTTGTCTTCTCTTCTTATCTTCTATCTTAAGTTAATAATTTGTTCTCAAGCTCTTAACGGTTTGTTCTGGCTGCTACACTTAGTATTCAGTACTCCTCTAGATTTAATGTATTTACGATAATAAAAATTATTTGACATCAAGTTCTCGAAGTAGTAGTGCTACGCTGAAGTTATTATTGGTTTCAGCATGAATGGGTTGGCTTTTTTTTTTCGAAATGACTACGCTATTGACCCCGCAAGGTCTTAACAGCTTCACCGGACTACTACATGGGTTGGCTTGTCCGGTGCACTAATACCCGATCTACAGAAAACCGATGTGAAGTAACAGTGCTTGCATTGTTGCGTTTCGTTCGGTCAGTGAGAGCGCCGGAGGGCCACCTCCCTTTCTCTTCCCCTCACCCCTTTCCCTTCCCCTCCCCTCTCCTCGCCCTTCCCCCATCCCTCTAATCACAGGCTGGCAATGCACTTGCAACTCCCCTGGTGTTGCTGGTGTCTATGGACGATGGTGATCACTTAACATCAGGTAAGCCGCCAGTCCGTTTGCCTCATATATGATAAAAAAATGTTTCATTAAATTAGTTTGTTGACAGCAATGTAGGATCGACTGTTACAGATTCTATAGAATATTTCAGTAACAGAGACACAGCAACGTGTATCCCGGTCAGCTAAAAGTATATATAAGCTTGGCTTAATAATACACCTATTATATAATAAAAACACATATAAAACAGTTCAGTAATTTATGAGTTATGAGGCCATTAATATACAGACATTGCCTTTATTGTATGTAAGGAGAAAAATATATGGATAAGACTCCACGATAACAATTATATAAGAAAAGGAAGGCAGAAGGTAGAGAATCAATTTCCTTATGGAAGGTTTTCTGATCGGCAACTTTTTTTTCGAATTGACTTCGCTATTGGTCTATAAGTTCTTAACAACGCGTTAGCACCAAACTAATACATTTTTTCATCGTTCCCAGATTATCACGTCCGTATAACGATTTGGTTAAAAAAGATCACAACATAGATATATTTGGCAACTCGTTGTTAGAATTCAAAACTAGTAATTTAATGACTTTATGAATTTTCTTTCTTTATCCACACAACACTTCGTCTCGTTGTCATATATTTATAGTGCACTAACTGTTGTAATATATATTATTAACTTATAATTTATTAAGTTATTAAGCAATAATATAGTTCTCATATTTTATTTTCCTGTTTCCTTTTATTTTTTATAATTGTATCTTAGTCTACAAGAATGATTTAATCAATTACAATTAAGAACATAAATAATTGCTATTAATAATTAAAATTGTGTATATTATATTATGCCTATTCATATTATATATAATCTGATTGAACTACTATATCATTATCTACCTTTATATTACCACATACAATAATATTTGATTTGGACGCTACTTTGCTGAAATGTTACTTTTCACTTCCACCTGGAATTGATCAACCGCTTTTATTTCGACAAACAGTTATTGATATATCACATTCTTTCAGCCATTTATCGACTACTTTCAAGTTTGACTTTTTCAGACAAATGTCGAGAAAATATAATTAAACGTTGTTTGTCACAATGAGAAGTGGCGTCAGTCAATCAATTCTAAGCGGAAGTGTAAAGTAACAACCAATCAAATACTTATATTAATAAATAGTTTATTGAAAATAGGTAATTGAGCCTGGATGTTGAAATCAAGAAGTAACTTCTTAACAAATGAGCATATTCTGCTTCATATTTATGCTTATAACATTATATTTTATATCACCGAGATGTTTTTCATCACCCAAGATTCCACCTTATTTGCAATGACTCCAACTTACGTCGATCAACACAGTGTCGGAACACGTTAACCACTAAGTCATAAGTATTCATGCTTCTTACTTTTCATACTCTAATTGAAAGCAATAAAATTATAGACAGCTTGTATTTAGACATATAATAGAAGCAAATTATTATTGAGGACAGCAATTAAGCATTGACGCACGCTTAATCGATTTACGTGGAATGCTTTGATTAATATATGAGGGAGTAACAGCGAATAACTTTCTAATTTATCTTCCCACATGTAGATATCACTATAAAATTTAACCACTCAGGATGGCAAACAATAATATGGAGTTAAATATCACCATCATTGGAATGCTAACTGCAGTTACTGCATTGAAAGAAGAAAAATTAACATACGTTTTAGATTAGAAAGACAAATCTTATATTACTTTTTTTATAAATTAAAGAAGGTAATTGTTTAGACATTGATTTAAAATCTGATCGACCATATAGCTGTCATAGCGAGCCAATAGCATATGCTTATGATAAAATGTAATCATACAACTATAAATATACTGTGGCTTAAACCGGGTCGTGACCTCCGACAATACAAAATGTCCGTGCAACACCAATACCGTTACTTGTCATTTTGAGATTTATTTAGTATTACCATATTCGGATTGGGAAAAAAAATCATGACACATTATAATCCTACCAACTCATCTGTTACTTTGTTTTTAAATATATTCTATGCGAGTGAAATAATTTTGTTCAATATTTACTTGTTAGTTGATGAATTGAATTGTTAGATACATTATTATAAATATCCATACCTAAGCCGTGAATACTAATGAAGATATCTACAGAGATAACTTTTGTGTAATTCTACAGTGGAATAAAGAAAAAAACATCCCAATAAATATAAACTGTAATTTATAGGCGATGTTGTGTAGAAATTTCGTGATTTAATTGTGAATTTGAAAATACATGGTTGTATTATGAACAATGATTTTTGATACGTGGTAAAAGTTTCTAAATTTTATGAGTACAATGTATATAAGAAAATAATAAGAGTACTTATAATTATCGTATTTGAATCTAACATGAATGATCATAGCAATAAAATATTTGAATCAATTTTAAATTTATAAAAATGCATCAAAATAGATGTATATGCAAGATGATATAAGAGTCGAGTATATCGAAAGGTATACGTATAACATTACGCAATCTGTTTCACCTACAGTTCGTTGCGGATGGATAACTTTTCCATTAACGCTGTGCACTGAATTGAACATACACTCATATGGCGCTAACCAACAAAAAATAGACCAAGTGAATGAACTTTCTAACGTTTATTACACGTCTGAAAGCGACGGGGCCCTGCCTCCAACATTGATTGATGGATAGATAGATACCAAGAGTTACCTAATTTAACATTGTGCGCCGGTCATCGGGGTCAACAGTCCACCGTAAAGTTAGTCAAGAGTCACGAAACGCCATGACAGAACCGGGCCGTCGTGTTCGCCAGCCTTGGACGGAAGAACATAAGTTTTATAAATTAGTGACAATGCCTTGAGTTATTTCGTGGAAGCGACAAGGTTGGCCGTTCTGGGAAGTGGCGGCTCGTCGGCAAGTACGACTTGCTCGTGCTCGGCGACCCCGCACTCCCCGCTGCCGCGCCCGCTCCCCGCACGCGTGTTTATTTCACGTCGGAACACACCGCGCGCTAGCTCTACTCCACGCCGAGTCGTTCAGTCTGAATTCGTGCACGGAAGAGAGAGCTGTCATCGCCGCGACGCAACAATCACGAACTTTCACCTCCGCCGTGATATTATCACCTGTGATAAACACCGATGCCGGGTGAAATTGAATGTGCAATGCGTACTTAGAAAGCGTTCTGTCGCTGTGAACGGACTGCCGACCGTCGGTTTCTGCAAATTAATTTCTCCGGTGAAGTCGTTGGTTTCTTCGAAACTGCTTGTAAAGAGTTTTACTGAGAAACGAAACGGCCGTAAAGTGGATTTGAGGAAATATAAGTAATTATAAGTGGACTTTTGTGTTTCCGTGTCTGTTGTTAACAAAGACGTTTACATTGGATCCCAATCGAACATTCACACCTCCAATGGTGGTTAAACTACCAGGTGAGACATACTTTTACAACATATATTTATAAAATTCTAACATAAACAAGGCCAGTGTATAAAAATGATCTAATTATAATTTAGCAGACTGTGTATAGAGAGACTTATTAATTATCGCGGTAGCGATAACGATTAACATATATGTTGGTAAATGAAACAAGTGTTCATTTTGTTTACGACGTGATACACGTGTATACGGTCGCTTCGAGGCGAAAAATAACATTGTCATCGGGGCGCCGGCTTATCATTATCACACAGGTCTTCGGGGTCAATGCGTTGCTATAGATAACGTATTATAGATTATTGTTCATTTCTGACGTAATTCGCATAAATTTAATGTGAATTGCCTATCGTTATTTATTATATTCATTATAGATACACGATACTATAAAATACCTCTCATTATATATTAAATTTAACAATGAATATCAACTGTTTTCACCCTATTTATATCTGGGTCACTGTACTACTGTTGCAATCGGTGTTTATGTCTTATGCCGTTTAAAGTCATTAAGGTTTTGCATGTACATAGAAGGAGTATACCTGGCTGTAACAAGATTATATAGGATATCCGATGTTTGAAATTTCTTAACCTAGGTCATTTGACAAGATTCGTGTAGCGAGCTTAGTTTTATATGGATATCAAGCTATCGATGGTACTACAGTTCTTAGTATATACTGGTATTAACTGTTGGATTGCAATAGTAAAACCTATGCTTAGTTTAAATTGAAATGGTGTTACTTAATATGGTATAACGATTAAAATAGTTCTACTTATAGATATTATTTGTAAATAATAGATTAAATAATCAATATCATTTACATAAAATGTTATTATGTCAACAATTTGCAACAGATCTCTATCAAATCATGTTGAGTGAGCTAAGCATTATAGTGTTTGTTATTGACTGTATGTCTTTACATATAAAAAGTGATACGTTTAAGGTCACTTGTATAATGAACAGTGATATATTATAGTGATAAAGGTAATCATAATGTAAATGTAAATGTATAAAAGAGGGAGCTGTTGGCTTTATTATTTGATAGGAAAGCTATTATTATTGTTTTTCGAACTGGTTTACTGCTGTTCGCTTAAAGTACCTTGACATCTTCACCCAGCTTGTGGTGAGCGCAGGATACGATCAGCCGAAATGACAACTACTTAGTGCAATGGTACCGTACCTCGTTTTGAGCTGTTGGTTTATAATTACACGAATTGAATCTTAACTAATCATTGGACTAAGCAACTACACATATGAAGGGCTAAAGGGAAAACTGGCTAAGTCACATTTACAAAACTTCATAAGAGAATGCATTGCTTACATTGTTGCGTTTTGTTCGGTTAATGAGAGCGCCGGAAGCCCACCTCCTCTCCCCTCGCCCCTCTCTCCCATATCCCTTCCCCAAACACAGGCTGGCAACGCACTTGTGACTCCCTTGGTGTTGCAAGTGTCTATGGGCAACATCAGGTGACCCGCCTGCTCATTTGCCTCCTATGACACAAAAAAAACGCCGTGAAAGCTCTCAAGAGGAAAAAAAAAAACCGATTTTGAAACATCATTCATTCCTGCTCCGTGCCTATTGGTCTTAGTGTGATAATATATAGCCTATAACCTTCCTCGACAAATGAACTATATAACGCTGAAAGGATTTTTCAAATCGGACCTGTAGTTACTGAGATTACACCTACAAACTCACAAACTAAAGCTGTTCACTTACACTATATAATAAAATAATGAAAACATTAAGCTAAACATTATCAAACAATATGACACATATGACTTTCAATTATATATATTCTTGGAGTCCAGTACAACGCACGTCACACTCGCATATTTACAGTGAACAACATATTTTTGATTAATTTCATACAGACAAATGCACGGGTAACAGTTCATCACTACATAGTGTAAAACAAAGTCCTGTTCCACGCATGTCTATATGTCTGTTCGCGATAAGATCAAAAACTACAGAATGCATCTTCATGTTGTTTTCACTAATATATAAAATGATTCTTGGGCAAGGTTTAGGTATAGTCTGTCTTATTATCAGGGCGGGCAGCGTCTGCTGAACCCGCTAGCTTAAAATAAAATAGCTAATTAGTTACTTATTTGCCCGTAAAATTCCCGTTCGAATATTACTTGTAGTCCGGTGAAGCTGTTAAAACCTTGCTAGATCAATAGCGTAGTCATTTCTAAGAAAAAAAAACTGTTCAAATAGGTCCAGCCGTTTCGGAGATTGCCCGGAACAAATAAACAAACAGACATATCGACAGCATTAAAAAAAATGTTGATATTTGTAGCATCACAGATATATGTATGTATTCACCAAAAAGTATTTATTTTAATATTATATACACACACTTTATTTTTATAATACGTAATATATCACAAATCAAAAATTGGGAACAAAACTAACGTAGAATAAAGTTTTTGGCAGGATTTCAGTCTGTCATGTAGTGGATTTTATATTTTATTCATAATCTCGTGTTACTTGTCTCTATATTGTGTTAAATTGGTGACGTTTTATGTAATTTGGTTTGTTTATTGTGCATAAGTGAAATGACTGAAAAATAATACCACGGAGCATGGATTCTGTAGTACTGAAAATTAAGAAGATAAAAATTTATGAAATATTATATAGAGGATTTGGCGGTTATACCTTTACATTAACTTGGACATAGAAGAAAACTACCTATATTGACAACTTCAGAATTGGCAATATGGGTTAATTCCTTCGACTGTCTTATTGGTCGAATATTATTACTACTAAAGTATTTGAATAGCAACACAAAATAAACTTTAGAAATGTTTGCGATATAAACGTAACACGTATAATTAAAAATTGTAAACAAAACTAACGTAGAATAAACTTTTTGAATAGAAACACAAAACAAACCATGACAATATTTTCGATAGAATATTATCGCGTTACCATGGCAACGCGTATAATACTGACATTAACACGCAGCGGAAGCTTCCAAAATAGCCCGATTTTGAGACATTCTTCATGAGTGCTCAGCTCCTATTGGTTTTAACGTGATGATATGTATCCTATAGCCATCCTCGATAAATAAGCTATTTAACACTAAAAGAAACTTTCAAATCGGACCAGTAGTTCTTGAGATTAGCGCGTTCAACCAAACAAACAAACTCTTCAGCTTTATAATATTAGTATAGACTATAGATTAAAGAAGAAGTAAAACAACAAGAAAAAAATGTGATACAATGCGATTTTCAGGTGTTTTGACACATATTATGAAATGGTTACAACCACAAAAAAACACTTTAAAAAAAAGGGCTTTGCCAGTTTTTCCTGTAGCCTTTTAATATATGAACCTGTAGCTACCTGTAGGAAAGTAATGAACGTACAAGAACTTGTTTTTTTTTGAACTGACTACGCTATTGACTTAGCAAGGTCTTAACAGCTTCACCGGACTTATAAGGCGAGATTTTGCGGCACTCAGCCGATTTTATTTGGACAACTAGCTCAAGGGTGCACGGCACACCTAGGCTTGGACTGTTGCCTCATACATGCAATTTGCGACCTATCTGAGCTAACCTGAGCTAAGCTACATATTCATACATATATGAGTTTTTGAAACATATGTGTACCAAGCATAAATACCTCGACAACTCTTATATGTATTGTCGGGTAACTTTTCTAAACTATTTCAGTTCGATAAGGGAAAAAATAAAACCCTTCCACTTTCATGTATAAGTATGTGTGCGTATGTGGAAGTGATATGTGTAATGCTGTCGCACTGATGTAAGATTTTGTGCCACTGTATCGCGCAAGCAGCGTACTCTAGGGCTCCACGCTGGGAGAACGGGCCTAGGCCTGAACCGCTGCCGAATGGGGACTAGTCTGGTGTGCGGAAGCGAAATTTACCCCCAGACTACGACGGCGTGATCTGTGGTTATGCAGGCGTGGGCTTGCGCACGCTCTGTTTGAAGAGACAGGCTGGTACAGATCGTTCACTACCGTTATTTCATCGGGACTGTGGGCGTGGGACCGCCATCATGGCAAATATGTGCTTCCTTAGAGAAGCGATCGTAATCCGACATGGCGTTCGGGCAAAAACTAGAGACGAATTCGCGAAAACCAAGCATGTTCGCGCTCGAAGGAGTCTAACTTGGTCATACCGAGACCTGAGGATTGGAGCGGAGCACGAGAAGACATTAAAACAGAGGGGCGGGGGGCGCGTCTTTTGAACTTAACGGACTATCCCGAGTCCGGACTAAAAGTAGCACAAAGCTAAAAAGAAATGTTTACACTTGACACAGCTGCGTTTCACGATATTTAATCGACTATCAAAAGAACAATAGAACAAGGTACACAATTCAAGGTGCGTTTCTTGAAAATAATCGAAGTTCAAAAATACAATAAAGTCGAGTGATGACTCACTTGACAGTACTACGTTGGCGAAAGTCTGGCTCGCAGAACACAGCTTCTGGCGCGCAACAAATGCGTGCGTCCACCACGAGTATCGGATCGGAACTCCTAAAGAGATTATCCCTCTTTAGTAATTTGTGTGTCTGGTGAAGCTGTTAAGACCTTGTTAGGTCAATAGCGTAGTCAGTTCTGAAAGAAATAGTGATTTGACTATGTTGGCATGTTCCTATTTTAGATTAATCTACTTTGTTACATTGAATATTTGGCAATCCAGTTTAAAACGTGTGTTTGTCACACTCGGCATTGGCGAAATTGCCTACATAGGCAAAGGCCATACCGAGAAAGGAAAAAAAGAGATTTTTACAATCGGATAGAAAATAAATTTAAAGTATTGCCCAGTATTATTTTTCCTCACACTTTTCTATAGAGGGTATCTTTATGGAAAAACTTTCTTATAGGTAATTTAAAGCTGAAAAGAGTTATCAAAGAAGTAGTCCGGTGAAGCTGTAAAGACCTTGCCAGGACAATAGCGTAGTCAGTTCGAAAAAAAAGATTACAAAAGGTTAACACTAATGTCATAATTACAATAAATTATTAAAAGACATTAACTAGATAAGGGTTATAGTTCACTTTATTAAAAGTTATTGTAATTTTAATGACGACGCGACTTATATACGAGAGAAAAGTATATAAGTAAATGAACTTAAAACATTCAGATGACTTTATGAGTCACTGTTTTTTACATTTCCACGCGAACGTCGTGGGCACAGCTGATATATAATACTAGCCCCTGCCCGTACTTCGTTCGCGTAGAATAGGTACACTAACAAAAACACGCAGCAGTTCTCAAAATGACAAAACATCTCGTTTTTGAAATATTTTTCACCTGTGATCCGCTCCTATTAGTCTTAGCCTGATGAGCCTTAGCCTATAACCATTCTCGATTAATGAGCTATATAATACTGAAAAAATTATTTCAAATCGGACCAGTAGTTCATGAGATTACCCCCTACAACGTCACAACGTCACAACATCACAAACAAACAATACCTCTTTATAATAGTATACAAGAGCGTAAATAACGTAGTTCTCAACTTAGCCACAAACGACATAAAGACGAGTCTAAACATAATATTACGCTTACCCATAGTGGGTAAACGCTATTGATGAAGTTGTAATTGTACAAAAGAATAATTTTATTCCAAATAGGGCGCGGCCCTCGTAATATCCGAAGCACAAAAATACACTCATCAAAAAAGTCTAAGCAACATGTACTAATTTAAATTTTAGGATGGTTCTTCACATTATAACGTTGTATTTTATTTTTAAAATAATATCTTTAGGGTTCTATGATGTAAAAATAACAGCTGTTGTCTTTATAAGTTCTTTTAATAACAGAAATGAACAATATTAGAATATACTGTAGAAACTAAGATACATAAGAAACTAAACTTTTTTTTACAAAATGAAATTTCTAAAGAAAATGTATTTATTGTGAAAGAATAGAACAATTTAACACAAAGTATGGTCTCCTCTGCTATTCAGAACTTGTCGGCAACGATTATTCATTGAATTAATGGGACTGTTTATGTCATCTTGCGGTATTCGCTCCCAATGGAATTGTAGCAAATCCTTCAGCTGTTGGGTTGTTGTCGCTCCGTCCAAGTCCTTCAAAACACGTCTCTGGAGCATGTCCCAAGCGTGCTCGATGGGGTTGAGATCTGGCGATTGTGCAGGCCAGGGCAATACCCGGATGTTCTCCGTTGCAAAGTATTCACTGGTTCGTCGAGCTGTATGTGAACGCGCATCGTCATGCATTAACCTAAAATCGGAGCCAAAGGTTTGTGCAAATAGGTAGAAATAAGGTCTGAGAATATCCTCAATGTAATTTTCAGCATTCATGTTTCCATTTACAAAAACGAGCTTAGTTCGCCTGTTCTTCATAATACCCGCCCTAACATAACTGTTGAGCCGCTGTATGGATGAACTTCCTGAACGCACCTGAGCCTTTCAGTATTTCTGGGCTGACGATACACTCGCACCCTTCTTGTATCAGGCTTAAACCCGAATCGCGACTCATCGGAAAACATAATTTTATCCCATTGTTCCTGGGTCCATGTTATGCGTTCTCTACACAATTCATATCGACGAGCGCGATTCTCGTGACGTATCGGTGGGCACATGATTGGGCGTCGAGCTCGTAGGCCGTACTCATGCATTCGATTTCCCACAGTTTGAGGACGTACATCATCACCACTTGAAATTTGTAGCCTCAAACTTATCTCTCGAGCGGTTAACATTGGCTGGCGTCTTGCAGTCAGTTGTATGTACCGGTCTTGCCGAGCGGGTTCTCCTGTATTATTGTAGCGCTGCCAAAGACGACAAATAACACTTCTATGAATGCCAAAATTGTCGAGATACCTGAGATTGATTTCTTCCCGCTTGCAACATCACTACAGCTCTTTGCATTTCATCTGCCATCAAATGACGTCGCTTCATGACGTAAAGAATATCTAACAATTCAATTTTGTCGCTAACTTTATTTAAATGGTTGGTAAAATTATAAAATCAAGACTAAATGTAGCAATTAAAACGCACTTAAATTCAAACAAATTCGCAGTCATTTGAATTTTATGAAAAAACAAAACATAATCAAATTTTTTTTTTACAACCAGCCAGTTTGTCATCAATATCAAAAAAGTTTACTTACCTACGCACTTTGTTTGAGTAAATACTTAGAAATTAATTAATATAAATGGTAAAATTTGTAATATCACGCATGTTGCTTAGACTTTTTTGATGTGTGTATGTACGAAGTTACTGATACCAAGTCTTACAAGATAACGACCGATCATTAATTTATTTTTTTTATATTGATATTATTAATTTACAATAAAAAAAAACTGAATCGGTAAATGTGAGCGTGTGGAGGGACCATCAACCCATGTATTCAATTTAAAAAGTCAATCATTACAGCAATAAAACATTCCAATGATTTGATAGTACATTAAAGTCGGCAATCGTTTTGATCATTAGTAAGAAATTAAGCGTAAAAATAATAGATAGAACTGTTTACGGACATCGTTACGAAGTTCATTAGCAAGGCATTTTAATAAAAAAATTTTAGTTCGAATTAAATATTTTTATAGTTAATTGATACTGACTACCAATAATTAATTAGTAAAATAATTTCAAAATAATCGTTATTAAAACTGTTATAAATTATTCTGCTATTGAGTTATTTGTTATTTAGAGCAATTTGTATCAATTACTCAATAATGAAATTTTTTTCTTTTCGAAATGACTACCCTATTGACCCAACAAGGTCTTAACAGCTTCACCGGATTACAAGTAATGAAATTAATATTCGTTGTTTGTATCGTGACTGTAAGTCGAGTAACGCGAAGTTGCTTATTATACTGGCTGCTTCATAATCAACCCACTATTTTCAGTTTGAAAAATAATATAACCAAGTATTTGATCTGTGGTCAACATTAGTCCTATGGATACCATAATAACGGCTACAAGGTTTTTTTGTGACGTGTTAATATAGACATATTATTGTTATTTGTATTTCTTTTCGATTGCTTTTTCCAAGTTGTATAAACTGGCGGCCTAGCCAAGTTGCTTATTTACAATCACTAACACAAATAGAAAACGGAAGAATGTATGAAGATGACATATATGAACGCTATTATATCATGTGATTATAACGTGATTTCATCTCCATACATTTTTCCGTTTTCTATTTGTGTGAGTGATTATAAATAAGCAACTTGGCTAGGCCTCCTGTATTGAGTATTGTAAACGTAAGAGGCGTGGAGTATTACGAATAGATACTTATAAATAAAGGCTTTCGAATTCGATTTCACATCGTCGATGTGATTAAAAAAAATATAATATCACTGAAGTTTGTTAATATTCGATTAAACAAAAAAAAAGAAAGTCGGTTGACAAATAAAGGAGGGACTAAACTTAATTGTTCTGCCTATGTATATATATATAAAAATAAATAAATAAATAAAATAAAAAGCCTTTTTATTTCTTGAATTAATATATTACAATTTCTTTTATCTAGTGTTTAAAGTTAATAATTTTGCTTAATTTTTCTAATATAATTTTGTGTTAGTTTCTTAAACCTTGTTTATATTTAATTATATCTAAGTAGTTTTTTTTTGTAGTTTTTACTTATGAAAGGTTTTCTCTTATTCATATCCTTCTGTTACTTCTACAAGAACCCCAATATATATATATAGATAGATTAAAAATAATAATAACTAACAGCAGAATAATGATTTGTTATATTATTAGTTGTTGTGATATTACTCCCGTTTTTAAATTTTAATATTTTTGCATAGAGTCAAGGTCAAGAAGTCAACCCGATCCATATAATTGCTAAATATCAGTGAATAGTATATATAGATACATGTTTATTATAAATCTTTTATTTTATTTGTAATGGAATTGATTACAAAATATTTAAATATGCAAGATATTTATAATAATAATGTTATGATGATATCACAAAATACTGGTTTTAAAATGTCCATTTGCAATCAGTCGACCATGGATAGCTAGTTTAAAAATTAAATATTTCTTCTACGATTTTCGTGTCTCTCTTTGATTTTGGCCTTATCACTTACATATTATAACACAAAGTCTTCTGCCACGTTTGTTTGTCTGTTCGATAAACTCAAAAACCACTTAACGCGTTTTCATGCGGTTTTTTTTTTATTGAAGCACGACAAAGTGACTGCACTATGCCTGATGGTAAGCATAGTACAATCCAAAAACAGTGGCGACCACCGACAGACAGATTATCCATCGTCGGTCGCCGCTGTCATGCCGGCCATAATGACGAAAGTCACCCGGTACTGGATATGCACAGGCTAATCCCGAAAGGCGACGCGCAAAAGCGAGTCACTATGACGGGCTTTTTCGCCATGTACATGGTGGTTGCGACCCAGTCGGACTGTAAAACTCTACCACCCCGCTTTCGCCATTGCCTCGTTCGTTATTCAGCAGGGTGCACCACGCGCAGGTGAGGTTGGCTTGGGTGTCTCAAGTCTTAAGATGTTACTCGACACCTCTTACACCCCAAATAAAAAATTACACCAGCCGTCGAAGATATCCATTAGGAAGGCTGGCCAGGCCGGTACAATGTCCGCCGTGCCCGTGGGTTAGATAAATTATTTTTTTGTAGAACACAATAGTTTTATTTTTGGAACTGAATTCAGAAAAAGGAAGTTTTCTACTTCTCTCGTAATTATTTTCTAGTGTCTTCGTTATTGAGCTTTCCATGGTTTCTACCATTATTCTTAACGACATAATTTAGAAGCGTTTAGGTATTAAAGGTCGTCACAGTTATCTGTTGCCCAATGTGTACCTACTGACATTCTACATTGATTACTAAGTTAAAAAGAATTTTATCAATCTAGAAGGTAGTTTTGATGATCGAGTATTTGTCCTATATGTTTTTCCTTTTGAATTTATAAGACTAGCTGTGCCAGTGACTTCATCCGCTTGGAACATAATGTAAAGAAACAGTCACTACTTAAGTCACCTGAATGTATTAATTCCATTTACTTATCTACTTTTCTCTCGTACTTAAATCGCGTCGTCATTAAAATTACGATAACTTTTGATAGAGCGGATCGATTTTAATGAAACCAAAACTAAATGTTACTCGAGGATATTCTTTACGGTTTTCTTGAGGTTTTATCATGAATGCAGTACTTTAGCAGTGATGCGTACTCAAACAGATATTTCTAGCAGATCTTTCTTTAGCAGTGATGCGTACTCAAGCAGATATTTCTAGCAGATCTTTCTTTAGCAGTGATGCGTACTCAAACAGATAGACAAATATTTCTACGAATTATTTAAATGTATTTTATTACTTACTAGCCTCTGCCCGCAAATACGTGTGGAATAGATACTTTGTTTGGGCTAACGTTAACTCGCAGCGGAAGCTTTCAAGAGGAAAAAAAACCGGATTTTTAAACATTCTTCATTGGTGCTCCACTCCTACTGGTCTTAACGTGATGAGTCTATAACCATCCTCGATAAATGAGCTATATAACATTGAAAGAATTTTTCAAATCGGACCAGTAGTTCCTGAAATTACCCCCTACAACCTCATAAATTCACAAACTTTACCTCTTTATAATATTGGTATAGATTCCTAGAATTCCTAGATTCCTAGAAACCTGTAGATTTTTTTTACAATCTAAAAATGTAGACACGTTAAATTTATATTCATATTATATGTATAGAAAATGAAATCATTAACTTATATCTTTTAGTAAGTGAAATAACGTTTAAACAGAACAGCTAATTTCGTTTTATGAGAGTCTATAGATAATAGTTATTTTCATTTACACATATCTATGTATACTGGTTAGGTAAATCATAAAACCATAAACATGATAAATCCGTTATAATATAAAATTTCTTATTGTAGAGAACAATATTATCTCAAAATATAATCTCTTTATAAATTCACTATTTACTTCAATAATACAGTTAAGTAAAAGAAAAATAGTAGGAAAATAACTCCTAATGCCTCTTTGCAAATAGCATTGCGAATAGACAATTGAGCATTGTCCATCGTTTACCGGGAACAAAGGTAAGTAAATGGCTTACCGGGAAGCGTCGCGTCGCGCGCTGCCTCGCGTCGCTGCCTTTGTTTACCCACAAAGGGAGACAATGATAATTTTTTTCTATTATTTTTAATACAAAGCGACACTTCAATGTTTATTGTCGTCAGCAAATAGTTCGTGACGTTGATAACGTTCGTAGAAACGGTTCAATTGTCGCCCTCGAACGGTGATTTTGCGGTTATTGAGTGTATGTGACAAACAATTCGCTTATCTATTTTTTAGTATTCGTGATACGTGTTATTTATTAGAAGTACTTATTTTACTTTTGAGGTTTTTGAAGTGTTTGATCGTTACAGATCGGTATGCTTGTGGGGTTTTGGTTCAAAAGACAATTAAATAATATTTAGGAAATCATATTTCAATATTCTTAATTATAATTGCAATCTTGTTTTTTCTTTGCCATACCTTCATTTTAATTCTCACTAGCTTCTGCCCGCGACTTCGTCCGCGTGGATAGGTTACTTTGGGCTAATGATGACACGCAGCAGAAGCTATCAAGAGGAAAAAAACGATTTTCAAACATTCTACATTCGTGCTCCGTTCTTATTCGTCTTAGTATCATGATGCCTATAACCTTCCTCGATAAATGAACTATATAACACTGAAAGAAATTTTCAAATCGGGTCAGTAAGTAGTTCCTGAGATTACCCCCTACAACGTCACAAACTCACAAACTTTACCTCTTTACAATATTAGTATAGATTGTAAATAAATAAAATAAAACGTGTAGCATTTGCAATACATAGTTTTTCGGTTTTGATCAAAATTAGATATATAGGAATCAAAGGAGAATCAAATGCTTAGTATTTACTAGGGACTTAGATTAAGTATTACTACTTAACATACGGTGGTACATTATTAAATCTGGTGAGATCCAGATCTGTCTCGTATTGCCAAATTAAGAATGTTTTAAGTGGCCTGCTTGTAGATACTGTGAAAGAACATTAACCAGGAACAAACTACGAAGGTTGTGATCTCAATCTTAACTTACAACTTAGATAGGGCTGTCAAAAATCTCTCAATAGTTATCAAATGTTATACCAAGTTCGTGCATCAATCAAACAACTCAGTTCCACCCTTCAAAGTCTAACAACGAGCTGGATGTCTTCGTGGGAGGTACTCGTACTGTTTTTTGTCGACGCTAAGCGATTCGTTACACCATTCGTCGTGTAAACTTTAAAGAAATAGAAGTCAATTCGTGTTACGGTTAAATTTTTCATTGAACTTTACGGCAAAAGTCCGACAATTGTATATTTATTGAATAAATGTGCTGCGTTGTCGAACTCTGATAGCTTTTTCGCAAAAACTTCCAATTTTTTTTTATATACTGTAATCGGTTATGATTTTTTTTTGTGCATAAACAAACGGCTTTTTGATTATGTATAAACTATCTTTTCATATAGTTACTATGATACAGGTTTGTTGTTGTAGGTGCATCATTCCAAAACTACTGTGTAGATTCCGATTATTTTATCTCTTAGATACTTCGTCATTTTGCAAAAAAAGGTTAAAACGATATTTGCATCCCCACATATTATAAAACAAATTCCTCTACCGCGTCTGTCTGTTCGCGTTGAACTCAAAGACTACTAAATCGATTTTCATGCTATTTTCACCTGTAGGTAAAGTGACTCATGAGGAAGGTTTAGGTATATAATTTTTCAAAGATTTTTTTTTTTTTTATTAGGACGGGACAACGTCCGCCGGGCCCGCTAGTCTATATTAATATTATGAATAGGTAAAGTTTGTGAGGTTGTAGGGGGTAATCTTAGGAAGTACTGGTCCGATTTGAAAAATTATTTCAGTGTTAGATAACTCATTGAAGGCTATAGGTTTTATATCATCACGCTAAGACCATAAGGAGCCGAGATGATTGAAAATTTTTTCAAAATCGTTTTTGTTTTCCTTTTGAGAGCTTCCGCTGCGTTAATTAGCTCAAAGCTAGTTAGTAGTAGTAGGTAGATAGGTAAATAGTAAGACCCCATATATAGGAGATCATGAATCACGAAATATTGTACCTCAATAATAGTCAGATGTAGAAAATTCAGGATTTTTTTTCTCTGCAGACGCTTTGTCCTTTTTTTTCGAAATGAAAACTCTGTTGACCTGGAATGGTCTTTACAGGTTCACCGAACTATTGAGGCGAGCGTTGAAGGCACTCAGCCTATTTGGGATCTTTGGGCGACTAACTCAAGGGTGCACGGCACACCTTGGCTTGGGCTGTCGCCTGTTTTGTGCAAGAATCGCGACCTATCTGAGATAACCTAGCTAACTATTCATATATGTATGAGTTGTTGAAACGTATATGTGTACCAAGTATACACGCCTCAACAACTCCTCCATATATTTATTATCGGAAAATTGAGAGTTTTTCAGTTCGATAAGGGAAAAAAAAGTAAACCCTTCCACTTTCATGTGTAAGCGTGTAGGCGTGCACGTGTATGGGGGTGATCGTGTAGTGTTGTAGCAGTAATGTATATTTTTGTGTCACTGTATCGCGCAAGCAACGCACTCAAGGGCTTCCTATCGAGGGATCGAACCTATGCTTGAGCCGCTGCTGTGGGAGGCCTAATCGGATGTACAATTATTTCATAAATAGCGACTTCATTCCTATCTTTTATTGCCATTTCTAAATTGTAGTTCACATATCCACACACAAATCCGCCGAGGCGTCCACGGCACGTCTGTATTCGGATTAAATACATAGAAATATCTCCCATTAATATAGATTCTGGTGTAGGACTCAACGCTCATTAGAATATCTTTTAATAGTGTCGCGAGGTATTCGTACATGCACAGTATGATTAACAAATCCATGCAGTTTTTTTTTTCACTTTATTTTTGGCAATCAATCTTTCAGATTATTACTGCCATTGTCGAGTGTTCAATAATATTACAAGCGTCGTGTGATCACTTCAATTTTAACCGTCCTGTGAGTCAATATTCTAACAAGATGGTGGATCCCATGTTAGAATCTTCCTGGGAGTTTTTGTGGCATCACAGAATTTCATGCTCCGTGGTATTATTTTCCATTCACTTCACTTATGCACAGTAAACTAATTATATTAAGTAAAACACCACCTAATTTACAAAATGTAGAGTCCAATAACACAAGATTATGAATAAAATACAGAATCCACTACATGACAGATTAAGATCCCGCCAAAAACTCCAACCATGCAGTTATTAAATAGAAATTCCATATATCAGGAATAATGTACGTGCATTAGCAACGTGTCTGCACCACAACTGTAACTATTTTTCGACATATTTGTAAACATAAGCTCGCTTGCGTCAGTCGATGAAGGATGGGATACATTTTAGCAGATTTTTAAAATAAACTACACAAAACTTTATTTTCATATTTTTTCCAACATTTGTAT
The DNA here is from genome assembly GCA_014332785.1 of Antheraea mylitta. Taxonomy (NCBI): domain Eukaryota; kingdom Metazoa; phylum Arthropoda; class Insecta; order Lepidoptera; family Saturniidae; genus Antheraea; species Antheraea mylitta. The sequence continues at coordinate 3,461,106 of JACEII010000009.1, forward strand.
GGATATAATACATATATCCAAGTAATTGCGTGATACGTATCATATCGTACGTAGGAGGCGCAAAGCCTTACTAATAAAGAAAATAAGGTAAAATAATATTTTTATTAAGAACATGTAATTAAAGAATATTCTTATACCAATAAAGTCAACCAAAACACAAAAGATACATTCACTTAAAATTTTCAAATAAAATCAAAATCGCCCCCTTGATATTAGTTTTACTAAGAATATTAAAGAAAGAAAGAAGCACGAGAGATTTCTCATAAAGTTGTGAACGTTATGAAAAAGAGAAATAGGTTTTAGTTGATAAAGTAACTACTAAGAAAATGCGAGATATCTCGAAACGTCGGGCGGACGGAACAAGGTGGAATGGTTGCGCGGGCGCAGGTATGCGTGTTCTCAGAACGCGCCGCGTCCGTTTTTGCTCCTTTTTCGATTCGAGTTTACCGAGAATCGAATGGCCCGGTGGCGGCCCTACTCGGAACACGTAATTAATCCTTGGAAGCCTCCGACCCGAGGGTTGTTATGAGAAATCGCCAGCATTATGACTTCATTTTTTATTTACTTTTTGCATTGTCTCATTTTGAAAATCGTATGCGGGTTATTGTTCGCAGAAGAACCGACAATGCCTCGGTTATTATTATACGCAGCTATTAAATTTTATTCAGCGTTCGCCTCTGACCTCGAACTCTAGGAAGTGCTTTGTATTGATGTGCTTCTAAGAAGCGTTCTGCATTTTTATCATCCTCATTAAATACGCCATGTTTAACGAATACGCTTCGTAAAACTGTTGTTCCTTTATGGCGTTTATACTAAAATACATTTAATGCATTAATTAATACTTTAAAATATTATATTCTTGTATCAAATTATATTCTTGTTACTTTTAAAAAAGAGATAGTGATTTAGATAATATTTAACACTGAAGAACATCTGACTTGCTAATTAATTAAGTCATCTTACTAGGAATTTGTAATAAATTATGGTTAATTTTCAATATTATTTATAGTGTTAGGAGGTTGAAACAAATAATTTTTAAAATAAAGAAAATTGACTTTGAAGTATTATCAATTAGTTTTGCGCAGTCCCTCGCCATTTCAGGTACCTCTTTCGTTAGGTCGGGATTCAAAGCTAAACGACGCAATGCAAAAAGACGAGTTCGCTGGACTTTTCCCAGAACCCACGGCTAGTTTAAATTTCAATGGAGGAATACTGCGAACGGTCGACGGTTTCGTCCAACTAACTGATTGAAATACTGCTTTGATCCGAACCTGGGTCCAGGAAAATCCGCCTCTACGTTCCCTGAATTTAGGTGCATTGTCGAATCAACGTGGCACGGTTCGGTTAATTTGCTGCTTCTCCTTTGCGACTCGGCAGTACTTGGTTTTTTGAAAGCATTTCGCAAAAAATGTTCCCTCATATTCGATATAAATGGTATTGAGTATCTTATGGACTATTCTCTATGTTAATAGCTTTGTTTATTAATTTGTTCACAATGTTATTTATCTCTAAACGGGTCTTAATTGGTTTTATACAAATAAATAAGGTGAAGGCAAACGATTAGGTCACCTCATGAGGTTGTTACCATACGTTCAGTCAGTAGGCGTGCTCTGACGCTTTGTGACGTCACCGTACACTAATATAATACCACAGAGAAACGAATTTAAAATTATTATTTATTTCATAAGGCCACGATGACGTGTCTAGACGGACGGTGACTGCTAATTACGTTAGTACAAATACGGAATAGTACTATTAATGTCACGCGGCCTCCGCGGCGGGCCATATAATTCAGTCTCGCAACGCGCGATCCGAACATCAGTGGAATCTAAAACGAAACGAAACATCAAAGGATGAAAGTTTGTAACGCCAACCTGTTGGACGAGTTTAACGCGTAGGAAACCCCTTTCACTCAGAACTAGTCTGGTCGACGGATAAAAATAGCTGCACTTATTCAAAGATTACACAACCTCTAATTGGCTGGTCATAAATCGGTGTTCCCGTATCAGTCCATGTGTAACGGAACGCGTCTATTTTGAAAATCGAAACGGCCACGACAAGGCGTTTCGACGTTCTGGGAACCTCGCGACGAGCGCCTCGACCAGTCGACGGATTTCTCGGAAAACACGAAGGTTGCCCGTGCCCGGTTCTCGTGTCGAAACTGTTGTTGCTAAAGGCTCTAAAGTTTAAATATCGAACGTCAGCGCCATATTAGTACTCTTAACACTCTATCAATAGTCAGATTAAGGTCAATATGAACATTCTGGAGCTATGTATTCATCAACGAAGGTTTACATGGATTTTCCGTTTATCGTCGATCTCGCTGGTTTTCTACCCGGCGTCATTAAGAAATTCCACCAGTCTGTGAACTGCGATGGCAATCGTTGGCGCCAGCACGTTCCTTGTCTCGCCCACATGCCTATGTCAAAGGCCACTAGGCTCTCGAGCGAACGTTGTTATCGTGTTGTCCATTTAAGGCATTATATCTGTTATTTTTATCTACACTTTGTTAAATACTTTTTTTCAGTTATATCTGAGTATTTATTTCCAGTCTGATTTGATAACCACTTGTCATGTTTTTTTTGTATACGGAGCAAAGGTCAAATGATAACTCTTAGCCAATTATGAATTCTATCTGAATAATTATGTCTTCTAGGAAACTGTGAAATATATAATCAAGTATAGAACTAATAAGCGTTTAATTTATAAATAAGCATGATATACAAGTATTTATGATTAAAAATATACATTTGAAGTGCTGCAGACTACATCTGATATTGCTTAAGCATTTGCCTTTAACCGGATACGTTTCTGATTTTTACTATAACATTCGACCAAATGTTTACGTATCGGGCTTGTCCGGCTTTTGTTAGGCTTTTCGTCAGAATAATTCGCGAAATATGTAACCGATACACACCAACGAGCGGAAGAATAATAGCGCACGATTTGCGGCCATATTGTCAATTTCAATAGAATTCTTTTTAGTTGAATCTTAGTGTTTTATGGACTACTTTTACTCATAAACTTGGGTTGTTTGACTCTGTATTTATGTAATATTTATTATAAAATGAATAATGCAGTTATTGTGCATAAATGCATTAAAAGTAATATCATGAATCATGAATTCTGGGATGTTACAAAAACTCTCTGAAAACACAAGAATGCCATCATTTGGTTAAGTCATTGAAATCGTCTGAAGTTGATAAGCGGCCATTAATTAAACTAATTAAAATTCTTTAAAAACAAGAACTTAGTCCGAAATAAACAAAGCATGTTTGCTAATTATAAATATTCATTACTTTTAATAATGTCTGGTCTTATATAACATAAAATCCGACCTCTGGATTTTATTGCCTGGTAATCCTAGCTGCATATGAAAGAGACATATCTCTTGTTGCGAAATACCCAAATAACACTAAAACGCAAACCACTTTCACAAACACGTATATCACTGTATGTCATCAATTTTTTTGTAAACTGCATTTGACAAAGAATTTGAGTGTAATATTTTTATATTACTTATGCATAGATTTCTACTGATAATATTGTCTTCTTCTTCTTATACTTTGGTAATCAGTTCTTTTTATTAAACTGAAGCGATGATGGTTTAATAGGTTGTTCGGACACAATGGTAATGAACATTATCCGACACAAAATACATATAAGGATTATTGAGGTATGTATGGTTGGTACACATATATGTTTCAATAACTCATATAAGTATGAATATGCAGCTTAGTTTAGGTTAGCTCAGATAGGTTGCGAATTACATGAGGCAACAGCACAAGCCGAGGTGTGCCGTTTTCACTACTGAGTTAGTTGTCAAATAAAATCGGCCGAGTGCCTTAATCGCTCGCCTTAGTAGTCCGGGGAAACTGTTAAGACCTTATTAGGTCAACAGCGTCATCAGTTCGAAAAAAAAGTTAATGAATGTAGGAGTGTGAGTAAAACGTTGTGATGAAATCATAGTGGTTGTGTTTTTTTAATCCTTCTGGCTAGCTACCACCCTCTAGTTAAAAACCTATCGCCAAGTACCTGTTGCTGTGTTGTACTTGAGAGCCAGCTCCCTCTGGGTTAGGCGTTATTACAATTTTAGGCAATGTCGTCGTATGTCGCCATTGAACATCATATGTGGTGGTGATCAAAGACTAAAACTTGTAAAGTACTTTAAAAAAGATTATTACTGGAGTTCATTAATTGGATCTTGAATTTTAGAGTTAGAGTTCGAGTTATTTCAATGCTCATAATATAATCATAACGTGACGGTACTTGTTTGACTGTTATAGAGAGATTTTGTGACAACCCAGAATTGATGTTCCCTTATTTTACTCATGCACAGTAATCATACCACCAATAATGCTATGAATAATTAATACATGAATAGGAAAAAAAAATAATACATAGTATTTTAAATATCCTCAGCGGAAATGTCCTATCATATACCTTTTTATACCAATCACTAGCGGGTCCGGCAGACGTTGGCCTACCTTGATAATTAAAAAAAATCTAAAATCCAACTGCAGCGTCACCTACCTAGTCCAATTATAAATCTAAACCATTCTCGGATCCACTGGATCACGCACACAAAATTTCATCAAAATCGGTCTAGCCGTTTAGGAGTTCAGTAACATACACACAGAAGATATGCTAAAGGCAGGAGACTGGTTTTCTAGTGTAGCTGCTACAGCACACCAACAGATGTCTGGTGACAAATTTCATATTGGACATCGGTCTCAGAAAACGCCCTGCCATTCTATGATTACATGATGTCTTTCTTCAGTGTCTAGGCTTCGAATACTCGGCGATTGATGCGTTGAGCGTACACGATATCAACCATTGTCGCCGTAATATCGCCGGCCTATATTTGATTACTTTTTTATATAAGTCAAATCAAAAAAAGTAGATAAACATTAGTAAATCGTGTCGGCGCGTCACGTAGTTTTTTACCATAGAACGCGTCGGCGGCACAGCGCTGGTGGCGGCGTCTACGCCGTAAACAAAAGTTTTAAGCAAGTCACGAAATACGTTGCCGCGGCAATTGAGATGTAAATCGATTTATGTCGACTAACCGTATAATACGACGGCGACGGTTTCCAATTACTTATCTACGCTTTTACCTTCCTGCTTTAATAGGAAGGTTTGAAGGTTCAATCCGTCTCCGTTTTTTATAACTCTAATATAACGGACGATATAAAAAAGTAATCGTCAATAAAGACTTCATTCAGTTCAGATAATAATACCTCTTTGGTTTGATAAACTTATTTTGTAATTCATATAAAGATTGTATACATGTTTTAGCATCTACAACAAAACCTAACGATTGGGAACTATGGAAAAAGAGAGAGATCTGTGTCCAGCAGTGTAACAGAATGGGCTACATAAATAATGTGATAATGCTAGTATACATTACAGAATATTCTTAGAAACGTATCGTATTGTTCAGTTAACATATCAATAAGTGAAACTAATGAGTTAAGAGCTTGTATTCATAAATAACATGATATATCACATACAAGTATAGCTTATAAGAGAATGCATGAGGCACTGATAGAAATCTTAAGACTGAGTAACTAGAATGGATATGTATAGAAATTATTATATCTTAGGAATCACAAAAAGCAACATTGAGAGAGAACGTAAAGTCAGCGGGGATAGGTTCGATAAGATGTGAAAGCTATAGACTGGGTAAACACTTAGTAATAATTCTTTTAGCCTCCATAGTTTCACAGTAGCAACCATCCCGACAAGAACGAAGAAGTTTGAAAAGGCTTGTTTTGGTCGTACTTTTAAAAAGTGGAATCACCTCCCAGGCAATATGTTCCCTTCCTCTTATGTCATGGGGTCCCTCAAACGAGGCGTGAAGAAGCACTTTTGCAGGTCGGCATGGTAGCGATGACTGCCGTTGCCATTTAACACTGACAGTCGCCGTTATTTATGGACCGTACTGTACTTTTCATCAGGTACCGTGCAGTGATTTTGCCAAACCAGTTAAAAAATAAATAAATAATGTCGTTCGTTGTAACCAAAAACTTCCTATAATGTAGAAATTAGTTCCTTTTGATTGGTTTACCACAAAACCATTTATTTGTTCTCTTCCCTCTGTATAACCAGCACACTTTATAACGAAAAAAATACTCGATCCATTGAAATTCTCTATAAAGAATTTACAATGTAACTAGAAATTTGTTAAGGATGAAGACGGACGGATGTAGATGAGGGCTACTAAAGCCAGTCTTAAGTTAGCCTTAAGACCCTTAAGTTGAAAGGCTACTTCCAAGCACCTATGTCGTAGGTGTTTTTCTGCAACTATATTTGGGAGCCAGTTCTCATCTAGGATTAGCGTGTCTTAGCATCATGTGTGATTTTGGTCAAACGCTATAATTTATAAAACACTAACTTTAGTGTGGTAGAGCCGCGCTTTTACTGTGGTAGAGCCACGCTGAAGCTATTATTGGTTTCAGCATGAATGGATTGGCTCGCCCGGGGTAGTACAACCCCTTTACTGAAATACTGACGTGAAGTAATAGTGCTTGCATTGTTGCGTTTCGTTCGGTCAGTGAGAGCACCGGAGGCCCATGCCCCGCTCTCTTCCCATTCCCACCTCCCCTCGACCCGTCCTTCTCTCTCCTCTCCCTTCCCTCTCCCCACTAACACAAGCTGGCAACGCACTTGCGACTCCCTTGGTGTTATTAGTGTCTATGACGGCGGTGATCACTTCAAATAGGTGACCCACCCGTTCGTTTGCCTCCAATATATAAAAAAAAAACTAGCGGAACCGATGAACGTTATCCCACCAGGATAATACAAAAAGACAAATTATATAGCTAAATCTCCCTCACGAATCACTTTATGAAATGATGAACCGTATGAAAAACCGTTCAGTAGTTTTTGAGTTTATCGCGACCAGACAGACAGACGTGATAGAGGACTTAGTTTCATATTATCTAGTGATATTCGTGTTGATATAATCTCATTTCCAATAAAACTTATATCTGTTTGTATTTCGTTAGAACGTGTTTCGGAGAAATTTATTTCAGTTTTATATGACAAGGTCACACTATAAATACATAAGGAATATAGCCAAGCACGCACTCGATGATTCAGTTGTACCTGTAGAGTAATTGTACGAGGGCGGGGCTATTTTTACAAATAGTAAGATAATATTAACTTTCTGTGACACATTAGCTATGTTTATCAATAACTTTGTAAATTCTTTTTTACAAAGATAGGTTTCTCTTTAACAATGACCTGTCAGATTCGGAACATATGTACATGTTAGTGAGGCATACATGTATGATTAGTTTAACTAGCTTAGATAGACTCGGGATTTTGCATCCAAGGTAACAGTCCAAGCCGAGTGTCAACCGCTTAGGCACCCTTGAGCTCGTTGCCTTACCTTCGAGCGTCTTAAGCGCTCGCTCAAAAGTGCCGGTGAAGCCATGAGGGTCCGTCAAGCCGAAAACGTAATGTCATTTTGAAAAGAGAAACATAACTAGCAATCATCTAGTAGCTTTAACATAAACGCTTAGAGGACTGAGTATAATTTTTGTATATTTCTAGGTATAGTTCTTCTAGTTTCAAATATTAGGCATCTCTTTTTTTAATTGATCTAGAATGTGAATCGAGTACCGAGTGATCTCCATAAATATCGCTACTATCGAAACATTCTCCTGGTTTATACCTGCAAACATTATTAACATGTATAGTTTATGTGCTTCGAAGAGAATCCAATAATCATTTTTTTTTATCCAAGCACGACATAGTGACTGCACTATGCCTGATGTTAAGCATAGTACAATCCAAAAACATCGGCAACCACCGAGAGACAGATTATCCATCGTCGGTCGCCGCTGTCATGCTGGCCATAATGACGAAAGTCACTCGGTACTGGATATGCACAGGCTGATCCCGAAACGCGACGCGCAGAAGCGAGTCACTATGACGGACTTTTTCGCTATATGCATGGTGTTTGCGACCCAGTCGGGCTGTAAAACCCTACCACCCCGCTTTCGCCATTGCCTCGTTCGTTGATCAGCAGAGTGCACCACGTGCAGGTGAGGTTGGCTTGGGTGTCTCAAGTCTTAAGATGTTATTCGACACCCCTTACACCCCATTATATTTTGTTTTACTGTTATTAGTATACTATGCCATCGTTCGAATTCGCGTGCGGTTTATAGCATTCACACCTACCTATACCATTTGAAGAGCTATTATGATCGCCAGTTCCGTTATTTCTTTTTATAGTTCTACTTTATATAATACTAGCTTTTGCTCCCGGCTTCACTATTCAAATAATTCTTTCTATCCGTCGTGTTTTTTTGTATCCCTCGCAATATGTATGAAACATTTCATAATGATCTGTTAAGAAGGCATGAAATCGTAACAAACAAACAAACATATTCTCACTTACAATATTACTTGGATATGGAATTTATTTTAGATTTTTTACATTCCGTTTACGAGCGCTCTCGTCTCATATGATACGAATGTCCACCATAGTTAATTGTGGATTACATATAAAATATTAAAAACTAGCAGTGCCCGCCGCTCCGTTTTACCTAAAGTATATCAAAATATACATTTTTTTTTTTGCATAAGAACCTTCTACTGAATATTCAACACAACAAAAGAATTAGCGAAATCGGTTCAGCTGTTCTCGAGATTTACGCTTAGCAACACCTTCAGCGATTCATTTTTATATTATGGAAGATTATAAACTGTTGATTTAATTTGTGGTATTAACTATGATGGGTTGACTTTTGAAAAACAAATTTGTATATGAATTTCACTATGTTCACGCAATCAAGTATGTAAACTGTTTTTTTTTATATCATAGGAGGCAAACGAGCAGATGGGTCACCCGATGTTAAGTGATCACCATCGTCCATAGACACTTGCAATACCAGGGGAGTCGCAAGTGCGTTGCCACCCTGTATTTGGGAGGAGGGTGGGGGAGGGGCAGGAAGGGAAGGAGGAAGGGGAAGAGAGGGTAGGTGGGTCTCCGGCTCTCTCACTGACCGAACGAAACGCAACAATCCAAGCACTGTTACTTCACGTCGGTTTTCTGTGAGAGGGTGGTGCTTCCCCGGACGAGCCGACCCATTCGTGCTGAAAACAATAATAGCTTCAGCTTGGCTCTACCACTACCAATTTCTCTATATTAAAACAAGCACTGTAATAAAATACATTTCCGCATAAATTACTCAACATAAGTTACTTGTAATTTGCGACCGAACTCTCTAGCCGATTCTGTAACTTATATTCTTGGTACATACTAAAAGTCCAAACATGAATATGTTATATGTAAATTTTCCAAACGAAAACATTACAATAAATTATAATAGTCGCGATCAAGGTTATTTTAATACGGATTTAACATAAAAACAACTTTTATTTAATAGACAGGTTAATTAATACATATTAGACTCGGGCAATTCTGCATTCATATTTTATGTTATTGTATTTTTATATGACCATATTTATATTTATTAAATATAAATACGTTATGATTACATAGTTCTCTGCCGCGTCTGTCTATTTGTTTGTCTGTTCGCGATAAATTTTCATCTGGTTTTCATAGATCCGAGTGATTTATGACGATGGTTTAGGCATAAAAATTGTTATTATTTTGTAGATTGGTTGAAATACAACGATAATTATTGTTGGTCGGAAAAAGTAAAGCTGCGTGGCATGTTTCGTCGAAAATGCTGCCAAATAATCCCTTAGAGACATAACAAAACAATTAAGATAATAAACAATGCAGAAGAAGTCGTGGGCCTCAGCTAGTATGTTATAAATGAGGTAATAATGAGAGTTGTATTAATGGGTACTATGTAAATATTTTCTGAGACAATTCATATATATAAATTAATTTCATTTAGTTGAATCACGTGAAAATAAAATGATGAGAAATTCCATAAGATGTACCAATATTCATGATACATATACAGCGTGACTAGTTACGCGCCAGCAATATTTTTATAGGATAGTCACTGTTTGATTCTTGTTCTAAATCAATTAAAAAATAAGTGCTTAATATTTGAGAAATTTGTCTAGAGTAAAAAAAAACTGATTTACACTCAATATCAGGTGATTTACACAAAAACGATTTGTTGTAATAATAAGGAAAGCAATGAATCACACCGTACCGCGCAGTCCCGCCCGTTTCCCGCATCTCGACCCGCGCTTTACGTCCCTTTGTTCGACCGGAAATTTGTTTGTTCCCACGACAACTTGTTACGTAATGATTAACCTTGAAAAGTTCACTCTTAATGATGTCCATTGAACCTTGATGGAATTTTTTTAAGTTTAAAAGTATCGTTCCCATACTTTTAAAAGTTTTAAAACAAACTTTAACTAAGATTCTCTTTGTTGTTTATTTGTATTTGTTTTGATATTATTATTTTATATGTTAAATGTGACCATGAACTACCAAAAGATTGTAGGGTGTTAAACTTTAAACAGTCACATGATCACTTTAAACAATAACTTCTTTTTCTATATATAAATCAGAACATAATATGTCAGGGCTGTCTGTTTTACAGAAGTAGATTACATTTTTTCATCCGTATTGCGTTTGAATTCTCCAAGCTAGTAACTAAATTATGATAATTAAATTTAAATTACAGAGTTCAATATTGTATGTTTTTATATTTTAAACATGACACCCGGAACTTGCTCATCAGTCCATTAACGGAATACTGTGTATGTATGTATATAGAGATATTAGACATATAATAATATACCTAACCTTTACTTATTCATTTTTGATTTATATTCTCCCAGGGCATAAGATATAAGTTTTTGATGAGATTTTACTATGTTTTTAACCGACGAAATCAACGGAGGAGGAGGTTCTCAATTCGACGCGTATATTTTTTTTGTTTTATATATGATTACGCATAACTTTTTACAGTATAGTCCGATTTAAAAAAAAATATTTTTTCATTGGAAAGGATATACTCCGAAGTTAGTACCATATAAATTTTGGAAAAGGGTATGAAAATAGAGAATGATTCACTCACTGATTATATCTAAGACCGCGCATAACTTTTGACAGAATAGTCCGACTTTAATTATTATTCTTTGATTTGAATGAGCATACCCCGAAGTTGGTCCCATATACATTTTGACAAGAAAAATAACTCCAAGGGGATGATTTATAATTTAGTCTCTGAGTTGTGTATTATAAATAAATCAAGCATGTAGTAATTAGTAGATTATAGCCGCAAAAAATTATAAAATAAAAACTTTCTAACAAAAAATTAAACCGCCGTAAAAACTGAAAAGCAAAAAATAATGAACCTTTTACTTTATTATTCTTAATAACTAAGTTCTTAAAGTAATGTAAGTATACCTAAATGATTTTGAGTCGGCGTACATGTACATGAGAGAACGGAAAGATATTATTGAAAAAGTATAATACATATTCTAAGTATAGTCATTTAAAACGAATAATACGTCATGCACTATTCATTTGAAGTAAACATACTTTTTATTTACAGGTACGTATATGCGACAGCTTGCCGCCGGACCGCGTACATAGTAACACGAAATACATGGAACGTAACCAATGCATAGATGAGCCGTCGAGAATTATGATGAATGATGAAATCATGCGGTCAGTAATCCTCGTGATTTCACTTATTACGTGATCGTTCCTCGCGCATCTGTCACGATCGGTCACAACGAGACGCAACGCGGCGACGAACCAAGTCAAAGTTAAATGTAGGGATGGTGATCTGAAATCGATTATTTTAGTCGATAGTAAACGTCGAATTGATCCAATGATACGATTTTTTTACTATTTAGATAAAAATAAAACCATACAATCTATTACTAATATAAAGCTGAAGAGTTTGTTTCCTTGAACGCGCTTATCTCAGGAACTGCTGCTCCGATTTGAATAACTCTTTCAGTGTTAGATAGCTCATTTATCGAGGAAGGCTATATATCATCATCACCCTAAGAACAATAAGAGCGGAGCACTAATGAAGAATGTTTCAAAATCGTTTTTATTTTTTCTTTGAGTGCTTTGCTTGTATTTATTAGCGTTAGCCCAAAGTAATTATTCCACGCGGACAGACTCGCGGGCAGATGTTGGTAATTTATAACAGAGTAATAAAAACTCAAAAAATAAATAGGAGATTGAGTTTTGAATAATCGATCCTTTAGACCTCAATTTTGTCATCAATAGTTTCTACAGACTACAATTCGGATTTAAAAAATCTTGCTAGGTCAATAGCGCAGTCAAATCGATAGAAAAGAAATGATTTAAAGATAGTTTTTTTTTGCCAAGAATCGCCATCCCTAGTTAAAGGGGTTGGTTACTGAGTACTGATATTCTATCTCACGAGGTATGCGAGGAATCGTTGCATTGTTACTGTAAATACACTGAGGAGCTTTAGTGTGTGTAAGCTTTTCGAAGTATATTCTGTAGCGACACCATAAAAAATATTAAGAACAAAAAAGTTTGTGTAATTTGAAATGTATGTATTTGCAGTCTTCAATTAATTTCTATAATCCTGAGATAAATACACTACAAAATATAAAGATTATAATCGAAACTAAATCGTTGTAAGAAATATATATAGTCATATACAGAATCTACAAAGTAATAAATAATCATTAATTTGTGAAAGTTTGGAAAATATTAGAAAGATAGAAAATAAGACTCTAAAAAAAACATTCTTTCTTTGATTGAAATAGTTGTCAAAATGGGATCATTTGGTCCAAAAAATTATTTTCATAAACATTGTTTTTAAAAATAAAATCCGAGTCTAATTCTTTATATTAATAGAATTACTAATATGTAACTACAGATTGACACCACCATCAATAACTCTAAGTCTTCCCAGTATGGTTATTACTATAATTTTAAATAATTCAAATGCAATATTTATTTAGTGTTTCAGCATAATAAAAAGATATTTTTATAAATAAACCATTTGCTCTGCTGACGCTATCAGCGTTCACGCACACAAATCTCTTATCTTTGTACTGTATACGTCACCTCTACAAATATATCTGATCCGCTTTCGTGAGATAGTATTTTCATGTTTAATTATAAAGAAATGGAGTAGACTTAAAGAAAAAAGCAACATAGTTATGTTTTAGAATATTAAATAAAGGAAAAAATAGAATGAAAAATTTCGTTTTGCCCTGGCGCCATAACTATTTCTGGCACAAAGCTGTAATGCTCGGGCTACTGAGCAGTTACATGATTTGTGTCCGCTAGGACTCAGTTCTTTACATGAGTGTAGTCCTAATTAGTTATTATAATAGGTTGTATTGGATACCAAATCCAAACCAAATGTTAGTGTATATTATTTTATTTTTATTTTATTTTATATATTTAGCGCACCAACATAAATATTACACATAGTTAAAATTACCTATCGAATTACAACATAAAATTACAGTGTAATAATTACAATCACAGGCATGCATGACATTAACAGATGACAAAAAAACCCAATTATGAACTATATTGAAAGAATAATAGTTTGATTTGCACAAATACGCCATCAAGTTATGTTTTTAAATAAGTGCCGCTTAAATGATCCAAATGTTTCAAAAAATATATCGATGCTGTTATTTGTTCGAGATACATCATTATATAACCTAGCCATATGTATTAAAGGGCTGTTATATACGGTGTTAATGGTCGCAGTTGGAATGGCGAAGATATATGGATTACGCAATGCTTGGCAATTAGGTCTAAGAAAAAATCGGTTGATAAGAAGTGCAGTACTGGCTGCACGATAAAGATAGCGATAATTGTGGCAGCGTAATTTATCGACGCATATTTTTAAGATTGTATCAGTCCCAAGTCATACGTTTCCGTTTATCGTGGTTTCATTATATATGGTGAAATCTTAATATCAATAATGTTTAATAAA
>JACEII010000009.1:3475016-3515221 GCA_014332785.1 Antheraea mylitta
GAAATCTTAATATCAATAATGTTTAATAAAATGAAATTTGTTCTTTGTTATGGAAAAAATAATTGGTTTGAAATTAATCATTTTTATTTATGTAATATTTTAACGGTCATATTATTGTTTATAAAAAATGTGTCTGACTATGATAAATTCATGTTTTTAAATGCGTTTAAAAGTTACTGAAAAAAAAACCTAAACTTACTCATAAATCAAAATTAATTAAATCAAAATGCACATTAAAAATACAACGTTAACCGACTACCAGGTGTCCTAAATTCTGTCTATTGATAATTTGTGTAGGTGGTAGAGCCACGCTGAAGGTATTACTGGTTTCAGCATGAATGGGTCAGCTTATTCGGGCTAATATCATCCTCTCACAGAAAAACGGCGTAAAATATCATTGCTTGCATTGTAGTGTTTCGTTCGGTCAGTGAGAGCGCCGGAGGCCTACGTCTCTTCCCCTTTCCTCCTCTCCCTTCCCTTACCCTCCGTCTCCCCCATATACAGGTTGGCAACGCACTTGCGACACCCCTGGAGTTTCTAGTATCTATAAACGGTGGTGCTCACTTAACATCACGTGACCCATCTGTTTGTTTGCTTCCTATGATACAAAAAAAAAATATTTTGATATATTAAAGAATCAGCTATTCTAAAATTCTTGTTCTTCCGACGTTGCCGGCTCTTATACTAAGGTGATCAGATCGAAAAAAAAGTTATAAAAAAAAATGGATTCTTTTTTTCCAAATGACTACGCTATTGACCCAGCAAGATCTTAACAGCTGCACTGGACTACTAAGGCGAGCGCTTAAGGCAGATTTTATTTTGGCAACCAGCTCAAGGGTGCACGGCACACCTCGGCTTGGCTGTTGCCTGTTGCATGCAAAATCGCGACCTATCTTAGCTAACCTAACTAACTATTCATATATGTACGAGTTGTTGAAATGTATATGTGTACCAAGCATACACGCCTCAACAACTTCTCCATATATTTATTATCGAAAAATTTAGAGTTTTTCAGTTCGATAAGGGAAAAAAAAAGTAAACCCTTCCACTTTCATGTGTAAGCGTGTGGCGTGCACGTGTGCGGGGGAGATCGTGTAGTTTTGTAGTGGTGATGTATATTTGTGTGTCACCATATCGCGCAAGCAACGCATTCAAGGGCTCCCTACCGAGGGATCGAACCTAGGCTTGAGCCGCTGCCGTGGGAGGCCTAATCGGGTTAAAAAAAATGGATTTCCATTATTGTTACTCTATTATAATATCTGTTAATTCAACGCCCACATCCAAATACGCAATCTACATTAGTGTCTCTTGTCAGAAGCGAACTCTTAAAACCTTTTTGTTTCTCAGAATACATACCTCTTATATAAATTAATTAGGATCTTAATATATGCTATATCGTATTTAAAACGGCTGTTGCTTCAATTTCCGTGCTACCTACCATATCCATTGGGCGGTATCTTTTATCGGCAGTCTTTCAATTCTACCAGTTTTGCTTCAGTACAATAAAATACTCGCCGACCTAAAATATTCAGGACGGACTATTTCAAATTAATTCGGTCGTAAATTTACCCCGAGTAATTTTATGTGATATGGTAACATGCTGTTGTCTTAACAAGTTTAATGCTACCTGTAGTATGAATTGACTATTAAGAGATAATGTGAGCAATGTTTTGTGTACAAAATTGTGATGGATTGCACAACTTGCTTAGAGACAATCAAACATTTAACTCCCTTCCAACACTGAAAAGTATTTCTAAACTAAAAGTAAACCTATATTAATAAATTTGTCCGAGTAAGTTATGTTTTTTTTCTTAAATTATGTAATAGACATCTATATTAATATTACAAAGAGGTAAAGTTTATGAGTTTGTTACGTTGTATGTAATCTCTGAATCTACTAAACCGATTTTGAAAATTATTTCCCTAGTAGAAAGACACGTTGTTCGTGAGTATTATACGTTATAAATTAATAAGAAAAATGACTTTTTTGTAGTAGTCGGATTTGCAAAGTAAATCGGAGTAAAAACAGCCGAACGAAAACGTCTCTTACGAACGCTGCCTTAATGATGAGAGATATATGATTATGTTTTAGAGAAAAGTTGTAGAGCTTGATAATGCCTATAAAAAAGCCAGCAACAGCATACATATGTCTAACTTTTATATTCAAGTTACAAGAAGTGAGCATGACCGCACGATAGATGTGAAAACTTATAAATAAATATATGCACATTAAAGTTCACAAAGACTTGTCAATGTTTATGTGTAGATAAATAATGCTAATACTTATGTACACACTATATACACTTGAATTATCACATTGCTTATATATTTAATAATGTAATATTATTCTTTATAAAACATAATAATAAAAATATGATTATTGGAACGATGCACTCGTCAGAAGGTATCGTAGTGGATGCCGAATAAAGCCGAGTATAAACGATTATTGCGTCACCGACCCGAGCGCGCTTCATGTTACAGGCAGTCGAATAATCCCGATTCAGCGTCATCGAGCCGAACGTGACGGTTCGCTTTCGATCTCTGTTCAATGTATCTATAGAGATTTTCATTTCAAAAATGCTCTCTTATTTATTTGTTTAACTTGATTTCAATCAAAGATATTTTGACCGATTACTTTGAAATTTTATATACAGGAAGAATAGGTAATTTCTCAAAATTTGAGGTTATGTGTCAACTCCGAACAATAATTGGTAATTTTGTATATTACCAACTGAATGATTTTTAGGTTAAAATAAAACAGTTTCGTATCGGTTTGGTTAGGTTAGGTTAGAATTGCGAAAACGATAACGCGAAAGTACCAAAATCTGCACAGATCTTAATGGAATTTTGTTTATAATTTATAAATTAATTTCGTATAAAATTGATAGACTATAAAAATGACATATTTAGATACCACAAAATGGTATTTTTAGAAATTATAAAATATTAGTAAAACTAAATGTATGACTTGAAACATTACCGCATAATAAACGCGGTCGAAGCCGCGTGCACAGGTAATATAATATAGATATATCGAGATTATACAACATATAGTTCTATAATTTGTGTAAACATAAAGTAATCTTATGAAATAACATTTGTCAATTAACTGAATCATAAAAATATGTTATAACATTTGATAAAAAATAATACAAAAGTAATACTTAGAATACAATCAGATCAGTCATCAATTTACCTTGCAATATATTAAGTACCTATTGTGACAACTTAATTACCTTTAATACCTATAACGCAATTGTGCAATAGTAAGCAGATGATATTTAACCTTCAAGTCAATAGTCAGCTGTCCTTGTGAATCAATTGGTCTGTCAGCTATGTTGACTATTCAGGGGTCGCCGACCG
Organism: Antheraea mylitta; assembly: GCA_014332785.1. Taxonomy (NCBI): domain Eukaryota; kingdom Metazoa; phylum Arthropoda; class Insecta; order Lepidoptera; family Saturniidae; genus Antheraea; species Antheraea mylitta. The sequence goes on from JACEII010000009.1 coordinate 3,478,380, forward strand.
GTAATAGGTTATTATTTTTTTTTTTTTTATCGAAGCACGACATAGTGACTGCACTATGCCTGATGTTAAGCATAGTACAATCCAAAAACAGCGGCAACCACCGAGAGACAGATTATCAATCGTCGGTCGCCGCTGTCATTCCGCCCATAATGATGAAAGTCACCCGGTACTGGATATGCACAGGCTGATCCCGAAACGCGACGCGCAGAAGCGAGTCACTATGACGGGCTTTTTCGCTATATGCATGGTGGTTGCGACCCAGTCGGGCTGTAAAGCCCTACCACCCCGCTTTCGCCATTGCCTCGTTCGTTATTCAGCAGGGTGCACCACGTGCAGGTGAGGTTGGCTTGGGTGTCTCAAGTCTTATTGTGGTAAAGTCTAATATAAACCACGTCATTATCAGGTCAGTCAAAGAAGAGAAGAAATGTATATCGTGCAGATATTTAGAAAAATCATTATTGAAGTGAAACTTTTTACGTCACGGCAGGGATTTTTTGATGTGAAACATCTATAGGCGCGGGTATAAATTATTGTTGGCGTGGCGACGCGATGCCGTGCGCAATCTCTCTTGCCGCACTGAGCTCACATACTTATAGTGTAATTTGAGATTCGTTCGATTTGAACAATTTTGATGTTTCACGTCTGCCAGGCGTCCTGTGACAGCTCAATTTATGTTTCATAAAAAAAAAATAGAAGGCGTTACTTTGCGGAAGTCCATTATTGAATATTCTTGTGGTCGTTACTTTGCACTTCCGCCTGGAGTTGAGTAACTAAAATATAACAAAAAATAAAACGCGACCTTCGTTGACCGTTGAACCTGTTCGACACTGTCGGTATGTAACTGTAAAATATAGAAAATATAATTTGCAGATTAACATGTAAAAACCACAATCAATTACACGTATAATCAGGAAATCATTTGGAGTAAATACTTGGTAATTTCTGCTATTATTTTGCTTTCACGAAGTATTGAAATTAGAGGGCTGATTGACAGTTAGGGAAATAAAAATACGCATGCCCAGTAATTATTGATTGAATTTACGCATGAAGAACCAACCATATGATACTAAGCCGCCGCGATGCCATAACGAAAAAGAGTTAGCATATCGTGGGTTATCATTACAAAAAACTTTCTGAGTCACCTTTTACGAAAAAAAAACCTAGTTATCGATTTAGAACAATAACTAATAAAATTAATAGCGATCTCGGTGTTTACTGTTTTATAAAATTACACTTACTGTTAGTGCAGTACGCCAGATAAATATAGTATAGAATTTGTTCTATTCGTATTTTTAAATCTCTACTCTAAATTCTACGAGTAAAAAAATCTGATTCTTTAATTTCTCTTCTAAATTGTCTAAAGCAGATCAGGGGATTAAATTTGTATTTTCATAGTTTTTTTTTATTCAAATAACATATTGAATAGACTAGTAACCGTCTGTGACTTTGTTTGTAGTAATTTTAATATACAACTACAAGAATAATAACATAAGTTTCTGTGAGTAAAATATTTTTTAGAATTGGATAAATCGTTATGGCGATGTTTTATGTCATGGGGTGGTAAACGAACAGGCCGGTCACCTGATGTTAAGTGATCACCGCCGTCCATAGACACTTGCAACACCAGGGGAGTCGTCTGTGCATTGCCAGCTTGTGTTTGGGGGGAAGGGGTAGAGGAGAGGCAAGGGCGAGGGGACGGGATGTGGGCCTCCAGCGCTCTCACTGATCGAACGAAATGCAACAATACAAGCACTGCTACTTCACGTCGGTTCTGTGAGAGGGTGGTACTACCCCGGACGAGCCGACCCATTTATGATGAAACCAATTATACCTTCAGCGTGGCTCTACCACCTTCAAACTTTAAAAAACAAACAAGGTTTATCTGGAATGCGCCGGTGTAAGATTTTCAAAACACTATTCAAAGGATACCATTTTTTTAAACTATCCTACCCTAAAGAAGTGCCCACTGCCCTGTAAAAATTGTTCATTGCGCGCTTGCTTTGAAAAAGGTTGGCCTCTGCTGACAAATTATTTGGAGGTGACAATACTATTTATCCAGGTGTTCGCCAAAACAAATAAATACACATTGAACAGTTTTGTTTCTCGGAATTGACATAGCAAGGTCTTAACAGCTTCGTCTGACTACATATCGAACAGCTGTATCGATAACTATTCACAGTATTGCTATATTGCTATAAATTCACAATAAAACGGGGCAACGTTCAAATGATTCATATACTTACACATAATATTAATCACAGTTACTTCAATGGAACGAGATAAGAAATATTTCTGAATACGGATTTCTTAGTGTACACTCCAGAGGTGTAATCAGATTGTACGATAGCTAGAAATATAATAGTTGTTGTTGTAAACTTTTGATTTCGAAACTGATTCTTATGCTACCAATAATTGAGTTTAAAATAAATTAATATATAAAAATAAAAACAATTTATACAGTTTCTTGTCTGTTGTTTTTGATAACAGAAATGATTGAATTTGGTCACAATATTTGTGTCGTTTTTTATAACACAAATCTTGTTTTTGTTTGATTTAAGATTATATCTTTGTAATGTAAAATAATTCTAAGAAATTCATTTCATACAAATAATGGTAGGTAATATATTTACTGTACATATATGGACTATACTTAAGATGTAAGTGTAAAAAATAATAGACAATTTTGTAATTAGCAGTAAAACGAGTTGATGATATTTTCAATTGTTACTACGACAATTCTTGTCATAAAATTGGCAAATCATAGATATTACTTTTTTTTCCCGAAATGGCTATGCTATTGACATAGCAAGGTCTTAACAATTTCACCGGACTACATATATATTACTAATTATCCAAAATAGTGGTTATCTAACTGGGTTCCGTGGAGTAATCAGCAGAGTTCCGTGAAACAGATGTATTACTTATTGAATCGTGAAATTGTCTTTAGAACAGCGCATTATTTACAATAATAGTTTTATATTCTTATTACAGACTATCCTTGTTACAAACATTTTATTACACAGCTATCTATACTAATATTATAAAGACGTGACGTTCGTGAGTTCGTGAGTTTGTGACGTACTAGGGAGGTAATCTCAGAAACTACTGGTCAAATTAAAACAATATTTCAGTGTTATGTAGCTTATTTATCGAGGCAGGTTATAAGCTATATATCATCACGTTAAGACCATTTGGAACGGCGCATCAATGAAAAATGTTTCAAAATCAGTTTTTTTTTCTGCCGCGTGTTAACGTTAACCCAAAGTAACTATTACTACGTGGACGAAGTCTTGGGCAGGGGCTAGTTATTTAATAAATTAAATAACGACAGTAAAATAATTCCAAAATGCAGTCTGTATACCTCATAGTACTTCATATTAACTGTGATCGACTGTAATGCACTTGCACGTTGCTACGGATTAGTGACATGTAGTATAAGAGCCTGAGTATATGTAATATTGATATTTTGTGTTGAGATTGTGCAACCCGCCATATGTTTGATGAATTCAAATATTGTATAAAAAAGTATATAATTATTATTAGGAGTCCGAATAGATGTGAAATGGCAATAATTTTAATATACAAAAAGTGAAATATAAATAATTCACTCTAAAATTGATTTTAAAATTTAACTGAGAATATCACTTAAATTCCATTGTTTTGAGTTTTCACTTCTATCAGCAGTCCTTAAGACTGCCTCAACATTAATAAAAAGTTGCGTTCTTTCTAAAAGCATTAATATAATTCTTCTATTCTATCTATTGCAGAACGATATCTACTTCGTCTATATAGTGTTATTAGAATTGGTGTAATACTTTTTCCGATTAAAATCAATTTAATAAAAAAAAACTTTTTTTTATTGTAGCACGGCAAAATGACTGCAAACTTTTGTAAATAACAGAAAAAATATGTTTCTTAATAGGAGTAACGCAACTTTTTACTTGTAGATACTTTCTTATATTCGCTTCGCATCTTTAGGTACCATAAAAATTGCAGCGGTAATTGTAAAAATAAACTTTTAAAACGGACCATTTGCCAAGAATTACAAAAATAAACAAAGAGTAATTAATATATGTGTAAATATATATTTTACTCTTAAGAATTTGGTTTTCGATAATAAAAACCATGTATGATGTTAATATAATTCACATTTTAAATGTAATAATATCGCAAAAATAACGATAAAATTATATTAAATTGGATATCAAATTTAGTAGAAGTGACTCTGAGACCATAAATAAACGTGAGCCGATCCCCCGTTGGACCCCCTAACTTCATACCTGTATTATACATTGAACCTATATCTAAAAGGCTAGATGCGAACAATTCCGAGAAAGATACCGTCATACAACACATAATTTCAAGAAACCTCCTGGTAACAATACATTGTAAAGGCGGAGTTGTGTGCCAGAGAATGTATTGGGTACCATTACGCGCTTACGATTAGAGTTGTGTAACTCTTTGATCCCAGGATTTGAATCCCGGAAACAAATCTATTTTATTCTCCACTAAATTTTATTTGTTATAAAACCATTTGTCTTGAAGAGATGATAAAAATTCGTTCATTATTTTTTAACTTTCACAATTTATATTTATTTATCAAAGAGTATATAAATAGAAATATTGTAGATTTAATTATCGTGAAGTATGACGAATGAGGTTTATAAATAAAAGGCTACGACTCCTTGATAATAAGACTGTAAAATTGTTCCAGGATGTGTTTGTTGTAATACGAAAGCTCATCAATAGCTACTAAACAAAGTAAATCGGTGGGGAAACAAAGGAGAAAATGTACTGAACTAGCTCTCATCTTCATGTATTTATACACAGTATTTATACATACTTACAATAAACTATAAACAATAATGTTTCTCTAGTCTCCCTACTATCTCGATTTTTTTTATAGTAGCACGGCAAAGTGACTGCACTGTGCCTGATGGTAAGCACAGTGCAATTCAAAAATAACGGCGACTGCCGAGAGATATGTCATCCTTCATCAGTCGTCGCTGTCATGCCGGCCTGCGTAAATGTCTCTTCAAGTTATAATCATGTGTTATAATATCATTCTACAGATTCGCGATATGTTAATGAAATATTGCGCACAGTTCGGTTGTTTCAGAATTAGTACAACTATTCTACATTAGATGGAGCGCGAGTCGTTTCATTTCGAAAATAATATTAGCAAAATCACGAAAGAACGTTACTTAATCATAAAATTCTTTATTAATTATGTAAGTAATAACAATTTGCGATAAAATATATTGTCTATGACTTTAAAACCGCAAGTCTCTTTATTGTTGTATCATAAGTCAATACACACGGAATAATCATTTGGGACATCTCAAAATAGCAACTCCTATACTATCTTTATACATATTTAACTATATATATGTTCATAAATTACAGCATAAAACGAAGGTATGTTAATATTGCTGAGGTTTTGTATGTTGTCATTGGCCAATACATTGTAATATAAGCTTTGGACTCCGGAATCGTAGTTCAATGCTACGTCATATACACACACATTATTAGAGTTAATTTATTAGTACTTGTAGGAATGCACATAAAATACATTCGTAAATGTTACTATGTACAGTATCTAATGGATATTAAATGCCAAAGGCAAGTCAAATATTCATCCCATTCCCAAAATTAGTACACATTTGTATAGAATTAGTATTTAATATATTCGTACAAAAAGTTTTTTTTCTCGAACTGACTATACTATTAACCTACCAAGGTCTTAACAGCTTCACCGGACTATTAAGGCGAGCGCTTAAGGCACTCAGCCGATTTTATTTTTGGGAACTAGCTCAAGTGTGCACGGCACACCTCGGCTTAGCTGTAGCCTGTCACATGCAATTTGTGACCTATCTTAGTTATCCCAGCTAAGTAACTATTCATATGTGTATGAGTTATTGACACATATATGTGTACCAAGCATACATATCTGAACTACTCTTACATATATTTCTTATCGGAAAATTTCGAAAGTTTTTTTGTACAAAAAGACTTCCTCAATTCTTTTAACACTAATCCTAATTAAGTAGGGTCGAAACATGTTTGCCTCTTCCACTCCCTTCTATGAAAAACCATAACAGATTCATACCATTTATAGAGATATCGTTCTTCGCATAGACCATCTATACCTATTTCAGTGTCCCTATATTTCTATATCCGTTCATCTTTATACTTAACTCACAGACCCGGCGGTCGTTGTTCCGCCCGCGCCCGGATAGTAAAAAAATCTTGACAAATTATATACCTAAACCTTCCTCATAAGCCCCTTTATCTACTGGTGAAAACGGAATGAAAATCCGTTATTTTAGTTTTTGAGTTTATCACAAACAAAGAACAGACATGGCAAACGATTTTGTTTTATAATTTGTAGTAATATGTCCTTAAGTCGCACTAATTTATCTATCACTTTTAGATTTTATATCACTGCTGTTATTTTCACACTTCATCTGATATATTTATTCCTAATTCAGTTACTTACACATCTTATTATATGACTTTTTATCCCTCCTAATGACATTACTGACACTAATTTATGTCTCATTACGACAGAACCATATCACAATACCCTATCACTTTACAGCTCTTCTATCACTCCTGCTACTTTCACACGTCATCTGCTACATTGAATACCAATTTATTTACTACACCACAAACCCATCTTGTTATATCACTTTTTATCCATCCTTGTGACATATGACACTAATTTACCTCGAATTATGTATGATAAGTCATATCACAAAAGCCATTACTTTCAGTTGTTTTATCACTGGTGCTATTTTTATACTTATTTTGATATCCTCGTTCCTAGCTTAGTTACACGACGCACTGTACCAGGGTAAATGAATTGAATCCGAATTCAAATTTCAGTCTACGATCGAATAGCTGACTATTGAGTTTCATTGAACTATTTTTAGACCGGAGCGGCGCGGACTTGAGCGAGATAAGTCAGCATAATTTTCTGTGTTTACTGTCCTTGATCAGTACTCACATGACATAAAAAAAATGTAAGTAATTTTGATACTTGATATAGAGATATAATTATACGGAACTATTCAAATCTCAAAGTTTCTTATTACAATTCAGGAAAGTATCAAGATTATTAAAAAAATATCAATAACCGTGTAACGAAAGTGTATATTGATTATACCTTTAATATATATTTTTTCTTAAATTAAATATCGCAGAAAAACAATAACAGGTTATCGCAATATCCCATACAGCTTCATTATAATAATGTATATATGTGTTTAGATATGCATATAGTATACACGTATGCAAATAATATACGTTCAAAGTCGACATGTTTGTTTGTTTATTTTATACCTTTTAACAAGGATTTAAAGTTGTTTATTTAATCGTTTTTTCCTAGAAAACGGTTGTTGTGAAGTATATAAATGAACTTTACTTAACTTTGTAAACTTAAATAAATGGAAAATATTTACAGTTGACACTTCTCTTTTATATATTACTAGTTGCTCGCCCCGGCTTTACACGGGTATTAATAAAAAAATAAGACCAAGTCTTTCTTTTAGATTACGAGACTACGAAATGAAATAAAATAACAACTGAACGGGTCAGACAAATTTTTATATTTAATGACCTCCCTACCTACCGACATATATGAGGTACTAAGGATACATACTTGGTATATACGTGTATCTCAATAATTCTTATATGTATGAATAGTTTACTTATTTGAGCCTAGCTTGCTTATATTCGTTAGGTTGCGTAACCGTAGCAACAACCTAAGCCTAGGTGTGCCGTGCACACTTAAGTTGGTTGTTAAATAAAATCGGTTGAGTGAATCCGGTGAAGCTGTAAAGGCCTGTCAGGTCAATAGCACAGTCAATTAAAAAAAAAAACTGTCTTATGTCTCACTCGCTTTTTATATATGCAGTTTTTTTACTCAATCTTTTCACATTACAGTCAATTTCGTACGATTTTCCAAACATTTTCTTTCATACACACCTTTTGCTGACAATGAAAACATAATAAATTGCACATTATTAGATTTATAAAAAAAATCAAGAAACTATTTTGTTTCCTTTCGATTATATTCTTCTTATATATAAATCGTATTATCTATGTAATGTTTAATATATATTGATATAATAATTTAAATATATGATAATCTTATATGTAAAGTTCTTCTGTACGTGTGTATGTCACTGAACTCCTCCTAAACAGCTGGACCGATTTTGATGAAAATTTTATGTTCTAGCTCCAGTGGATCGGAGAATTGTTTAGATTCACAATTGGACCCGGTAGGTGGCCCTGCGGTTGAATTGTAGATTTTTTTTAATTATCAAAGCAGGGCAATGTCCGTCGGGCCCGCTAGTACATCTATATATATGTAACTATTAAAATAAAAAAAATGTAATTTACAAAAAAAAAATCTATTACGATTGTTCTCTCATAGTGAGGCTGAACAAATTCTTCAATTTCAATACAACAACTATACCGCAATACCAAACCATATGTACATACATGATTTCTCAGAAATGAGTACCATTACAATTACACAACTAAACAAGCATGAAGTGACTCGTATTTATTACAACGCTACACAGAATATATACATAGGAACAAAATATTATTAAAATTATTATTAATATTCAAACAACGCAATTGTATTGTTCTAAGACAATCTGCAGCTGATATTGCGTAATATGAATATTAAAATGATTGTCTAATTATAGATTAGTAATAAAATTTATACATCTTTTATCATAGATATGAATAAATGAATACGTACTAATTAAAAATACTAATTATATTTTTCAACAAAACATTTGCGTTAATAACTTAGGTTAGAATAATTTGCAAAAACCACATTTTTAATACATGAACATTACTTCGTCCGCATCAAATTCATTTTAATATAATAAGTAGCAATCATAGTTAAATTCTATAAAACCCATAACATTTAAAACTGACAACCCCTATATAGTAGCTACTTTACTAAACCGATTCGAGATTTACCGAAATAAAAAACTATAACTACAATTTTTTACTTAGTGTACGGTGGTGGTTAAAAGCTTCAGATTCGAATATATCTGCTGGCATAAAATTGCCTAATTAACAATTCAATTTAGAGTCGTATTAAACGCGAATAATATTTATAACATACTGGCAGCGTCTAAGACACCTTGCTGATGGGAAGAAAAAATAAAGAAGTGTCTTTAAGAACATAAAAAAATATCTGAAATATTATAGAGAAGATTTGGTGCTTATGCCTTTAGATTAACATGGACTTAGAAGAAAACAGACTAAAGAATAGATAAAACTATCCATATTGACAACTTCAGAAATGGCAAAAGAAACTACTTGAAAATTAAGATAAAAAAGATGGTTAAAAATTTACGAAATATTATATAGAAGATTTGGCGCGTATCAACTTAACTTGAACATAGACTAAAACTCACTAAAAATATACAAAAACCACATATATTGACAACTTCAGAATTGGCAGTATGGATTAATTCCTTCGCCTGTCCTATTGGACGAACATTATTACTACTACTACTAAGGCTTACTTATGTTAGTTAGTTCTGAATTTATAAGCGAGGTATTACTATGCAAATGTTTCCTTCGGTAGTCTGAACATGTATATAGCAAAATGATTACCTAATTTATAGGTATTTAAAGTAGTTGTAACAGACGTAAATAGAGATAATATATACATTTTAATGAACCACCTCCACAGTATAGTAGTATTGAAATTCCAAATTGAACACTGACGCAAGGACATCTTGTGTTATTTTTTTCTTCGATGTATTTGTATTTCGAAATAGTCTATTGGAGACTGGTATGCGTTTGATATCGGAAACGCGACAGCTAACAGTGCGGTAGCATTTTTACAAACTTATGTACTCTATGCTATGTATATATTAAAATAATTCGTACGTTCCTTTGCTAATTTGCTAATCACATAGCTGTGTGACTAAGCATCGGCTATTTGTCGAGCCAAAAACTAACCTCAAAACAGATTTTGATAAAGACAGAAAATATCTTTTTGTTATTCTAATAGTATCGAAATTACCGTTTCCAAGTTCTTTTGATATGTATAAAAATGAGCTCAGTTATCGTGTTGCATCTATAGTCACGCTGCCAGATAGTTCATAACCCAATGACGATGAGTCCACTAAATTGCATTTATTTCGATCATAAACAAATCTTCGAAGCGATGCGCTCAAGTATGGGAGAGTAGCATAAAATTATTACTACAATTCAACGTCACATTGTCTCCGAGAACATTGTATCTTATGTATCATCGATTTATCATTGTAACGTCTACGACTTCGTACGCATTATTTACCTACAGTATAAAACGTAATAACTATATATGACTTTCAAGAATGCCGTGGTTTCCTACGAGTGAAATAGTTTTCTGAATCATACCAGTAGTACCGAAGTCTGTTATACAAACTTCATGGTATAGGTATATAAATTAATTTTATTTATGGTAAAATTATTTCGTATGGAATAAACGAAATTATAATTACAATTCAATAATAACTATAACCCTTGGCTGCATGGTCTAGTTGCCTTTGCCTTTTCCTTAGATTGGAATGAACAGAACCCAAAAAAAACACTATAAGCTATTTCAATTATATTTCAAAACACTATAAAATATGGGCAAAACAATAACACGCATAACATTACCACATAGACAAATGATTTGTTCAGATAAACTAATCATAAACCCTGTTTTAGAACAATTACTATAGTACTAAAATGCAAATTAGCTAGATTTTTCTTTTGAATTAGTGACAATAAAAAAGAAACAATTCTCTGAACTTAAATTCCTGCAATAACTAAATAAGGGTGTGTATTGTATGTTTAACCGTAACTAGAAAGTATAGTTATCACACGAACAAAACAGTATTGGTATGGTACGAATTCTGCGAAAATGTTCTCTCTCTTTACCTCTAATAAAGAAGTACCGGGAACGAACGGTATTGTGTGAAATGGAAATCGGAGCCATTCGGAGTGTGCCAGCAAATTCCGTGAAACGGCATGACCTCCCTAAATGTTGCTACATGTTGACAACGGCTTCGATTTTGGTGTCCCAGATAACAACTATTGCTTGATCGTTTCACCAAATTATAAGTTATATTATTTGAAATATAGTGTTAAATATACTCGTATGCACATTATATATAAAATAATTTAGAAAATTTACCTATTTTATTTCATTATGCAGATTTATTTTATACCATTTCCTATCATGCACCTACTGGTATTGCTAACTTCAAATCATAGTCTAAACCCGTATTTTAAGCATTTTGATTTTTTTTTCTTTAGTTGAAAGTCTTTATCGTGAATCAAACTCCTTGTATCACACACTCTAAAAACAACTAATACAATGTCGATAAGTACGGGTTCAAATCGAATCATAGTTGAAGTTCGCCCTCAGTTGTAAAGTTAGTTGTAAAAAGAAACCGAAATTAATTTTAAAGAAATCCTTTTTATTATATTATGGGTAAAGTTTACTCTTGAAAACTAATTTATTGAGACCCTTTATTGTCTCTGGATTACAGGGACTAAACTTTGTCAGTCTCATTCATACAGTACACCACTGGTGAACTATTTAAAATAAAATTAATACATACTAACTACATACTTAATTCTATATCTGATTATTCATTCAATTAATTTCTATGGTATACGTCTACTTTACAAAGAACATGAATTTATTTTTGTATAAAATTGTTTTTATGTTAACATTTTTCTTACAAATTGATTCCTATTAAGTGCAAATGGAAATCAAATAATACTTTATCAACTAACTATAAAAACATGTTCATGTTTTCACTATACATTAGTTGTGATAAACACTATCAAATTATTTATTAATCCATCGTACGATTTTTGCCTTTAGTAAAAAAATATAACATGTTCTTCTATTTTAATTGTCTTGATATATTCTTTTTGACTATGTTCAGCTTCACTTGATAATTCAATTGAATATGTAAATTTAAAATCACTATTCTTACCTTTACATAAATTGAAAGAAAAATGTAATAATTATTTGTATCGCATTAGATATAGGCTCACAAAATAACGTAAATCCGCATTATAAGCAAAACGTGTAGTGTCATGTAAGTAACATAGTTTTGTTATTGTGCATAAGTGGCTGAAAAATAATACCAAGGAGTTTGTATACGATAGTTCACCGTCTACTAGTACTAGATTTCTCCTAAATTAATAGTACATAGTTCCAATTCAACGCCAGTGTTACTACTATAAATAAATCATTACGCAGGATTAAGACCAATATTGTACTGACGGCAGCTGCGTTGTATTACGCCAGTGACAGTCGGCAGATGGTCGAGAAAGCGCGGGCGCAGGTAAGGGTTTCTTAGAACTCCGAATATAATAGCATTACGGAGAATCGCTCTCTATGGCAAGTTTTAGTGAAGTTTACCCAACGTATCGATATCTTCTTTTAGAATTTACAATAATATATTCAAGCCATATCGATGTTTTAATAAGAGATACGTTACCAAAAATAATGTTACCGGGTATTACTAGTATATTCATTGATTTAGATAAAACTATTTAATACTGTCTAATGAATAACTATTAAAGTTTATATTAATAAAATTGTTGTGAAAGGTATTTTTCGATACTGTCCAAAAATGATTTTTATCATTTCTATAGTCCTTCGAATTTGAATCTTTAAACAACTCCGCAAAATGTCGATACATCTGTATTTTATGAACGTCTCTAGCACGTCTGAATATGAATTGAACACCTGCGCGTGTGCCGTTTGGGGTGTTCACACATGCTTAGTTTTTACGACGCTCTGTCTAGAAACTAGAATAGGACGTAAGCAGAATACTTAATCAAAGTTTCATTCAGAGGAATTTATACAAGTTTCTCTATTCACCAGGTGATTAAATAATTATTTTGTTCAAATGAGTTTATAGTAGGTTAACTGACCCCTCTGCTTAGCTTGCCTGGATGACAAAATCATTGTTAAAGTATTCTGTAGGTAAATATATGTGGTTTTGATTTTTAAATAATTGTGTTACATTGGACAATATTTAATTGTCTAGGCATAATATTTCAACTGAATGATTAACCTCATAAGTTTTTCATATATTACAAAATCTAGTAAATCATGGACTTACTATCTATAATCTAACCAGAGAATACACTTTTCCTTTAAAAAAGATTCCTGTACATTGAGTTTAAATCTTCACGTTATAAGCACACTATGAGACAGAGAAGCTTTGCTTTTTTAATGTGTTTTATTTTTTTGTAACTTTTTTTAATGTTGATTTTGTGATGATTAAAATTTTAGGATAAAACAAGTACATGATCATTACTTGAAACTACTTTCCAAATATAAAGCGGATACAATAGATCAAAGTATAAACTAATAATGATGATGAAACTTAAGTTTGCCACTTTATTAGTATTTTGAATCTCTGGGTTTCCGACTTCGTCACAATGACTAAAATGTTGATTCATTTGTTTAATGAACGATGCTATGCTATGTACGCGTTTGCTGTGATGAGTATGACAATTGTTTAATACAGAATGTGATAATGTTGTTTTTACCTAATTATTTTTTTAAATTTAATTGACACGTAGCAGTAATTACTGCCGATTGTATTTTTTAAATTATGAAAGATCTTATCAGCATCGATTTATAACTTTTAAACTATATAAATAATAGTTGTACTAAAGATTATTGGCTAAAATAAATTGCAAAGAAGCTACTAACTCAAAAGAATTCTGAATTAAAGTTCAACTTATATACTTCGCAACGTTTCGCTAAATTAGAAACTAGGTATTAGATAACACAAAGCGTATTTCGTAGAAACAGTCGTTCGTGAGACTATTAAAACTTGTTCTCACGTGTAATTGGCAACACGCTTTTAAAAATCTCCATTTATAATGGTGTATTAATTTGAGCTAGAAACGGTAGAATTTAAATACCTCTATTCATTGTCATGTTTCAATTCAAACTGGTGGTTTATTACTTTTTTCATTGAAATGATTAAAATGTATAGTTAGATCTTCAGCGTTTAAGTAAACAGTACTAAATTTCTCAAAGTAATTTACCGTATTTATTAGACAATATCATTCAAACATAAATCTTTAATAGGTTTCATATGAAAATATGTGTGAGTGAATTTACGTATACTTTTTAAAAGGAAAATAATTGTAGTGTTAGATTTTATAGAGTATAGATAGGGGACTTATGTAAGTCTGAAGTTAAAAAGCAGTATACTCAGTATATATTAAGTATACTCAACTTTAAAAATTATCTATGCTTCAATACACGGAATCATAAGGTTCTCTATTTCCATCGCCTTATGTAACATCGTAGCTGTTTTATGTAATGCTTATAACATTAACGAAAACTTCTTTCACTTTTTGTGTTTCCAAGTATAATAAAATAATATAGAAATTTAGTTAAATAAAACAGTCACGTAATACACGATAAATAATATTTGTTAGTACATTGAATTTTCTGGGTTACTGTTGCCGATATATAATATTGAAAGACAAAACGATCGAAAAATAACAAATTGTGGAGTTCGGTCTGAATGAACTGCTATCATAGATTAATGATTCGAATATTTCCTGTTAATTATTTGTTTCATGTTACTCAAGGTACGAAGATGTCAATTACTTACTTATCTTAGAACATACAATATTACAATTTCTAGCTTTCAGATACAAGATTTAAATTAAAGTTATAAACAATCGGATTACGACAATATTCCGATTGTATAAGTATCATTTTCCGAGAACTTGTAGGAAATATCTATTTCTGTCATAACTAACTAGAAATGAGTTAGTGTTATCGTAAACTATTAGTTTCTTAGAATCGTCAATTCAAGATAATATAATTTTAGTTCACAATTTTTATTACATAAATTGAAACGTATTCGAGACAGTAGAGAAGAATATTGTTTCTTAGTCATGGTAGAAGTTATGTGTCTAATTTGTTTGACAAATATTAGATTTTATATGAAGATTAATAAAGCCTTGTGATTAGTTACGCGTTACGCAGAAATCGGTCAACACGCAAAGTGCGCTCGATAAAATAAAGATAGCAAATGGCTAGTCGACTAGATAACTAGCTAATTATTGTTCGTCGGTGAATGAATTCTCGGAAGTCAGTGAACGTTTGTGTTTAGCTGTATAATATCGCTCTGTTGCATGGCCCAGTCCGCCCGCTAACCTCAGTTCAGTATCTAACACCCATACCAGTAGCACACCAGCGGTGTCAGTGTGGGTTCTCGCGTAGGTTCGATCGGATCGCATCAGTGTACAGAGTGACGAAGCTCACGGACGCGGTCTGCGCGCGGCAGTCAATAGCGAGTGATCGTGATCGTCACTCGTCTTCAATTCGCATAACGAGTAGCACGTATTTGTACTTTATTATTTGATAGAAATTACTATCGATACTGATACGGTTGTTAAGAACGCAACTATTTTTGGACGTGTTTGACATTTCAACGACGTTAGTTTAGTGAATGAAGTTGGAAAGTGGGATTCTAAATTTATTGTAATTATTTTTAAAACTATTACGCTATTTATCGGCGGTTGTACTAAAGAAAAACAGTGTTTATGTATAATTCAACTTATTATTTGTGAAGTGCTTATTTTTGATGGAAATACTTTTGTGAACCGTGGCCTCCGGGGAAAACGCGGGTGGATCAGGCGGTCGTCCACCGAGTTGGGAACAAATGTGTTTAATTGAAAGGCGAGAATCAACAATTTGCCCTTTAAATATGACTCTCACTGCAAGATTATCTCCACAAAGTAAGTTTGAGGTTATTTTACCAATATACAAAAGTATAGAATTTTTAATAGAAATAAATCGAATTTGTTTATTTATCATTGCCGTTATTAGTACACTGCAATGCATAGGGTTGCCTCAGTATATAGTTATGTTAAAAATGAGAAGGTAAAGATACATCTTCTTGCCATTCTAATTAAACAATGTGGTTATCACAAAGCAATAATAACCTGTGTATTATAATGTTCTTTATTATCCAGAACATATAACAAGTATGCCTTAATCTGAATTAACTTCTAAATTCTGAATAGACTGAACAGATAAAAACCATTAAACTGCATAAAAAAAAATTAAAACAGCCTTTCATTTGTATTCCTTAAGATAGTCTGTTGCAACATTTTGATCTTTAAAGAAAGATTATGGAATTATGATGTAATCTTTTGCTTTTATCCTTGTAATCTGTGTTAAATTAATAAAATTAAATTAAACTAATGTGAAACTACATTTGAACTTTCTCAGAAACAGTATTTTTTTCTGAATACAAGGTTTTACATTCTAAAATACACAGTGTATTTTATGGTGATCAGTTGATTAGATTGAAGTGAAAACATAACAAAAACACCATCGGTACTTATAATTTTAGTAAAGATTTAAAATATATTTAAGATAGTAATATTAAAGTGACTATCGGCTGTCATGGCTTTTGATAATGCATTTGATAAACTTTATGAAAATAATATTCTTACATCACTTGGACTGAGACAAGTGTCATCAATTATATAAATAAAATGGACAACTATAGTATAACATGATTAAAGTGTAATGATACTAAACCCTATAGATAAACTGAGTGGCTACTGTTTGGAATGTGCTTGGGGCAGAGAGGAGACTTGGCCTTATTAAGTCTCAAAATGAACATCTAAATTTATTGTTACCCATAACATATACTTGGTTTGGAAAGAAATAGTAAACAGTGTATCTAATTTATTATTATTTTCTTGTATATTTAACATCTCTTTAGTTACAACTTGTTTATCACAGTTAATTGTAACTGTAGTAAATTAAAAAAATGATATAATTGAATAATATAATATAAAAGAAAACATTTATCCTCTGTCATATATTTTAAGTATTTAATAACAAATATTCGGATACACTAATTTTAGCTTAGTTCAAACACTAACTCGGCTCTGAATAGCATGATAAAACAATATACTGTGTATGTAAGGTTGATAACTGATATCTCATGAGATAAGTTTTTAGGAAAAATCCATATCGAGATTATGATAATTCGTTTGTTAGCTTTTATGGTGTTGTACCTATAATACTTTATATTTACAGCAATATATACAATTATATATATAAAAAAAAATTAATTACTTATTTATGTACTGCGAATTAGGTGCATACAAAAAAAACTAGTCTTAAAAAAAATGGATGAGATTGAGAATTTATTTATATTCACCTAGAGCCTATAACATTTTTCAGACCTTCTCTTACAAATTATAAACATAATAAAAAAAAATTGTCATATAGGTGCTGAAATGATACATTACATATTATATTGAGCAATTTAATTGTATTTAGATAGATTGTATATCACTGAATCTACAGTTTGTCACATTATATATGTGACTAAGAAAAATGTGATTTGTTGACCTATACCTAGCTTTCAACATGATGGTTTTAGTTTTTGTTAATTTAAAAAGAGTTTAAATATTGAAGATGGGATTAAAAGTAGTTCATAATCTTACAATGAACTCATTAAATAGTTTTATTTATCGAATAAGCTAAATCGTAAGTATATCAATCCATAAATAAATACAGGATGTTGATATCAGTAATACTGTCATGTTTTAACAATAAAGTTCAATTATTGTGGTTTATGTTGCTTCATTGATAAATTTTATTTATCAGCATTGATACCTATCAGTTGATTGTTCATTCACCTTTTTAAAGTTTATATTCTAAACTCCTATAAAGATTGTTAAGGTTTCCGCACATTTTACGAGACTATGTTTTTTCCTATATTTTTGGCTCAAATGTGAAATTTTCTTGTTGAGATCTAAAATTGATTTATGTATATGAATCTTATATCATAATATTAATTTTGTCTTATTAATATTACAATCTTGATATATATACATTATACAATATTATATTAAATTGAACAATTAAAAATGAAAAATAAATGGTATAAGAGCAATAGCGTCATTGTCTTGTTATTGTGAATTTTCATTATTGTTTCTCTGTATTACACAAGACGCCACCAAATTTATACAATGTATGGTTAAATAACCCAAGAATCTAAAAAAAGAATTACCCCTACACGAAAGACAAAGATTCCGCCACAAATCAACTAAAGGTATTATTGGTTTTTTTATTTCCGGAATCTATTGTCCTTACCTACATATAATTAAGAAGAAAAAAAATGTTTGGCCTTTCTTCCAGCCAACTCACATAAGCACATAAACACTTATATAAAATACAATAAAAAATAATTACAACCGAAATAACCTTATAAAATACAAAAAAAAACATTACAACCGAAATAACCTTATGAAATACAGTTAATTATAATGGATAATGAGAGACAGACTATTTTATATTGACTAATTCTATGCTTATGAATTGAAATAGTAGTAAAACACCTGGCAAATTATATCGCGTTGTTTTGACACCTGCACGACGCGACGCCATATTGCATATCGCTGCAGTCAGCACTAATTGTGTACATGTACGTGTCTATGGCATATTTTTATCATTGTTTACGAAAAATGTAAACTAATAATTTCCGCCTATTACATAGATAAATGATTAAACAATTGCTGAGGTACAGCTTTTATGAACGTATTCGTGTACGTAAGTTAGGCAATTTTTGAGTTCACAGCTATTGAATATTTAATTAAGAATTATATTTATAATAATGTTATGTTAGTAACAAGTTACAAAAAAATTATCTAAAATTAATATATCTGTTGTTTCACTGGGTTGGTTTGTCTCTGAAAATATTGAACTTAGTTTAACGACCTTTTTTAAATACAAATATAGAACTTTGACTGTATTTTCTAGACTAGATATACTTTTGCATTGAGACTAAACGATAAAGTTAAATAGTGGTAATTTAAAAGCCATAAAAGGGTTATAATATTAAGTAGTAATAAAAAACTACAATGAAAGAAACAAGATAAATTTACAATTACTTATAATAAAACAACCAGCTAAATAAATGCTGGAACATATTATGCATAATAATATGTTGTAGCTTGGGTTCGGATTAGACAATATAAAATAGCAAATGGCTCGAAGCCCGCGCATTTTAGAAGAGTTAAATACGCGTTAGCTTTTTATGTAGGCATTTTTATATGTTTCTGTCTAAATTTGATCACGAATTGTAATATAAAAAAACATGACTTTCTAATCGTATTCGGGGCGTTCCTACTGATCTCGGAAATATTTTTATTTTGTATTATCATCTGATTGATGGTTCTTTCTCCGTCTTTCCAGATGCATGCGTGGAAGTGGGTGTTCCACTGAATAGTTGGTCAACAGGTGTGGCATGTTGTCCGAACTGCAGGCACGAGCTGAGGGTTTCCCTCGCGCCGGCAGGTGGGAAATGCCACGCATTACCATCGCCACACACGCCACCGTTCACGATCCAGCCGACTTACTTGCCTTATTCACCGCTGTACGCTACGCCCTCATCTCCCATTATACCTACGCCGTACAACGATGAACTCCGACGACTCGCAGACACACTCAGAGCGTTGCGTTTGTCTGGGTGGTACTACGGGAATTTGGATTGGCAGGTTTGTACACTGTTCTTTTTGATTTTAAATAAGTTATTGTTATTACTTTTTTTGATTTGAAACATCTATAGGCGGAGGGTAAACCTAATTGTAAGCGTGACGATGCAAAACACGTAATTTGCACTATTAACGAAATATCGAAATAATTAGTAGGCCACTCTTTAAAACTAGTAGTTTTACGTGGCACGCGTTCACGACCTAGCGCCCTTTGATACACGCCGCCAAACACACTGTGCCTGCGTCTAGTAGAATTTTTGTATTTAATAAATAAAATATTTACATAAATATTCATTTTTATTCCATATTTGTAAAAAAAACTAAATGTAAATAAACAGTTATTATTTTAAGGAACATATTTATAATGCTTTATCTTTTCATTATGCCATACTTGATTATTTTTTTCGATCTGACTACGCTATTGATCTAGCAAGGTCTTAACAGCTTCACCGGACTACGAATAGCTGATTCCTGTCGTAATCTGTACTTTTATGTATATAACTTATACAAAATAATTTCGATATGTCACATCTACCAGGCATCCCGTGACGGCTCAATTTTTTTTTGGTAACCAATCTCCTTGATTGTTACTGCCATTGTCGAGTAGGTAATATAATAAGTGTTTTGTAATAATCTAAATGTTCAACAAGATGGTGGCGCTTTTGTTAAAACTTTTCAGGTAGTTTTTGTGGCATCTCCGAATACCTCAAAACTCCCTTTATATAAGTTGATTTAAAAAGAAGTAAAGTTAAGATACTCATCATTAGTCCTTTACCCTTCACTATATAATTGGAAGTGTAAAAGCTTATGAAATTTTATCCATTTTCTCAAATTGACACAATGAATAATAAATATGACAAATACTGAGTGAATAATGAAACATGATGCCTTCGCTGGATATCTCTAATGTTCCCACACGAGATAATTTAATACATTTAATTAAATATATTTTCCTTATTAACATCAGACTAATTATAAATAGTAAGAGGATATATTATTCCGTTTTATTATCGCGGTATTTTATGTCATGTTGCTATGTAATTACGAAAAAACAATATTACAATTTAATTGCAGCACTGGATTTTTTGACAGTACTGGCAGATTCCACTTTGTATAATTATTATTTACCTTCATGCTTATTAGTCACCATTTAGGGCTTGATTTTCCTAAAATATTAAAATCAATATTTCGTATTAGACGTCCTTTAAGACTTCACTTGGTTAATTACTTAGAACTACGCCATGTATGAGTACCATCCTTTCCAAATTTCACATTTTTGAAAAGGTAACGAAAGGTCACGTGTCTTAAGCTTGACTTTTAATATGACGATTCTAATTGTCAATAGTGTGTTCAATTGTTAAATATTTGCTTATTTCTATATAGCAGCTGTTAATTATAGCAATATATAAATTACATACTTACTTTGGAATTTGTCATATTTAAATTATTATAAAAATGTATTTGTCATAAGTACTCATAAGTAGTCTAATTTAAAAACGATATATACATTTTTAAAAAATGGGGGGGGGGGGGTAAGAACAAATTTTTAAAATATTTTTTAAAAATTTGTTTTTGGTGATGATTTTGTAAATCTTGTTTTTGAAACTTTTTCTTTTATATTTTTTTATATTCGTTTTTTATAGTTTTCCAACTGGACCCAGTTAATAATTAGTAAGTTGTATTCAGTTTTATACAGTGTGATTTATTTAATTCCAGGGTGCGAGAGCATTGTTGAAAGATGCTAGTGTCGGAGCGTTTGTGATCCGAGATTCTGGGGACAGGAACTTTATATTCTCATTGTCGGTGCAAACGGAACGGGGTCCCACATCAGTGCGATTGCACTACGAGCAAGGCTTCTTTAGGTAATTAGCACCATATTTTTCTTTTATTTTATTTGTTTTAAATAATTAACCTAAATACATACAAAAGGGTATTTTGTAATTATCTCAGTGTCCAAATATTACACGTCACATACTAATTTTTTTCACAATCGGTTGATGTAGAGTAAGACGCGACGCAGCGCCATCTAGTTTCAAATAGAGGAAACGTTATTAATTTAAATAAGTCAACCTAAAACAATAGTGCTCCACTCTTCCTGCTAAATATTTAAACCGCTCATTAATTTTTCTAAGCGTTTCCAATCATACAGAGAAAAGATCATACAGATAATTAAATTACTCAAATATAATGATTAATTTACTATGTTTATAACGATAACAATCTTTTTCATATCATGATAACAATCTCGATCAGATATCGTTATAATAAAAATGTTACATAATTTAATGTTACGTAAATTCCCCTAAATATCTTTAATAATAACTTGTTGTTCATATCAACAGTATTAAAATAGTGAGAAATAAATTCGGTTATATAATTTATTGATTTGTGGAAACATTTTTTTTTCCTTTTAACTCGTTTTATAATCTTTTTTTGCCAATGCGGACCGTGCAGTCACAGTATATATATAAGAGACAGTATGGAAACTACCTACAATCGCTCGTACCGGCTCACTTACACACACATGCATATGGACGAGATCCCTAAGCGGTTTTCGCGGTGCTGTCCGTAAAGATCCTTTTATAATCTCTCATCGATGCGCATGCTTGTGTGCCGTTTTCGAGCGTTTGTACGCAGTTGCCATACTGTCTCTCATATTTATATTGAGGTGATTAAAGCTCGCCTCGCTGCTGAATTCAGCATTATCCCACGCAGGATGATTAGATATTGATTTACAGACGATTGTACCGTAAGGTACCGATTCGTAGTGGTATTAATTTGTAACCGTTGATTGTATATTTGACAATGTTTTATAAAATAAGAATATGAATTATTTTTATTTATTATTATTTATATTATTTATGTATCATTCAAAGAATACTCGTTTATCTAGAACTTTCTCTATATTTCTTTCTCTCTCATATTGTCTATATTTTAGTGCTTAATAGTGAACTGTAATAATAGTAAATAAAATCTAATAATAGTAATTTTTTCCGTTTTGACTGATCTCTATAGAAATTCTACTCGACCAAAGCCGCGATGAATAGTACTGCTTAATTATTCTTTATTTAAAGTGATGTAATTATTACTAAACAGAAACAAAGTGGCTTATTGCAGTATAACACGAATGTTCTTTTAAACGAATTAAAATTTAATTCCGTTTATTGGTTGTAATTTACATTTAATCTTCATTCATTTACATTTAATTATATTTAAGCGTGAAATTTACAAACTGTATTATTTTGTTCCTATGATGATTCAGTGGTTAACGTATTCCAAGATCACGTCGACCGAAGTAGGTCCGAATCCTTGGGATTTAACTGTAACTTTCGGTGAAGGAAAATATCCTGATGAAACCGTGTTGGTACGGTTTTCTCTAAGCCCACCGCCTGCTAACTACTACTCTGAAGTTGAAAATCTATCAACACAGACCCATACATGTGTTCCTGCATTTTAGAGCCATCCCCTACTAGATTTAACGTGGTTACCATCTTAGATTATATTATTCAATCTGAGATGAAATTCGCAAACGATAAAATGTATTTAAAAAAAAATCTAGTGGGCCTGGTGGACATTGTCTTGCCTTGATAATTAAAGAAATCCTAAAAGTTAACTGCCGTGCCACTGCCAAGGTCCAATTGTGTATATAAAGCATTCTTGAACCACCTAAACACACACAAACAATTTCAGTAAAATCTGTCCAGCCATTTAGGAGTTCAGTCACATACACACGGGCAGAAAAATTATATACAGTGTAAACTCCTTATAACGTCGTTCGTTATAATGAAAACTTTCTATAACGTAGAAATTAGTTCGATTTGGTTGGTTTACCACAAAACCATTTATTTGTTTTCGTACCTCCGTATATCGAAATCTTTTTAAAACGAAAAAAAATGCCCGGGACCGTGAAATGAGTTATAAAGAGTTTACACAGAAGTTTCATACCGAAAAATTCTTATGTACATATAACAGATCGGACCTACAATATGTCGACGAAAATCGCTCGAGCACCATGACTTATTCATGAATTATGAACTAATTTTAACCTATTTTTTCTTTTATTCACAGGTTAGACTGTGACCTACCGCTCGCTAGGTACATGCCCAGATTCAGATGTGTTGTTGAACTGGTCCAGCACTACACGAGAGTAGGTGACAGAGGCGCGGGGGGCACCGTGTGGGTTGACAGAGAGGGTTGCCCGCACTCTCCAGTACTCCTCAAAGCACCACTCCGGCAAAGTCCACCTTCGCTCCTCCACGCAGCGAGGCTCGCCGTCCACAAAGCCCTGGACTCGAACCCGCTGACCCCGAAGCTCTGGTGTGCCCCCAAACACAGGCTTCTACCTCTCCCATCAACGCTTATAGACTATCTCGGTGAATACCCGTACTCTATCTAACACCAAGATCTGATATAGTTGAATAGTCCGAGCGATGAATGAAGATATTAGTCGATTTAGTCAACTAACTCGATAATCGATTACACTAACAATTAAACATCGCCTCAGCATTATCATAATATATAATTATTTTGTACAAAATGTATAATAATTAATGGACATACTTAGCACAGGTTGCTAATTAGGGCCGGATCCTATGAATACCGTTTAACAATGTATATTTATGTTTAAATTAACTGTATTAAATAATAAGTATTGAAAATGGGACTCAACTATTATGGTATTTAGTGAAAAATATTTACGCAGTCTATCATTTAAGCTGTTCCGTGTTTTGTGTATATAGAGATTTCGTTTGAAAGTTGAAGACTGATTTCTTTGAAGTCTGTAATTATGTTTTTGTGATGTGTGAATTTCTTTATAATTTAACATTCTTATATATACTGAGTTTTTATTTTTAAAAAATTCTGACTGTAAAACGGATATTTACACAATGAAACAATTATATATTTTAATTTTCTTTTACGGTAATTATAATGTAACCGATATTAATTCGTGTTCGGATTTAGCCGTCTCGAAGGACCATTTTGAAAGTGAAAATTTGAATATAAATATATTTCATATATAGTTTTATATATCATTTATAAATTAATTTTCATTTTTAAGATGGTCCTTCGAGACGATTAAATTATGCAATAATTATCACATATTGAGATATCATTGCTGTTCTAGTATAGACATCTCCAAGGACTGTTTTTAAATTAAAAAATATAATCATGAAATACCATAGATAAAGCTCAGACTTGAAATAAAAAAGTGTAAACTTGATTCTTTTTTATAATAAAACTATAGTTTTAGACCATTTTATATTGAAAATCTGTACATTGATTATATAACAGAAAGTTAATATTTGTGAGTTATAAAGAAAACACAAATATCACATTCTATAATACAAATTATATTTATCAAATCGAAATATAATATAACCTTTGATATTATAATTTTAGCGAATCATTCACTAATGCCTTATCTTGTCGATTCTTAAGAAATCATCACACTATTTTATTAGAGTTATATTTTTTATTTATTTATTTCTCGCATAAGATTTAGTTTAATTTGAATAATGCTTACTACAAATTTAGTTCTTTGTTCCTATCCAGTTGGTCTGATGGTTTTTATTTATCCCAATTTGGCACTTAAAGATAAATTAAATTAGTATTTAAATGAATTAGTGCCATTGTAAATAACTGTATAGTGGAAAGAGATAAAAGGCAGTGTCACAAAGTAGAATTACTGAGGCTGAACGTAAATCTTTAATGGTTTTCGTTATCTTATTTATTATTTTAGTTATATGAATTGGATACAGAACCATGTGATGGTTGTCGCATTTTGGATAGGGGGTTTTCGGGATGACTAGTGAAATTAACTAATATAGGCTATAAAAATATAATATGTACCTTGAATAATCTCAATTAGAATAATTTAGTCTTTTCACAGTATGTATGTATGTGTGGCTATTTTAGGTGAATCTTTAATGTTTTACAATGATTTTTGTCAGCCCTATATAGAGTGTCGTAACAGTTTTATATATATATGTGTGCGTCATTTACAGCGGAGAAGTGGTTTTGGAATTAATACTGAAATTCAAATATAGTGATTTTTACTTGATAATTTTTTTTTATTGAAATATATTGATTATTGTTGTTTTTGAAAAAAATATGATCACAGCTTTATAGTAGTTTCACTCTTAGATTCATGAAATTTATAAAACTATTGCAATAACCAAACATTTTCTATTTGGTTTCGGATGTTCTTTGATGCATTTTTGAAATCCAAGCTCTACTGATAAAAAACTTAAAATGAGAAACGATAAAAATATTCCCTTTCCAATAAAAGAAAATTCTAAATTGAATTTTAAATAAAGTTATCACATATTAAAAAAATAATAAAACTGAATCAATTTTTCCTTTTTGAAGACGATATTTTTTTTAATGAAAAACCACTTTTACCAGCCATTTGCAGCTTTAGTTGTGTGTGGAAGACGTTTGCTGGACAAAATTATATAGCTAAATTCTTATTTTTGTTGTATATGGGCTGGTACCGTTTTTAATTTGGAAAAAAAGAATAGCATTCTTTATGTGTTATTTATTTTTGAATTGATATTCATTACAACTTAAGTATACTTTATAACAAGCATCTTGAAACATATTCCTAAGTTATTGTAGTCAGATTCTATCCGATATGTCTGTATTAATTAATTTAAAACAAAATATTTTTGTACTATTTTAATAGGGCAAAACGCAAAAGTGAATAAATGTCGACATAATATTAAATTTCTTTTGAAGTATGCATGTACGTATTTAGACTAATATTATAGCGAAAGAACTGCAAATAATTTATATACAAAAATATACATTCTGCCTAAAAAAAATCTTTCATTTCTTCCTTAATAAATACTTCACAACATTGTGGTATACTCCCCATAATTATTTTTGACCGTTCTGAATATAGGGCATTGGACATTATATGTATATTTAATACAAAACAAAAATCAAATATTATTATAGAAATGTAAAATTGGCATTATTCTATCCCTAAGTTATAATTATAATATAATACAAATTTAAATCTAAATTTGTATTCTGCCCAACTACATAAATTCAGAGCGATCAAATTGGATCAAATGTTATGGCGGGGGCTATATCATCAGAACATATAGACTCAAATGAACTATTATATTGGTTCCCTGGTTAACACACCTGTATTAGTGAAAAACCATAAAGATTTATGCGCCATACAAACGAAAATAGACCTTATGATGCAAAGGTTAGCAAACAGTTTGGCAGTATAAAGTTTAAAAAAATACTGGATTTATTACAAGATTTGAATAATTATAAATGATGTAATGTGAAATTCCAATTATTATGCAAAATGTATTATTACATTATTATTTAATTTTTAAGAACTATTTTTTGTACTAAACCACGAAATGTCCAACTTAGCTATTGTATTTATACTTTTAGGTTAGAAAAAATATTTTACATTAAATACTGAACTAAATATACATTAAACTACCAAAATATGAATATATCAAATTAAATATTGAATAATTGAGACAAATGAATATGATAACAATAGTTTTCAGCCGATTAACTTAACTATTATTCTTTCTCCTTATTTCATATAAAACTTATTTCAAGAAAATATACAATATTTTGTCGATCATAAGAAAAAAAAAAACGAAATATATTTTAAATTAGATATAATTTTTATGAAAATAATATCAAATACATGATAATATAAAAACCATATATAATCTGAATATAATTAAATATATTATTGTGACCATAGATTTATAGACTCATATGGTACATGTACTAAATGTCTTTGCCGATGGCGGGAAATTTAAAATTTTTTAAAAAAGCGCGCTGGGACCAATATGTCCCAAAGCTAGTATCCAGGTTAATGATTTACTGTTACAAACAAAACACTTCTGATAATAGTCGTAATATTTTAAAGTCTCATATTTAGGAGAGCGAGTGAATTCGAGTGCAACTGAGGCAAGTGGCCAGTCTACTTCGATTTTTCTTATGCAGGGTTAAAAAAAATGCCAATTTAAATTTTATTTTGTCGTCTGATTTATAAAAATGAATCAACACAATTTTTTTTTAACAATATAAAAAAATCGGTCCATATTTAAAAATTTTACATGAAAAACGATATTGTTTCAATTTTTTTTCCACTAATATGCCGTAAAAACAAATAAATATAACTGTTTTCTTAGCTCCCAACATTCAATAACTAGAAACTTATTTCAAAGAAACTAAAAAAAAATGATCATAAACGAATTGGCGGAAATTCGTATTTGAAGTAAATTTAATGTCGTTGTTTAAAATTCTCATAAAATTAATTAGAAACAATATCCACTGTAAATAATACAAATTTAAAATAAAATATAGAACCAGTAACAGTTTAGTAATAATAATAAGTAACAATTAAGATATTTTAATTAAAGTTCTTGCTTGAAGTGACTTTTCCTCCATTACGTACGCAAAGTCACATTTTTTTTCTGAGAGAGACTTAACTACCGAACAAGTCAAATTACTCCACACACGGTGTGAAGAATAGACCTTTCTTCCATGATTTCGCATTAAATTATCAGCGTTTATAATCCTTATTTTGGCTACAAGGCAAACCATGATATACCAGCAAGATAGATATCTTGCACATTTTGGTGTCAGTTTTTATATAATACAGTCCGCGCCCAACCTTTTGACCGCTCTGAAAATAGGTGCGCAAAACACAAATTTAGGCATTTATGCGTATTAAATATATGTAGAACATTATGAAAACTCAAAGAAAAATAAATGCCCATTGCCCACTTTATATTCCAGTAATAATATTTTTTTTTTAACTTTATTTTTGGCAATTAATCTTTAAGATTATTACTGCCATCATCATGTAGTCGATAATAGTACAAGCGTCGTGCAATCACTTCAATATTGCGTCGTGTGAGTCAATATTCTAACAAGATGGTGGATCCCTTGTTAGAACCTGCTAGGGAGTTTTTGTGGCATCTCAGAATTTCATGCTCCGTGGTATTATTTTCTATTCACTTCACTTATGCACAATAAACTAACTAGATTACGTAAAACTCCACCAAATTTACAAAATATAGAGTCCAATAACACAAGATTATGAATAAAATATAAAATCCACTACATGACAGACTACAATCCCGCCAAAAACTCTCTAATAATATTTTAATTTTTTTTTTGTACTAAACTCTTCGTAATATTATGCGCAATCCTGAAGTTATGTCTATCTTCAGAGTGGCCAGCTCTTTGGTGGCCCGAGCTGTCAAGTATGACAATTGTGTTATTTGTTTATTTTTACTCTTGTGTTATTGATTTTTCGCCAAATGTCAGTTTATCACTTTTTATTGTAGGTATGGTGATCCAGTAGATGTTTTTCAAATAAGTAATAATTAAAACGTTTATTTAGATTTATCATAGCCACAAAAATCACACGATGTGATTTTAAAGGCGTATTATAGAATATGTCAGTTAATGGAACTGGCGCCAATTATGCGCCGTTAAAGCAAGTATTGTCCGATTCAGAATCCGAAGAGGAACACGGAGTGGAAAATGCTTTCATGAAATATACGGACAGTTGTAACAATTTGGATTTCAATAGCGGCTTGCAATCATCAAAAAACTACAGTATCAGTGACATTGACGATTTTAACACTAATGTTAATACATTAGAGAGCACAATGGAAAGTGTTAGTATCTTGCAATTAGACAATTTTAACAAGTTGTCGTTTCCGAGAAAATGCGCTGTATTCGCCTCCTTATTGGTGTGCTTATTCACTGTTGTTGTATTTCTTTGGGTTCTCCCATGCGAGGGAGTGCGTATGTGCGAGGGTCCATATTGGGACCAAAGATTTACCTGGGAGTTCACTTACAACGAAATTGAGTTAGTTGGCAAGGTCCAAGTCGTTGACGGAGCTGTACCTAGGATAAAGAATCTGATATTCATTTACCAAGGCAATCAGATGAAAAAAGTGAATCCCAATGATAATGCAAATGGAGTTTTGTTAATCGTCGGTAATACCGGAAAGGTTGGTTGGTACACCAGAGAAAATAGAATACCAACTTACATACATTGTCACCTGATTGATGTTAATAAAGACAATCAAAAGGATTGCATAGTATCTGGTAAAGATGGTCTACTTTCAGCACTGAATCCATTGTCTGGAACTTATTATTGGTATATTCATAAACAAGGAATGTTTTTAAATATAACACTGATAGACTTTCCTATAGCTGTGAAAGATTTAAATAAAGATAATGTGGATGACTTATTGACTGTAGCCACAATTTACCCGGATATTAATCATAATACTTTATTGTTAGTATCTGGAGCTACGGGTAATATAATCAGTGACTTTGTGAAACTAGATGATTGTACATCAGTAAAGTTGACTGAGACAGAGACTGCAGAGACAGTTAGTTATATTTGTAACAACAGTACAACAGAGTCTGTTCGGATAATGTCATATTCATTAATCATGAAAATAAATGAAACAACAAATCATACGCAAGCATTATCACCTATTGTACCTGATCCAATTTATAACTCAACTTGGACAGAAAATGAAAAGGATGTTTTCAAATTTGGTTTTGGAAAATTATATATGGAGAATTCTGGTGAATGTCCAGATTCATGCCGAGTGAGTTTGAAACTTGTTTTTGAAAAAGATGGTACCACAAGTGTGACCTGGGAGTATGCCGCAAATCATGTTTATGCAATGAATCCGAAGTCATTTATAATTTCAAACGAGTTAAATGGATTCATTTTTAAATTACGGGAATGGAACAGTGTTCACATAGGCCCCGAGTCTCCAAATAGAGCAGTTACTAACTCTGCGCAGAACAAGATTGAAAAGAATCCGTATGATGCCTCCTATAATCAGCCAAGTGCAAATACCCCAACGGTTGCTTCTTGTATGAAATACACAAATTTCACAGCACACAATATATCTGAGAGGATAGTTTTAGTGACTTTCGACAAAGTCCAGATGCATATTTTCAATGTTACTGAAGAAGACGTTCTACAATTGTGTCCAGATGGACAAACTGACACAGACTCATCATTACTGAAATGCCAACCTTATTTGGATGAAAAGAGTTCATTTTTAGAAATAGAAGATTTAAACGGTGACAGTTATTACGAAGTTATCATATACTATAGTACCTTTATTGCTCCTGAACAATATAGTAAGAACCCTAAAGATGATTTATGGCGTTTAATGTCTGTAGTCAAAGTAATAAAATTAGAATCAATATTGCCATAATTGTTTGTTCTCAATAACTAATTCTCTTATTGTAGTTTAAAATTGATTTACAATAATCAAGGTTTTGATAAAGTCAACAAAGACATAGTAATCTCATGTCTCATTATGAGAAAGTATGAAACAGTTAGAATGAATAATTCATATATAAGATTAACTGTACACATAAAAATAGAACATTCTGAAGTTTAAAAGGTTTCTAAGTGTTGTAGATTTAAGAGTAAAAGCCAAAAGGTTCTCTAAACCGTATTAAAATCACTCTTCTAGTAAATTTATAGAATTATTTATTTTTATTATAATGGGTATGTAACTATTTATGTGATAATTTGTCTAGTCATTTCATTAGAAATATAATATCGACTGGGAATATAATTTCAAAATGTTTTTCATTCGCCCTGGAGTGTTCAGTATTTCTGATAATATTCATATTGTTTTAGATGTTAAGTCCTTTGACCGTTTAGCGGACATATTTGTGAGTCTGAAGTAATAGATATTAATATGTATACTAGTTTAGATAATTAGTGGCCTACTCAAAGGTTTTAGTATTAGGAATTTTAATATAATAAGTAATTTTTCTGGTGAACAAGATATTATAGAAGAATACTTATTACAATACTATGCAGTTTAAATCTCAATAAAACTATGTGTGTTAAATGTTAATGTTCGATTTAAAAAAAGTATTATTCATTTGCAATTGTGTGAATTAAATTTATTTAGCGGATATAGTATGATGTTATATATATGCTTCAATGTTATATGTGCCTTAACAGTGAAGGGCTTGTTATGTGTTTTGTAATTATTTATTATATGATTTGAAATAATACAAAATGTATGGATTGAAAAACAAATTTAATTACGCCTTGTAAAACATAAGTACACAAGCTTTTAACAATAAATGATGTAATAAATGGAATAATTAAACTCTACTTTAAAAATAGATGTTTTATCTCTTCTTAATATTTGACATAATTACATGAAAGTTGAAACGTTTTAGGCATAATTATTTCCCTAATATTAGTACAAAATATAACCTATAATATACAAAAGATGTATCGTATAATAAAGCTTTCTTCATTAGTAGTAACATCTTATTTAATTTCAACCTAACTGATATGCTCTACGATACATAACCAACATATAAGAGTACCACAAAATGAAGAACAAAGTTATAAGTATGACATTTGTGGATTACATACATAGTGTTTATAAAAAAATGCATATTTAAAAGTAACAGATTTAATATATAAAAACGCACGATAGTACATATAAAGTTTTTTTTAAATGGTGATTTATTTGACTAGTGTCATATCAACGACTCGGAACATGTAGATTGTTAAGAGGAAACTCGGTCTGCGAGAAATTTATAGGAAGGATATTGACAGAAGTTTATTGCTATCTCACTTTACCACAAATATCAAATGCGACAGAGAGAGACAACTACAGTTTGTATTGATTTTCCCTACACAAAATACACGAAGCATGTTTATGTATTCCACCAATTCAAACTTCGAAACTGGACCGCATATGTTTTTTTTTTCAAAATCAATTTAAAAAAAGCTTTGACCATGTCTGTATGTCATTCTTTTATTTGTTAAATTTGTTTTTTTTTTGTTTATGATATGTTTGAAAATTGTGATATATTTGGCCGATTTGAGTAATTTTATGACGGCTCAGAGGTATTATGACATCTACTTTGTAGAAATAATTTAAACATAGAAACATATTGGTGATAGAGAAAGATTATGTGGTATAAAAATATTTATTCTAGTTCCACTATTCAGAGATACAATAGAGGAATACTTTTTTATGGAATAAACAATGCCCGCGTTTCCTCTTAAGCACAAAGAATACTAGCTCTTGAGTGCGATGAAGAGACTATTTTATATATATTTTTTAAATAATAATACCAGTCTTTAAGATTCCCACTGCTGGGTTAAGCTTCTTTTGAAGGAAGCTATGTGCATAATCACATTTTGCCACGACGTATTGGCAATTTTGAACCTAATTATATATTTGTCCCACGTAAGGTAGAACATTTCTCAGGTTCAGTTTTCCTTCACCGTAAGCCGATAGTGTTACCAATTTGTTTGAGTAAATATACAGGACTTCAGGAAAGTTCCTTGTTACAGGTAGGGGTTGGAAGCTTATGGATATGGAATTCATATTCTGCGGCTAAAACCACTCGACAAAAACCACTTGTATAAAAAGTTTAAAAAGGCAAAGGTAAACTTCGCGAGAAATAAAACTACAATGTATTCCTTAATTTAAAAAAAAAGAGACATCAAAGCTTCTTGATCGTTGATGACAAGCTTTGTTAGTGTGTAGAATAAAGATATCTCAAACATTATTTGTACTTTTCGTTAGAATGAATGAAAAAATATCACAAGCAATCCAATCAAGATCACATAAACGTTAAAAAAACCGGCGTCATTTCGTAAACATACAAGATCTTACAAATGGTAGCATTAAAAAATCTTACATAAATAAAGAGGTTTCGGTTGATTGTGGCAATCGTTATATTGTCTATGACAATTGAGAAAACGTTTTCTTTTTCTATAACACAATCACACATTTTAAAGATTATCAGCCAGTGTTCCGGATTCCTAAACGTCACTATATAAAATCCAATTAATTAGCAACATATTAAAATACATTTTCGCTAAATAGGGATGTAAAAAATTATCTTGGAAATACCAACTTGTAGATATATGTTTAGTAATCGAGAAAATACAGTCTATGGCGTAAAATTAAACGATTTGAAAATCAATATTTTCTTTATTATCTTTAAATTTTTGATAACACGCTCTCCCCTGTCATTGCCTCGTATGACGTCATAACTTTCTAAACTTCATCTCGGTATCAATATGTCACTGCAATGTTTAGAAAGGTGTGACGTCACGCACTAGATTGACACCAAGAACAAATTATTGAATTTTAAGCTGTCTAAGCGATATAACACGTATGTGTTAATAATTTGTACAACGAAACATATCATTATTTTCGATAAATGTCCACAATCCTATTAACATTGGACTTGAAACGAGACGTTCTAGTATTAATTTAAGGTACAACCATCTTCTGAGGTACATTGGTGTCGTTTTGTATATCATAATCGGTGAGTTCTACAAATTTGAAAGCCGCCAGCTGTTCTGCTACGTTGAACCCTTCGTCGTCGTACAACTCGACAATCAGCTCGTCGTAATTCCTACCCCTATAAGAAATTAACATGAAATATATAGAGTGCTTTTCTTATTTATTTGGCCAAAAAAATGTTACTTTACAATTCTTTTTAAGTATACATATATAGATAGAATTATTACAAATATAAAAATAACTATTTTTATATATACAAAAATAATTGAAGACTTGAGTGGATGAGCAATGTTTTTTGTTTCAATTTATGACTTAAATGAAAATGTTACACTCGTGTATGTATTCTGTTCTTACAAGGTTAAGGCTTATAGGGTTAGAAATAAAAATAACTGAATTACTTAGAATTGTATATGATATTGTTAGCACTCTCCGTACTACTACTGACTTACTATTGATTACATTGGGGGTATTACTAATGACCTGACATGTAATTGGTCGAAAGTTATTGGCCGGTCGTAACTTCACTGAATGCTATAAAAGGCGATTCGGTCGAGTCATTGGGTACTTGTCCGATATTTGCACACGCAAAATTTCAAAAAGGTACAGATTCTGCAGAACCGGGTTCTGCGTAAAATCACCGGTGCCCTATGGTACATCCGGAATGTGGATCTCTACAGGGTCCTGGAGATGCCATCCATCTGGGCGTATATAAAATCACTCAGAGTAGTTATTTCGAGAGAGCCGCGTATCATCCCAGTTCGTTAGTGGTATCCGCCGCAAACTATGAACCTGTACCTAACGCTGCGCGTTATAAAAGACGTCCGCGACACATTTTTACAGACCCTCCTAATTTAATCACGTCAGCGAACGATCAGTACCTGATTGTCCCTCGAAACAGAACATGTTCACGCCCACGCCCGCGTAACCACAGATTACGCCGCCGTGGTCTGGGGGTTAATTTTGCTCCCGCACACCCAATTAGGCCTCTCACGGCAGTGGCTCAAGCCTAGGTTCGATCCCTCGGTATAGAGCCCTTGAGTGCGTGGCTTGCGCGATACGGTGACACAAAATATACATAACTGCTACAACACTACACGATCACCCCCACACACGTGCACGCCTACACGCTTACACATTAAAGAGGAAGGGTTTACTTTTTTTTCCCTTATCGAACTGAAAAAACTCCCAATTTTCCGATAGTAAATATATGGAGAAGTTGTTGAGGCGTATATGCTTGGTATACATATACGTTTCAACAACTCATACATATATGAATAGTTAGCTAAGATAGGTCGCGATTTTGCATGCAACAGGCAACAGCCAAGCCGAGGTGTGCCGTGCACCCTTGAGCTGGTTGCCAAAATAAAATCGGCTGAGTGCATTAAGCACCCGCTTTTTGCGTCGTCTCTCTGGAAGGTCGTATTGCATAATTATTGTTGTATTCTGTGAGTTCTTTCTAATTTACAAAGTCATTTATATTTATCTGGGTTTTTATGATTTATTGTGTTACTTGAGTAATTTAATTATTGATGCGAGTTTTCGTTTAGAGATTTGTATATATATCTACTTTTGGTATTTAATAATACAACCAAAGACAATAATGTTTTGTAACGCATTTTTGTAAAATTATACACTTGTGACGTATTACAATTACAGGCCTTAAATTATAAAAAAAAAAATAATAATAGTAGTATGTAGTGATAATAAATACTAAAAAAACATAACTTGAAGAAGATTTTGAGGGTAATATTGCTTTGACTTGGTTTTTAATTGTACTAAACAACTATAAAACAAAGAGATGAATATATTTTTTAGTCAATTCTTTTAACTCTCAGGACAGGATAACGTCCGCCTAACTCGCTAATTAAAGATGTAAACAAACTTTGGAACGCATTTCTGTAAAATTACAAATGACTTTAATGTAACATTATTGCTTTGCCATCTTCATCCACTCTGTCCGAGCAATTCTAAAATCTAAAAATGCCCATAAAGAATGGAAATGCAAACGCTATAACAACAATAACGTCACTAAACCAAAAATAGTTAATAATAATTGAACACTTAATATTTAATAAAATTCTAATAAAAAAAAAAAATAATACGCTCACGGATACGATTTTTACGTATACAAAATACTACATGTAAGCAAAAAAAAAAAGGTGCGGACTAAGAGTCTGCAGAATAGAATGATAATAAAAAAAAAAACGAGCAATTCTTGTATATTTTTATATATTCAGGGTCTCGAAAACGGCGTCATTTATCTCCATGAAACTTAGTATGTAGGTAGTTTCGAGGACGATAAATCGTCTAGCTAAATTTTATTCATAGAAAACTTTTTTTAACTGAGATTCCAGGTAATGAAAAAATATAGCCAGAATATGAAGGTAAATTTCGCCGGCGCTGTCAGAACAAAAACAGCTCAGATGGAAATTGGTTGCTTTGAAAATCCGTGTAACCCCAGTTCGAATCCGAGTGTATATAATTTTTATTTTGTAAAGAATTATAATTTTGTAAGGCAAATCTAACAATTTATTTTGATTAAATAAATGATTTTATTATTATAATTATGAGAGTGATATCTTTTTTAATATTTTTTTTATGTGAAAAAAATGATGATCTTATGAGGCAAACTTAACCGTTTATTTTAATTTAAAAATGTTTTTTTAACCATTCCAACCTCGCCCAGGTACTATTAACTTAAACTAGTTAAAAAAGTAAAGTATACTGACACGACATGAGCTTCGACGACGTGGTCTTGGACGAGGTCCGCGAGCGCTTTCTTAGCGGCGGCCCACTCGCGCGAGCTGTGCGACCGCACCAACACGCCCGCCAGCGCGCACCGCACGCCCTGCATCGCCAGCAGCATGTACTGCGGCTCCAGCACGCGCACCTGGTCCTCCTTCA